>CM035844.1:210895178-211262678 GCA_020510985.1 Pholidichthys leucotaenia
GAAACTCCTGACTAGAAAGCTCAGGGGGGATGTGAGGATTGACCGAGTCATGGCTCTTTGTAAGCCTGGCTATAGTGTTGAAGAGAAACCTGGGGTTATCTTACCTGGGTTATAACCTGGCTGAATCTTTAACACCTCTGTGATTCCCGTCCTCCTTTTTGGGTCCAAGACCTGGACCCTCTCCACCACAACCACCCACCATCTGGATACCTTCCATTGGACCTGCCTCAGTAACATCCTCGGCATCCGATGGTTCCGCCACATCACAAACGATGAGGTCTACAGGAGGTCTGGCTGCCCTATCACCATCTCCACTGTCATTGGAAGAGGGAGGCTGCAGCTTCTCAGCCACATGACCAGGCTGGAAGATGGGACACAGGCCAAGAAGGCCCTCTCCGGCAGCGCTCGTCCCCCCCACCCCACCCCACCCCACCCCAGGGCTGGCAGGTTGCAATGATAAGACCTCTAGATGACCCCATCACCCTAGCCCAAGATTGCCCTGCCTTCAGACGATTGGCCTCAATGGTCACTTAAGTGGCCAGGCGAGGATTAAGTTAAGTTGTTAATTGGTCACATTCTATGTCCATCACTTGATATTCATGAGTGGCTGTTGATTGGTCTAATTTAAAGTGCCCCACGTGGGTACCAGTAACAATAGCCTATCAGAGGAATTGTTTTGACATGTGACTATGCAAGCACCTATGAGAGGTAGGAAGTAATTAGCTCGGTCAAAATGTCTGGAAAAAAGTTTGAAAGTGGTGCTCATAAAATTATTGAGAGGAAAAGAGCTTAGGGAAAAAGAATTGCTCAAAAAATCCCGACACGTAAAGGATTGTACATTGTACAGGACTGTACATCTCCAGGACCCGGAGGCGTGCTGGCCGGATCATAGCCGATCCCTCACACCCTGGTCATGTACTGTTTGCCCCCCTCCCCTCTGGTAGAAGACTTCGGTCCATCCAGACTAAAACCTCCCGTCACATGAACAGCTTCTTCCTCTCTGCCATTAGACTGCTGAACACTAAGTGACTCTCGTGCACCATGTACAGCAGCTCAACCAGACTCATGTCAATCATCACTGTTTTCTTCCTGCATTACCGACTGCACTATATAGTTCTCCACAGTATCTGCTGCTGGCTAATATATATTTTAACTGTTGACCAGTATCACTTAATCTTATCCTACACTTTATTACATGTATAGTTTATTTCTCTTATCTTATCATGTTTAATGTTGCAGCATTGTACCGAGACAAATTCCTAGTTTGTGTACTACATGAACAATGGCAATAAACCTGATTCTGATTCTGATTCTGATTCTGATTTTTCTAAGCTGGAGCACTGAGTGGAGGAGGCTGCTAATTACTGTGGAGGAGACAGGTGGGTCATTAACCTGTGCAGGTTTTTCAATTTGCTGCTGTTGTGTATTGAATCAGGAATACTTCACTGATATAATTTTATGCGAAGGCAGTATCTGTCATGCTGTAAAAAGGGAACTCTCAGTAAGATAAAATATCCTAAATCAAGGCTTTATGCTTGTTTTCCTCTCACAAGATAATTTTGACAAGACAAGAATTTCTTTTTGTTGTGCAGTTTTCTGTAAGATTTTACTTGCTTTATGAAAGTTTTTACTTGTTTTAAGCAATTCAGTCTTACTTTGTTGGCAGATTTTTTATTTAATTTTAACTAGACTTATCTATTTCCAGAATTTTTTTTGTTTATTTTAAGTAAAACTATCTGCCAACAGAGCAAGAAAATTTGACTTAAATTGCGTAAAACAAGTTAAAACTATTGGAAAGCATGTAAAATTTCCTTCCACATAAACTGCACAGCAAGAATAAATATCTTGTCAGACAAAAACAAGCATAAACAGCCTTAATTTATCTAATTTTACTTATATTTGACTTTTTGCAGTGTAGTTGTGTTTTCTAGCTCACAGTTGCATTATTTCTCAAAAAGAAACAAAAATGAGGCAGTAGTGGCTCAGGAGTTAGAGCAGGTCACCCAATATCTGGAGGGTTGGAGGTTTGAATCCCACTCCCCCCACCTTGCTGTTGTGTCCTTGGGCAAGACGCTTTACTGTATCTACCTTGCCTCCAGTGTGTTCATGATTCCATAACACTGATGTATGAATGTGAATGATTGTTCAGTGGTGGTCGGCGAGACCATTGGCATGGATTGGCGGCCATGTTTCTGTCAGTCTGCCCCAGGGCAGCTGTGGCCGTAGAGATAGCTTACCAGTGTCATTGTCTGTGGAGTGAATGAATAATGGACTCATTGTAAAGTGTATTTGGGTGTCATGAAAAGTGCTATATAAATGTGATGCATTATTAAAAAACATAGCTGTTACACATTTTTAAACTGAGATTCTGTATTCTGTAAAATCTGAAATTTATAGGTATACAGTGTGGTATTTTTTCCCTTGTAGTATTAAACATGACATTGAATATCAGATTTTTTAAAGTATTATCAAAGTAAAAAAAAAAATCCCAGTATTATGACAACACTAATGTCCACAATATTGTGGCACCGAGCAATAGTTAAAACCTCTGTCCCTTATTTGGCTGTGAGAAAGTTGACAACCCTAACCACAGGGTACCAACTCACACATCCTGTATATCATCTCATTAAGGCTAAGACTGCATTAGAAGTAATATTGTTCAGGTCAGATCTGATGTGCCTATCATGACAGCTCATAATCATAATTACAAGTTACTCTTACCTGACTTGAATATGAGCCGTCTGTCCTCCAAAATGTCATGCCTGCCCACATCAATCTAAAAGAACAATAAATGTCACATTTTTACAGTCATCTGTTCTGTTTTACTGGGAGGAAAAAAAGTAGACACATTTTTAGTAAATTCAAGGGATTTTGGTCTACAGGATTGTCAGCAGTTAGTCAGCTGAATATGATGATGTCCAGAAGAAAGAAGGATACCAGATGGTGACAACGAGAACTACTAGCACTGATGCTAACAACAGAGCTACGTGATAATAGTCTGCATCCTACACATGCACAGAGGTAAAAAGCTCATGAATTCTGATTTGATAATGGGATTTGAGTGACTTCAGCATGGTAATGTGACTCTAGCCTAATTTTCGCCACTAATTTCTCCCACCATTTGAAGAGATTATTGCATTACCAAAAGGAATGGCAGGTTCTAGTTATGTGTTGGAAAAAGGAGCCATCTAGTGGTGTGAAAATAACTACATGCAGTGAGATGACAGAGGCAGAAAGCAGCGATGAGGATGATACCCCTCATCCTGACTTTACTCTCTACCCACCTTCCCTGGAAAACCCTAATAAAAAGTGTAATATTTGGAATTTGTAAAATATACTGAGTAGAAGAAGCAAACGGGGAACCTGGAAATAAAGCAAAAGCGAAATTGGTCACTTTTTTGTACCACAACCTACCTTTTTAATGCAGATTTTATGGCAGAGATGGGTAACTATGCACCATGGAGGGCCAAGACCATGCAGGTTTTCTTTCAGCCAGTCCTTTCAACAGATAATTTCACTGATTTCCTTCCCATTAAATGCCAATCAGTGGAAACGCCTGCTTTAGTTACTGGCTGGAAGAAAACCTGCAGGGTCTTGGCCATCCATGGTACATAGCTGCCCATCTGTCCCTGTTTTATGGCTTTGGAAACACAATCCAAAAGAGGCATTGTCGTGTCATATAAGGGGGAGAAGAGACTTACGATGACAGTAAGGGTATGAGTTGTGCCATGCCTTATCTACTTGCCATAGGTTATTGTTGACAGAGTCAAGGTGTTTCTGTGCTCTCACTTATCAGACCTTGGAACTCGTGCTGTATATCTGTCATCTTCATTACTGGAGCAAGAAATTGAATACAGGTTTTGACCTCTAAATGACCTTGACCTAGCTTCAGATCTTGAATATCAGTCAGCAGATAACCAACCTGCCGCTGGATAAGTCTGGTACTCCTTTTTCCCCGGTCCTTGATCACAGGAAATCACTGGACTGTTGGGCTCCTTTACTTTATTGTTTTAGAGTAGGGACTGCCTGGAAGTGAAATGATGTAATATTAATGAAACTGAACTTTTGGGACTTGTTCAAACACCTGATGAAGTTGTGTTTGTTTTCAGTTGTGTAGTATGCCATAACGTTCATAGCAGTTCAGGTGTGGTACTCTGGGAAAGCATGTCCGAGAAAAGGAGAACTCGCTTCTCAAACTTGCATTTACTTGGTCTGCACATTGTGCTTGCCTAGTTTGAAGAAGCATGCGATAAATGATAGCCTAAACCATGAAAATAAAGGTAGAAGAAATTCTTGTTTTATTTACATCATAAGATTTTTCTGAGGTTATACACAGCCCTGAGATGGCGTTTTAAATTTGGCTCAAATTCAATAAAGGCCATCAGAAATGTATTCATAGTATAGGTATATTGTGAAAATTTTGATTTATTTTTCATCATTTAATTCCAAAAGTGAGCTTTCTTATATTGTTTTATATTTCTTGCAAGTAAAGGGAAAGAGTTCAAGCATTTTTATAAACATTTTCTGCAATTTAAATCCTTATTTTGGACTGATCTAAGGAGATATTCTAATAATTTGAGATACTACATTTCTGGTTGTCATAACCTATAAATCATAATAATCAATATATAAACAAAAGTTTAAATTTTTTTGGTTAACTTGTAAGGGACATGGTTGGCTCTATTCCCTCACAATAAGAAGGTCATGGGTTCAGATCTACCAGTCAGCAGGGCCTATCTGTGTGAAGTCTGCATGTTCTCCCCATGCACTGTGGGTTTACTCCAGGTTCTCCAGTGTCACATTCCAAAAATATGCAGGTTAGGTTAGCTGGAGATTCTAAAGTGGCCCTATAGTGAAGAGATTGGTGCGGCACCATGGCTGCCTCATCCAAGTGAATGCCCTTGAATTTTCCTCTGGGGTTGTTAAAGTGCACTCTATATATACACATATGCCCATCCATCCATCCATCTTCTACTGCTTATCCAGGGGTCCGGGTCATGGGGGCAGCAGTCTCAGCAAAGAAGACAGACTGCCACCCAGTTCACATAGCACTATGATCCCCATGATCAGTCCTGGAGGGTGGACCCATGTGGCTTAATGTGTACACTGAGTCCTTGTTCTTTTTTATTCTCATGAGGATCCACTGGACAGCTTTGGTCTAGCCCTTCACCCGTGTTTGCCATGGGAGACCCTACCAGCAGCATATATTTCAGAGGTTGTGCTAGACTTTTTGTTTTCTATCATTTTGACAGAGACGGATGTAAAAAAAAAATAATGTCATAATCTATTATAATCTGTCATTTTAATTGATTTTAATTGTGTCACCCTCAGGACAATTTTCACAATTGAATGATTGAATGAATAAATAAATATTTTCAAATAAATTAATATCTTCAAGATATTCTAATTTTTGAGATTTACCTGTAAAATGCACTGTTAAAAAACTAACTAACTAACCTGCACTTATATAGCGCTTTTCTAGTCACAAAGACCACTCAAAGCGCTTTCATTAATACTAACCCTCTATTCTAAGGGCCTATAGGAAACAGATATCTAGGGACAATTTAGAACAGCCAATTAACCTAACATGCATGTTTTTGGCATGTGGGAGGAAACCGGAGAAATCCCGGAGTAAACCCACGCAACACGGGGAGAACATGCAAACTCCACACAGATCACTGTTGGTCGGGGGCTGGGATCGAACCCACGATCCCACGATCCCCACAGTCCCTCGGCCAAGGGTAAACTGTGCTGCCGCAGTGCTAACCACTGCGCCACCGTGCAGCCCATGAACTGCCCAAAAACATGGTACATGCTAAAAAGAAATGTTGATACTCAACAGAAAAAAAAAATGCAATAGTTTGAATTGGTCTTTTTGAGCTATGGCAACTTGAATTTTGTTTTAAACACATTAACAATGAAATCTGAGTTTAAATTACATGCAAAATTAAGTTGACACAATTACCAACATTATTATTTGATCACAATTTATAAAAAAAAATTAAGCTTGCAACTTAGAAGGTTTATCTAACTCAATTACTGAACAAACTGATTAAGAAAGCTAGCTCTGTCCTGGGGCAACGCCTTGATCCGATGGAGGAGATAGGAGAGAGAAGGACGGTGGCTAAACTGTCATCTCTGCTGGAGTCCGAGTTCCACCCTATGCAGGACATACTGGATGCACTGAGGAGCTCATTTAGCAGCAGACTACATCATCCCAGGTGCACAACCGAGAGGTTTCGTAGGTCCTTCCTACCAACGGCTGTCAGACTGTACAACCTAAGCAGGGCTGCTCGCAGAGATAGCAAAAAGACGTAACAAACTAATAGTTTTTTTTTGAATGCAAAAGATGCAATAGACTTACACAATGGTCCTCTCCGGCATACAACTAGGAACATACCGGTCGCTATGGAGGGTGAGAATATGTATGGGCACATAATCATACCATGTAGGATAACTAAATAGACGGTTATGCTGTTTCATCCCACCTAGCAACAATGCTCTGCACTGTGTGTGTTTATATATTTACATATTTATTCCATCTAGCTACAATGCTCTGCACTGGGTGTGTTTATATTTATATATCTATATATTTATTCCATCTAGCTACAATGCTCCGCACTGTGTTTTTATATATCTACATATTATTCCATCTAGCTACATTGCTCTGCACTGTGTGTGTTTATATACTTGCATATTTATTCCACCTAGCTGCAATGCTCCATACTGTGGGTGTTTATATATTTACATATTTATTCCATCTAGCTACAATGCTCTGCACTGTGTGTTCATATATTCATATATTTATTCCATCCAGCTACAATGCTCTGCACTGTGTGTCTGTGTGTGTGTGTGTGTGTGTGTGTGTATATATATATTTTATAGTAATATGTACATATGTATATTAGCTGCTCTTGCTTGCTTGTTTTTTCTTGCCTTCTGATTGTTGCTCTGAGTGTTGCTATCCCTGTGCTGTTGCAATCCTGGAATTTCCCCGTTGTGGGACTAATAAAGGCTTATCTTATCTTATCTTATCTTATTAATTAAAATTTTAAACGTGCATTCATGTTTTAAATCAAGTGGTTGTAACAGGCCCTCTGAGTTAGTTTTTAGAGTGTATTGCAAAATTATAATAAAACAGTATGTTTAGAAAAATGTGCGGGAGGGGACACTACAGACTACATAAGTAAATAAATAAAAGAACTGGTGAGTAAAAGTCAAAATAAGAGGGAGCGCACTACAGTTCTGAACCTGTCCAGGACATATCCGCCTCATGTCCAAAAGATGCTGGGACAGGCTAGCCCCTCCAATGGTGAACGTGACTGAATGAATGAATGACTATTAATTAACCATTCTTATATGATTTTTTTAGAAACACATTCAAAATAATGGACAGTAATGCCCAGGAAAAGTATTACCATAATATATGCAGTAGGAGATTTGAGGGGGGGATGCCATTCCCCTTATTAGCAAAAATAACCCCAAATCATCCCCCTTTACAAGCTGCCATTCTCCCACTCCCATAAAGAGTTTAAGGAGAGTTTATGCCGTACAGCTGAATATGTAAGTGAGAGTATCATTGGAAATACACAAGAAAATTTAGGAAAATTTATATAAGTTACAAATTTATGAGTAGGTACAAGTACAGTGCTGTGAAAAAGTATTTGCCCCTTCCTGATTTCTTATAGTTTTGTATATTTGTTACACCTAAATGTTTCAGATCATCAAACAGATCTTAATATTAGACAAAGATAACCTAAGTAAATACAAAATGCAGTTTTCAAATGATGATTTCATTTATTAAGGGAAAAAAGCTATCCAAACCTACCTGGCTCTATGTGGAAAAAATACCCCCCCCCCCCCCCCACAACTGCCCCCTAAACCTAATAACTGGTTGTGCCACCATTGGTGCCAACAACTGGCAATGAGTCTTTTACATCGCTGTTGAGGAATTTTGATGCACTCTTCTGTGCAGAATTGTTTAAATTCAGTCACATTGGAGGGTTTCATGAACTGATGGCCGGACATTCTTCTTCAGGATTTTTTGGTAGAGAGCAGAATTCATGGTTCTGTCAATTAGGGCAAGTTGTCCAGGTCCTGAAGCAGCAAAGCTAGCCAGACCATGACACTACCACCACCATGTTTGACTGTTGATACCATGTTCTTTTTATGAAATTCTGTTAGTTTTATGCCAGATAAAACAGGACACATATCTTCCAAAAAGTTCGACTTTTGTCTCATCAGTCCCCAGAATATTTTCCCAAAAGTCTTGAGGATCATCTAGATGTTTTCTGGCAAATGTGAGACGAGTCTTTGTGTTCTTTTTGTCCAGCCGCAGTTTTTGTCTTGGAACTCTCCCATGGATGCCATTTTTGCCGTCTCAAAATTATCACAAAAAGTAGTAAATTTATAGGAAAAAAGTGCTAAATTTATTAGAAAAATGCAAATTTGCCAGGAAAAGGTTGAAATTTTATTTTAAAAAAATTATAAATTTCCAAGAAAAATCCTACATTTTTGCAAGTCTTTTTTTTTTTTTTTTACAAGTTTATAAGAAAAAAATTCACAAATTGGCTAGAAAATAGGAAATCTATGAGAGAAAAAAAAGTATAAAGAAATTCTAAAAGTATGCGTGTTTGTCCTTGTAAATTTGTGACTTTGTTCGTAATTTCTTATTCTTGTAAATTTAATGGTTGATTCTCGGAAAAATGTTTTCCCCTCTGTTTCCGAGATATCTGCAAATTCCCAACTTTTCCTCATAAAATTAACAGCTCGTTTATGGTAAATTTGTTCCGTTTTAAATCGTAAATCGGCACCTTTCATCCCATGTTCCCACCTCTTTTGGACCAGAGACGCTGGACTAACAGTTTCCAATGGGCAGTTCCGTTCCTACCGCACACCTCCAACCAGGAAATCAATCGCCTGAGCTCCAACTTACTTCCTCTTTTACCTTTTTATGCCCTGTTTGCCGTTCAGGGGATGAGCGCCCATCCGACATAAATTTCCATCGCACCCCCTGGCAAGAGCCCACCTTGTTTTCTTCTCTGCCCCCTCCCCTCCACGCCAAATCAGCCCACTGGGTTGGAAGCCCACCCACTTATCAGCTGTCTCTCCATCTGAGGGTCTGGCTGGTGCCGTTTGACGCGGAGCTGTCCAAAAGTGTAGCGCCGTCCAAACGCCGACCTTCTTTGTTCCGGCGAGCAGCTCGGAGACGCGGGGAGGCGAAAATGAAGGAGAAAAGCCTGATCGAGACTGCAAAAATGCAGGGCAACGTGCTGGTAAGGCGGATTTGGGATTCCTACATATTGCATGACGCTGTGTGAATGGTTTCAGTCCGTATCATTAGAATCTGCTGGCAGTCTATTTCCTTTCTCCGTGTGCGCTTTGACGCGCGCCCCGGTGCAGGCATCCGTTATTAAGGGAGATTTCTAGTTCACACCCCTTTTTTTTTTTTTAAATCCCCCCAGTTCTCCTTTGCTTGCAACGTACCAGTAGAGGCAGATGGGATATGAATCACAGTTAAAAAGGAGTTTGAAAGTTTACTTATGGCTGCTGACTTTTGTTTTTGTCTCCTTCGTCTCTCAAAGCTTCTGGGGGCAGAGGTAACCTTTTGCCAAGGAGGGTGCCATTAATATTTTACTGAGGTGCTGGATAGGAGTCTGGCTGTATGGCTGTATGTATGAGCCAGGGTGCATACCAAGTGTCCTCTGGGGCGCTTTCAGATATTAAAGGCCTTCGATTCCTTAAATTTTTCATACAGGGATATTATACTTCATTGTGCAGTAATGCCTTATGGCTCTGTGCTGATGCTGCCTGACTGAAACTCGTTAAATTTCTCATCCAACCAAGTTTGCTTCAGTTTGGTATGAGGAGATTTTTCTTCTTCTTTTTTTTTTTTCATTTTTGCTTTATTTATAGCTGAGTAAGCTTTGCTCCTGCAGACACTCAAGGCCATTTTGGAAGATGTGGGGCACAGATGTGTGGAGTCGGGCTTTTTCCAAATGGTTCCTTCCCAGAAGATGGCCTTTTCCTCCCCGTGGCCTCATGTCACCACGGAGATGTTAATATTGTGGGGATCTCTTTTATCCCTCTGCATAATGAAAAGTAAACATGGTGGTTCATCGTGAGGATTTTGGGTCCTTTTTCCAAATCGGAAAGTTTCTTACACTAATGAGAGCAAAATTGATTTAGGCTTAAAGATGCTTAATCACACTACAATCATCTGAGCTTCACTTATTAGGGATTATTGTGGAGGAGTACTTCTTGGCTTGAATACAGCAGTCTTAAAACTTCAGCCCCAATAGGCTGTGGCAGCTAGTGACTCATTGGAGATACAAAAATTGTGAGACAATACAGAATTAGTGACAATTTTCAGTTGGAATCGCACTGAATTGGTACTTGCGACACATTTGCATCTGCACATTCTCCCTGTCCTCATGGTCTTATTGAATCAACTCCTGCATAAGATGTTTTCATTTCTTTGTTCTTGTAATCCAGGAAGCATACTGATCAGATGCCTCCCACTTGAGGTGTTTTGGGCACATCCCACTGGGAGGACGGCCTGGGACAGACCCAGGACTCGCTGGAGAGACTGTGTCTCCCAGGTGGTCTGGGAACGTCTTGGTATCCTCTCTGAAGAGCTGGAGCAGGTGGCTGGGGAAAGGGAATTCTGGGCTTCTCTGCTTGAGCTGCTGCCTCCGTGACCTGGAGCTCTGGATAAGTGGTAGAAAATGGATGGATGGATGGATGGATGGATGGATGGATAGATGGATGGCTGTTCTCGTAATCTCTTCACTTCTGTATGCCTGTGAGGCCTGGACCCTCTATAGGATGCACATCCGGTGCCTAGAAGCGTCCCATATCCGATGTCTGCAGAAGATTCTCGGTCTCACATGGGCTGATAGAGTCCCCCACGTCACCATTCTTCAGACAGCCGGTTGTGTGAGTATCGAGGTACAGATCATCAAGAGGCAGCTGCATTGGGTGGGACACGTCTGTAGGATGCCAGAGGATCGGTTGCCCCTCAAGATCTTCTATGGAGAACTTTCCAGCGGACAACGTACAGTTGGCGGTCAGTGGAAGCGGTATAAGGATAATCTGAAGGTTTTACTGAAGAAATGTAACATCTCACCCTCCAGCCTGGAACAGTTAGCCGCTGATCGTTCCACCTGGCATTCTACCACCAATCAAGCCATTCAGTTCTTTGAACACTGCCGCATGCATACCAGGGTGGATCGCCGATGCCACGCGCAGCAATTCATCTCGCCGCGTGGAGATGGTATTCCTTGTCCAACCTGTGGGCGCAGATGTGCCTTTGCATTTGGACTACGTAGTCACCAGCTCAGCCACCAGCGACATCCCCAATACAGCAACTGATGTAGGGCAGCAGAGAAGACGTCGTCATCGCATAATCCATGGACAACCAAAGAGAGTTGTGCCTTTTCATAGAAGATTGGGTGATTGACCCAAATTTCCACCATTGTATCTTGGTGTCCATCCTTTCAGGTAGGGCTGGTCGAGCTGCTAAAAAAATGTATCACAATATAATTTTTCTAAATTACGATACATGATTATATCACGATATATTGCGGGCACTGAATGTCCTTTTAAAAATATGCTTTTATTTAGATTTTTATTAGAAAAAGTAAAAATTCATACTCGGCACGTGTGTGTGTGTGTGTGTTTTTTTTTGTTTTTTTTTTTCTCTGTCAGCCATGTCTCTGTAAACACAAAGACACAGCAGTCTCGTATTTTGCGCTGGATTGATTGTGACCTCCACGGGTAGATGTAGCCCATTTTAGAGAGTGAACATTCTCATGGTTAGCCTTGTGCTAACTTCCGGTTAGCAGACCGAGTTCGCTGAGCACATTCAGTCCTGTGGTTGTCCATTTTTTCAGGGAATTCTAATGTCCAGTAAAACATTGCAGTTGTAAACACACTTTCTCCTGTGTGGTATTGAACATGGGGGTGAAACTACTTTTTGCTCTGAAAAACGCAACATCGGTTGCCTAGCCATGCAGCCGTGGTTTTCTTTCTTTTCTTCTTCTCCTGGGCTGGGGCACGCTGGGAGGCTGAGGAAGCGTCCGAGTCCTACTCATTAGACACGGCAGGCCCTGGGACCAGCTCCGCTTCCTCTGTAGGGGCCTGAGGGGCAGGGACAGCAGCTCCCCCATCCCCAGCCATTGTCTTTCTTGCCCTTGGGTGGCACGGTGAAACTGTCGGTCACAGTTGTAACGGTGCAAGTTCTGGTGAAAGGGCTGTTCCAGGGCCGTTCGCGTCTGTTTCAGGCCCAGAATGTCTGTTTCTCATTTTTATATCCAATCATAATTTATTTTCTTAGGTCAACAACCCCTCACAAAGATGTCTGACATTTTTTGCACTCTCTGACTCATGGAAACTAAAGTGAGAAGGTTCAAGACAACTTCAAAACAACTTTGAGAGATCCGCAAC
Source organism: Pholidichthys leucotaenia (assembly GCA_020510985.1). Lineage (NCBI taxonomy): Eukaryota > Metazoa > Chordata > Actinopteri > Cichliformes > Pholidichthyidae > Pholidichthys > Pholidichthys leucotaenia. Next base: position 210,907,626 of record CM035844.1, read on the forward strand.
AACTCTGGCTATTTTGAGAGAAAATTTGTTGCTCAAATTTTTTTGAACATGTTCAAAATTCCAGCGAAATGAGAGCGAGAGACCCTGCGACTCGCACAAGGACACTGAGAACCCAGGGATCTGAGACATTTTGGAAACTCCCTCACAATTTTCCGCCAACAGTCGCAGCCCAGTGAGATACGAGCTTGAGGAATTTTTAATCTCTTATAATGCTATATTCCACATAGCAATGTTAATTGAAGTGCCATCCTTAACATGCAGGTCAGTGAAAACAGTATTCGGCTTGAAACAGAGAATCTTTGCAAAGGGTTTAAGTGAAGAACATTTTTAAATGAAAGCGCCAAGGTGCTGATGCCTCGGTGCCAGAGCCTTGGCGGAGGTATGCATTCTTGGATCATCACCAAAATGTTGTGGGTTCCTCTCCAGCCCAAGGACCACCTCTGGTAAAAATTTCATCCAAATCCATCCAGTAGTTTTGGAGTACAGTGATCCCTCGCTACTTCGCGTTTCACCTTTCGCGCCCTCAGTGCATCGCGGATTTTTCAAAAATATTCATCAAAAATTCAAAATTGAGAAAAAATGGCACGAAAGTTGCCCGGGCGCTAGCAGAAGGCAGGGAGACTACATTAGAACATCAGGTATCAACACGGAGAGCCCGCACAACTCAAAATCCACCTCTCTGACCACCGCTCCACTCCTCTCCGCCCACCTCTTCACCGCTCGGGAATCTCGCAAGCTGATTGGCCGAGACGTTTTACCCAGCTTCTCTCCCTGCCGAGCGCCCATACCCAGCGAAGGAAGACCGCATTCATTGTTCTTTATCGCTCGTGTTGCTTAGTGGCACTTTTCGCTGTTCTCTTATGCCTTTTTGTGCAAAATAGTGCTTGTGACGCCCTTGGGGGGGGGGGGTGACGCTACTTCGCGGTTTTTCACTTTTCGCGGTCGGTTCTGGTCCCCATTAAACGTGATAAGTGAGGGATCACTGTACATGCATACGCAGTGAAAATAATCTGCAGTTCATATGCCTGTAATGTTGGCGGCAGCCAAGAGCCACCAAACTGATTTGAACAGCTGCAATCCAAACACAGAAGAAGCGCATGGTGGCCGATGTTTTGAATGGCAAAAGCGATGGAGGTACGTGAATACAATGACAATCAAGACAAACAGGAACTTTTGCTGTTTAGTGGCAGAGGAAGAAAACGGGCAAAATGACGGACATTTCTTCATCCAGTATTGGTGGATTGCTCAGTATTTTCCTCTGGTGGGAGTTTCCGGGTGCGTGTGCAGTACCGTTCTGTTTACGGTAAAGGTGAGCTATTTTTGTGTTTATTTTAAAAACAAGGCGCTATTTCAAAATTCTGGCAAATTAAAAGTCGAGAAAATATGGTGATACAATGATACAAGCCTTTAGTTCCACTTCATTTTGACCAGACGAGCTGAAACAGAGATGCGGACACACACACACACACACACACAGCCACAAACAGATGCACTCAGTGATTACTGTATGCCTCTGTTTTCACCAAGGCATAATTACACGCATTAGAACTCAATTTCAGCTCTTTAACCCAATGTTTACTTGAAATATCTTTAGTATTTTTTGTATTTTTGCAGAAAGTTGGACTGCTTCTTTAAACCTCAGATATGGCAAATCAACCTTAAAAAAGAAAAGCTTTCCAATTTTCCAAATACGTGTGATGATTTAGGACTAAATGTTTTGAAATTGTCTTTTGGAGTTTTACACTTGTTTAGTTTTGATCTACTTTTTATTCCCAGCTCCAACTAATGCACACTGTGTACTGGCTGATCTTTACGGGAAAAGGGATAGAAGATTAAATTTAGTGTGGGCCACGTACACAGAAGAAATCTTTATTTTTCATCTGGAGTAAATTGTATCAGGAGTTATGGTTCTGTTCTTGGTGATCAGCCTGAAGACCTTAAAACAGAGCAGACTGATTGAATCAGCAAGAGAACGGAGGAGAAGCTCGGTCAGTCACTGTGCTTAAATAGGACCTGGTATTTGAGATTTGCAGTTTAACTTATAGACCATTAACTTTTTGACATTGACAACATGCGGTTCTGGTGGGGCTGCAAGAGAAACATGAATGTGTGACCTGTGAACTAACGATACGACCGCTCAGCTCTGTAAAGTTGCGGCTCAGAACACAATGAGGTCTCCCTAAAGCACCAAATCAGCTTGTCAAGTGGAAATCTATCAGCCTTTTGAGCTGCCAGTCTGTCTGGGGCTTTTTCAGCTCCGTCTCAGTGTCAGCTGTGATAGGCACCGGTGCCCAATGCCCCTGCCTCTGGGTTGGATAACCGCGTGAGAACGCATAGATGGATCATGCTGACATTTTTCTTGGAATCAGGCAGTGGTTGCCTGATTCTCTCTTCTCTTTAAGATTACTATCTTCACTTTTTTGTAGTAAACAATTCATGCAGGGTCATTTTAAATTAGTGCTGGGAATATTAACGCATTAACGCAGTTTATTATGGTAGTCTCATTAACGGATTAAAAAGTATTAACGTATATTAACGCACCCACAACATTTCCAGACACAGCAACGGTTCCGACAGGTCAGTCTTTAGGTCAGTCCAAGAAAATGAGAGAGATTATATATTTAAAAAAAAACCTGTATGTGAAAGCTGAAAATGCAATTACCTCAACAAACAACTAAGCAATTATTCAAAGATTTGAGTGCAATCCCACCTTAGCTTGCGCAAATAAACCAGCTAATCAACATGCTGCTGATTTCTAACTATGGCAAAACTTCTTTTTTTATAGATAAATGGATACTGTGGTTGAATTTAATTTCTGAGAGAATAGCTAGCTTATATACAGACAAATGCACATGAATTCATGCATTCCTGCCCAAGAGAGTTGGAACTAATCAGCCTTGAGGTTCCACCGTCATTGGAATAAAAGTATCAAAACTGGAGAGTAAGCTAGTTTGAAAATGAGAGCGCTACTCACCTGCAGACAGATGGACCGGGAGCTCTGCAGTTGAAACAGAGTGTTGGGAGTTTATCCACGCATGTACTCCTTCTGCTGATGTACTAAGGAGGGCTAGCAGTGTAAACAACCATCTTCCAGTTGCAGTTTCTGGAGAAGGCGGTGACATTTTCCCAGCTGTGAGCACCACCAGATAACACTGTAAACCTAAATATAATGGTGCTTTTTTGGGATTTCCACACCAGGTAGAAAGAAACTGCAGAAGTTATGAAGGCAACCCCGCCCTTCTGCAACTCGCTTTGACATGAATTTGCGTCTGTTGTTTACATTGACTTTACATGTAATCCTGCCATGTGAAAAATCCATGCTTTGCATTTGGTCTGAATGCACCTTAACACCTAACACTGGGCCTGTGGCATTGAAAGTAAGGCATGAAGTAAACTTTTACAGGAAGTTGCTCCTGCCTGCCTTGTTTGTGCTAACAAGAAACTTCTTCCTATTTCATCTACACAAATGCTACTGTATTTTAACTAAGGCCATCATGGTGGGTAAACAGAGGGCAGGGCCATCCTTCATGAAAAGCCCATTCAATTGTCAGGCCTCCCTAAAACCTTACAGTCGTTGGTCATCCTACATAAAAAGAGTTGTTACACTCCGGAACTGTAGGTGACGGTAATGCATATGGGCACTGGCACAAATATTAAATATGAAAAAGAAGAAATCACAGTGCAGTAGCCTAGTTCGTGAACTTTATTTTGTGGCTGTAAAGAAAGCAGGTGATGACGGAGGGTCATAGTAAGAGAATGCAACTTTAGGTCTTTAACCCAAAAATAAAAGGTGATTTTTATTTTTTTTCCCCTATAATGACAAATGGAAAAGAGCAGGCAGTGGGGAGTGCACGTGACTGGCTAGTTTTTGACAGTGTGAGAGATTTCATAAGTGTGAAAGTTTGTTAAAGTTGTTGCTGTTCAAGTTGTGACTAATGAATTTACACCCCATCACAGTCTGGGTGTTTGGGTTTTTGTGCATTTGAAGACAGTGAATAAGGCAGGACTCAAAAATGAATAATTATTCAAGGGAGACATTAAATCATTTTTACAGGAAAAAATTGTATTAGTTTTCTCTCTCTCACTCTCTCTGTCTCTCTTTCAAAGCAAGACAAATGCACACATAAAACTGCAATGACAGCATGGTGGCTGGTGAAAAATATGAGTGGCTGGTAATATTTACAATGCTAAATGTGGGGTATTCACCAATTTAGCATAAGGTCCAAATGTATAAATGTAAACTAGGTACAAATTTGCAAGAATAATGGTGCAAAGGTATGATAAAGGATGCCAATTTAAAAGGTAAAAAAGTCACAAATTACAGTTTTATTACACAGAATAGGAATTTAACCAGCATCCAGATGAGCATTGCACATTTACAAGAAAATAGAGGAAAAAAAAGTCGTCAGGTTTTTTTAGAAAATAGTTGGAAATCTGTGAGAAAAAAATGAAAATTTACAGGAAAAAATTACAAATTTATAAGAAAAAAATATGTAACTTTATGAGGAAGAGTTCAATTTTTGAGATAAAGTTGCATATTTATGAGAAGAAATGTGCATATTTATGAGAATTTTTTTTTGCATATTTCTGACAAAAGTTGAAAATATAGTGGAAAAAAACCACAAATTTTTGAGGAAAAAAGTTGTAAATCTATGAGAAAAATTTGAAACTTTACAGGAAAACAAATTGCAAATTTACAAGAAAAAATAGCCAGTTTATGATGAAAAGTTACACATTTTTGAGAAAAAAAGTTACAGATTTGTAAGAAAAAATTTGCTTATTTATGAAAAAATTGCACATTTATGAGAAAAAAGTAGAAAATTATGAGAAGAAAGATGAAAATTTATAGTAAAAAAAGTCACAAATTATGAGGATATAGTTGTAAATTTATGAGGAAAAAAGTTGCAAAAAACTTGAAATTTTACAGGGGAAAAAAATTAAATTTACAAGAAAAAATGTGCAAATTTATAAGAAAGTTGCAAATTTTTGAGAAAAAAAATTGCAAAATTATGAGAACAGATTAAAATTTACAGTAAAAAGTCACAAATTATGAGGAAAAAGTTGCAAATTTATGAGGAAAAAAGTTGCACATCTACAAAAAAAGTTGAAAATTTACAGGGAAAAAATGGGCAAATTTATAAGAAAAAGTTGCAAACTTTTGAGAAAAAAAATCACATGAGTACAAGGTGCAAATTTACAAGAAAAAAATTGCAAATTTATGAGAAAAATGTGAGAATTTACAGGGGAAAACATGTAAATTTACAAGACAAAAATTGTAAATTTATGATGTAAAGTTATACGTTTGAGAAAAACGTTACAGATTTATAAGAAAAAATTTGCTTATTTATAAAAAAAATGCACATTTCTAAGAAAAAAGTTGCAAATTTACACGAAAAAGTTGCAAATTTATGAAGAAAAAAAGTTGAAAAATTAAGAGAAGAAAGATGAAAATTTATAGTAAAAAAAAGTCACAAATTATGAGGATAAAGTTTCAAATTTGAGGAAAAAAAGTTGCAAAAAACTTGAACATTTACAGGAAAAAAATTAAAAATTACAAGAAAAAATGTGCAAATTTATAAGAAAAAGCTCCACATTTTATAGAAAAAAGTTGCAAAATTATGTGAAAAAAGATTAAAATTTACAGTAAAAAGTTACAAATTATGAGTAAAAAGTTGCAAATTTATGAGGAAAAAAGTTGCACATCTACAAAAAAAGTTGAAAATTTACAGGGAAAAAAATGTGCAAATTTATAAGAAAAAGTTGCAAATTTTTGAGAAAACCCATCACATATTTATGAGTAAAAGGTGCAAATTTACAAGAAAAAAATAGCAAATTTATGAGAAAAATGTGAAAAATTACAGGGGAAAAAACTGCACATTTACAAGAATAAAATTGAAAATTTATTAGTAAAAGGTACAAATTTTTGTGAAAAAAGCTGTAGATTTATGAGGGAAAAAAATTTGCATAATTATGAGAAAAATTGCATGTTTATGAGAAAAAAGTTGCAGACTTACAGGAAAAAAAATAGCAAATGTATGAGGAAAAAGTCAGAAATTTTTAAGAAAAAAACTGCAAATCTATTTTTTTATTTTGCATTTTTGCTTAGAATTGGAGGTTCAGGTAGGTATGCCTTAATTCTAGCATACAGGTAATCAACCCCGCGGGCAACAACAAATGTCCGTGACAGCAAAAAGCTCTACTTCGGCTTGGCAGCTTTGTCATACCAAAGGATTGTCATCTGCACAGTAAGGATATACTCATGGGAGACTAACTGCAGGGTCTCGTGGGAAGACGTCTCAATAACAGGGAGAAATCTGCACGGCGTGATTCCTGACCACCACCAAGCATCTCAGTCGGACATTTTTATTAGCCTTTGGGGAGTCTGTCTGCAGTGAAGCAAGTAGTACTTGAAAATGGGTGGCAAAAACACCCGCAAGGTGTTGTGGCTGCACAGGAAATTGCAGCTAATAGTCTGAGTTTGGGTGCCTGAGGGGTAATGACAGGGAAGCTGTTACCATGGGATACACTGGCTATTATCTCACCCCTTCACAGGCGGCACAGGACGGGGAGCTCCTCAAGCTTCATCTCCGCAAATGTCTGAGTTTTTGGCCCAAGCGTGAGACCGCTCAGAAGCGGCCCCCGTCCACTTGTACTCCATCTTTCACTGTGTTTATTACTAATTGTTCCCCGACACGGCAAACATCCTCCTTCAAGGGCACGGATGCCGCTGTTGTCGAACAACTAATGATTTGTTTCCCTCGGCTGAAATTGAAAAAAAAAAATAGGGTGGAAAAAAGAGGAAATATAATGGAGTGAGATTTATCTGTGGAGAAGAGGGAAGGCACTCAAAGGGCTAACCGGGATGGATGTGTTGTCGCGGTCCCATCTGAGACTGTTTTGGGGCTCTCCGTTTGAGTAAACATTGGCACTCTTCCACGGCGCACTCTGTTGTCACATTTACTTCAAAGTATGTGCGGCAGCATGATGCAAACTTTCAGCTTATGTCACCTTGACGTGAAGAAAGTGTTTTAGGGTTACTCTTGGGGGGGCTGTAAGTTTTTCACTACACGTTTTCAGCAAATGTTTGTCCTATATGATGAAAGAATGGAATCATCTGCCAGACTTAATCACCATGACATGCTGAACACGCTATGGAGTGTGGTTTAGAGATTGTAGCTTTGCTGTTGCTGGATTTTGAAGGCTAATATCAGAATTATGAAGACTGAATGCTGAAAAAAAATCATTGCCACACACGATTATTACTTTTAGATGATCTTTAACCTTGTTTGGCCCTGGATTGTCTGTCCTAGTTTGCATAAATGGGTTTATTCAAGATCCTATTCACTCAAACATGGTGTGTTTGTGGGTTTTAACCTTCTAAAATGCTTTCTTGGGTCATATGACTACAATAAAAATATTAAGATCTTTCACTTAGAAATGAATATAATCTAACCTTTCAGCAGAATTGTCAGAAACCGGTTTTGCTCTTTTCCCCTACACTGCTAACAATGATCCAGTCTTCACACATCACCATGCTTTTGACTGTGATGATTCTGCCCTCCCACCTCCACCCCACAGTTGCTGAGCCCAACTGTTGGCTTTAGAGCTAACAGTGTGGCGATTGCTAAAACACAGAACGGCTGGTATGGAACGTTCCATACATGGTCCGTACTTGTTCCGTATGCATTATGTCCGTGTTCTGTGCATGTTCTTAGGTCCTGCTAGCTAGCAATCCAGCCTCCTGACATTCCTGAGTGTCTTATGCATGGAACGTTAGATACGGAACGTCCGTTACGGCATGCTAGCGGTCCTGCTAATTAGCAGTCTCAGGTGTTTTACTTGCACATTCCGTACACATTCCATTGATACGTAATGTTCCGTACGGGACGCTAGTAGTCCTGCTAACTTGCACACCAAGCAGCACAATTTCACTGTGGCCCGAGCACTGTGGGGTGAGAGCTGTTCCCTGGTCCTGCAAGAGAGCAGCCCATGGTGAGTCCCAAGGGAGGAGGTGGATCAATTCCTTAGACTGACTGATTGACGAAAGCTTCAAAATATATTGAACCAATGTAGTGTGAAGCGAAGCAGCGATGATGTTTGAAGCTTCAGACATCATCAGTCACGTGACATTAGTGTTTTGATACAAGCATTGACACCCTGGAGACTGAGACAAGCTCCGAAGTCTCGGTATCATTTGCCTATCACTACTTACTTTATGTTTCTTAATTTTTTATTGCATTTATTTACTTATTAAGAATTGCAATTGCATTTATTTCCAACTGTCATGTACGGAACATGCTAAGTGTGGACTGGTGCTAATGACAAAGGCTCATGGACATAGAACTGACTGCAGGCAGGACCGGTAGCAGGACATTCTATATGGGACGTGTATGGAACATGTATGGAGTGTTCCGTACCGTGCCAGCCATTCCGTGTTTTAGTAGGTATCTAGCAGTGCTAGTAGGGAGTTAGCTTGCCAAGTGTGGTTTATATTGTTATTTTTTTAAAATGCAGTCGCTCTAATAGACATCCCTGTTCCCACCTTGTTCACTAATTCACAGTTGAGAATGTATCTCACGTCATCTGGCTTGTTGTTTTGTGTGTGTGTGTGTGTGTGTGTTTTATTATTATTTTTTCCCCCAAAGTAATGGTTGATGACATGTTGGCATTAGCTTGGCTAGATGGTTGGAGCTGGTCTGCCTATATTAGGCTAACTATTTCCTCACTGCCTGTTTGATCGCTGTTTTTGACAAATTCTGACCACCCCAATGAAATCCTTGTTCATCTATCAACACTTGACCATACAGTATATGTCATTCTTTGACATTATTTTAACTTAAACTTCCCCTATTTTACTCTGACCGGTACCAGAGGCAGCTAGCAGCCATTAGCAGTTTCCCATTCACTCAATTGTGAAATTGCTTATTGTACTCCAGGGACCAGTCACCAATCATTAGCCATGTTTACATGGACACAAGCGACTGGATTAAAAGCCTGATTAGAATAAAAATGCTTCATGTAAACACGTCAATCTGAATATTCTGACCCAATCACACTCATTCGCATCAAAAGTTCCTTCCGATTGAGACGGGTGGGTTATGCCGATTGTTATTCAGATTGGTGCGCGTATAAACACTTATTCCGAAGCTTGGGTAGAAAATATGTTTACTGCGCATGTCTGTACGTCAGACACACGTCGACGTGACATATTTCCTCCTTTACAGCAGCTAGCAGAAGACATGGCGGGAGTAAAACAAAACTGGTCTGTATCGTCCTGCTGTCTCCCTCTGTTCATCATATGCAGAAGTATGTACTTGTAGCTTCATTACGGAGACCAGCAGAAGCAAAAGTACAGTCTGAATAACTCAATACAGGTCCATTTCAAAAAGAGAAATACACGAAGCGGGGTTTGTTTACATTGGAAGTTGCTCCTTCTTCTATTTTCTGAATGTCAGATAATTGTGCACATGTCAAAATGATTTAGTCCATTCAAACGTGTGACACATGGAAACACACATCCTAATCGGATCAACTTTTTCAGGATCCATGTAAACAGTAAAGGTCTAATCTGAATTGTAATCAGATTGAAGAAATTTTGCCCATGTAACCATGGCTATTGACCACTGAAACCACACAGCTGACCACCAGCGATGCTTTGCTTCATTAATTCTTTAAGAAGAATTCACATTAATTGTCTAGCCAGCTAGCATTAGCAACATCCTAAGTGACAAAAGAGTAGGGTGAACTGGGGCTCATGAGCATTTAAAGAGACATGCACCGAAAAGAGCTGTTCTGAGGGGCCGTGCACACGACAACGCTTTTACCCCAAACTGGGAAAGTTTGTTCACAGTTTCACTGTTCGTGCATATGGCACTGGGATTTTGGAGGTGTGAAAAAGTAAAGATGTGAAACCAGTCTACAGAGTGGAGAGGTTTTATTGGCACCATTTTCCCATGTTCACGTGCTCAGATAAAAACAGTAATGGTGACATTACAGCCCCAATTTACAATAGATTTCAGCCAATCTGCACATCAAGGAGCTTGTATTTTTCATAGAAATGCACACTGGGGAGAGAGAGTCACTGCATGGAGTAAAGTCCCGGCTCATATTAACGTGACAAACTACACTTGATATGCGTGATATAGGTATTTTCATGTATCGCGGGCAGCCAGATGTACCGATGCATCAAATATATTTGGTATATTGGCCAGCCCTAGTGCCACGTATTGTGATATTAAGCCATATTGATCTTTCCACAACAGCACACATACATTTGCCCTACACCTGCTCAATGTCAGCAAGTTTGCATCGGGAATACATTGTTTGCACGTTGACAAGACATTGGCTAGATGTCGGCGATGTCTAGCCAATGTCTTGCCAATGTGCAAACGACCTCTATAAGATGTATTCCTGATTTTTTACATGATTTTTTTAAATGTCAAACAAATGTGTCAATCATAATTGCTCAGAATATGAGTTGCGAGTGGCAGTCATCATTAGCCTACTTAATTTTCGATTCAGTCCAATTACACTTCAATCATTAAGCGTCAACTCACAACAACAGTCCTCTCATAGCACTTAATTGTAAGGTAACCACCTTGCAGTCTCAAAATTCCTAAATGACACCATATGTGCAAATATACTTGAATAGACAGCAGTACAACAGTCGGACTATGGGAATGATTCATGGTTTGGAAGAAAAAATCTGATTTGTGTATTTTCAGCACTTCCCATATTTTTTCTCTATTTAAAAAACTGAACTAACTTTAATGACTCTTGAATGAAACTGGCAAGAACTAATAGCCCAGGAAATTGAGGGATTAATTTTGTCCTGATGCACCACAATAACACTGCACGATCATTACGGTGGTGTATCAGAGAAATTCTATATGAAGTCTCACTGAACGGCTCATTGGCTTTTGAGGAAGACCTTTCAAAAAAATTCACTAATGGGTTACAACAACACGACATAACAAAGGCTGACTTTTAGTTGTTGAACACCTGATGTTTTAAAGGAAAAGGTGCTTCCGCCAGGCAACAACGAGGAGCTCAACTGTCCTCTTTATTGAAGATGAGTCTAATTTGCTGCCTGTTATGTTCTCCCCGGAGCACAGGCTAGAAGCAGCTGTTTACGTGTACCTCAGACAGATGTTTGGCTTATTCCAACCACTTATGCTCCTTCGGGCTGGGTCGGTGCATTCAGATGGAGGGGCCACCGCACACGATTTGTAGCTCCGGCACGCAGCTAGCACCTTTTCAGTCCAAACATCGTGGCCGTGGGCCAGCATGTAGGTGTTATGTCAATAGCACGCTCCACATGTTTTGACGCCCAGCCGTTCCAAACCGCACGAAGAAGAAGAAGACTCGAAATCACAGAGCCGTTTGGCCACCTCCGCACGCATGCTGCTTTATTGATTGCTTTGCTTATGCCTGCTACACCCCGCGCCATGATTTTCCAGACATCTGGTATCTGTACACCTGTTACCCCACTGTCTTGTAGTGAGCGAGTGAGTCAGCATTGCTATCACAGCTCTCTGGGCGCTGTTGCTGCTGCACGCTGAGGCTTTCAGAAATATCAAACTGGGTATGAAATAAGCTGTGAGATGTTGTAGTAGATGCATTCTGAAAAATCACAACACACTGAGAGGAAATGTCTTTGGTTTGGAAATTTTATAATGCACAAATATGTATGTGGTGGACAATTTAGCAAACAAACTGGCCACAGTAGACTGATGAGGCTAAGTTTCTGTTTTCCAGTGAAATGTCCAGTTCCAATTAAAATCTAAAAAAAAATTAAAAACTGTTGGTCCCTGGCTCAAAGAACACCTGAGCCAGGTGCAAATAATAGTAAAAGGTCTCTTTCAACATATACACGTACTGTAAAAGCCCAGTTGCCATTTGCAAATTCTTCAATAATTTGAAAACCTTTATAACGTGAAGAGATTGTAGGATTGTCTGATTTATATTGGAACATATACACTGACATGACGTGTTTGAATTGAAAAAGGTATTGCCTGAATATGATCCCTTTTAAGAAAATAGAATTTTGATTTAATTTGGTTTATTTTTACCTTAACCTTGCCTCTCTTACTTTGTCTCCAAATTGCTCAACCTGAGCTGTCCCTCTGATACATTCATTTCTAATCCTGTCATTCCCAATGAGAACCTTAGCATCTTTAACTCTGCCACCCGTCGCTCCACCTCCTGTCTTTTAGCCAGTGCTACATCTCCAAACCATACATCATAGCAGGTCTCATTACCGTCTTATAAATCTCCCCTTTCACTCTTACTGCTATCCTTCTGTCACAAATCACCCCTGACACTCGTCTCCACTCACTCCACCCTGTCTGCACTCTCTTCTTCACCTCTCTTGTGCATTTTCCATTGCTTTGGATGGTTGACCCCAGGTATTTAAACTCAGCTACCTTCACTACCTCTACTCGTTGCATCTTTACCCCATATATCACGGAGCGGCAAATAGTGAGGAGTGTTCATGAATATAGTGCTTTTTGGGTTTCATCAGGGTTTTTAAAAGGATGTCAAACAGCTCCCAAACAGTTTTTTCTTGCTTTTGCAAATGTATTTTTCTGCAAACAGTTGCAGATGTTTGCAAACATTTGCAAAATAGTTGTAAGCATTTGTGAACTGCTGTAACATGTTTGCAAATAGTTGTAATGCATGTCACGAAAGTTCTTTTTGACTTGCTAAGTAGTGAAGACGAGCAACTGTTTAGGAGCCTTTACAACAAAACTATTTGCGGCCGTTATAAACTGTTGGCCAATCACTTTGCAACCTTTAATGAGCACTGATGAAACCGAAAAAGCACAACATTCGGGGATGTTCCTCGGCATTTGCCACTCTGTGAGATACTAGCTTGGTTTGTCAGCATTCACTGCTCTGTGAGATATGGGAGTAAAGATGCAAATACTACCCTTACCATTACACCTGCCTCCCTGTCATTCACACACATGTATTCGGTTTTCTTTCTACTGACTTTCATTCCTCTTCTCTCCAGTGCCTACTGGCACCTCTCCAGGTTGTCTTCCACCTGCTCCCTACTCTCACTACAGATCACAATGTCATCTGCAAACACTATGGCCCATAGAGATTCCTGCCTGACCTCATCTATCAGCCTGTTCATCACCATGGCAGACAAGAAGGGGCTCAGAGCCGATCCCTGATGTAACCCCACCCCCACCTTGAATCCAACTGTCACTCCTACAGCTCACCTCACCACCGTCTTGCTGTCCTCATACATGTCCTGCACCATCCTCGCATACTTCTCTGCCACCCCTGACTTCCTCATAGCTCCACAAAGACACAGTGCAACTCCTTCTGACCTTCTCGAAACTTCTCCATCAACACTCTTAGAGCAAACATTGCATCTGTTTTCTTGGCATGAAACCGTGCTGCTGCTCGCTGATTGTCACCTCTCTTACTGTATGTGTGACATTGAGTTCTACGAGTAGAAAAACACAGTTGTTCTTGAACCCTGAGTTTCGGGCTCATCACGCTTGCTTGCACATAAGCTGTCACTGCTCTGATTTTATTGAGTGTCAAAGAAATAAAACTCAAGCTGGCTGAAACTTTGCAATTTGACATCAGCCTATAAAGTGAAAACTGTTATTTTAGAATCAATGGCAAGGCGGTGACTCCACTGAGCACCCACCACCACCAATAGCATGCGCGTGTGGGATATATTTATGTGCTTGATTGGGGTCAGCCTCTCGCCCAACCTGAAACGCAGCAGCCTGGGAGTGACGAGGGACTTGATTTATAGTGACCTTTATGGAGGCCACAGTTTGTCAGCAGTGCTGCTGCAAAACAGCAGCATTTCATTAAGTATGCTGGAATCCATCACACTGAGTGTTTCGCCTTTGGCTACATTTGTTTGTCGAGCAATCAAGTGAAGCCGGCAGATGGCTGAAGTTATCATCTTTTGCAGCCCGAGCAGCTGACGACTTCTGACAGGGAGAGTTAGTTAGTTTTTTTGGGGGGGGGGGGTTCTATTTTTGCACCTCAAGACTTTTTACTTTTATATCATTTGTTGTTTGTTAAACCATTCAGGTTTTACGTTGGTGAGAAAAGTTAAAGATGCTTTAAATGAGTGTAATCAGGCTTTGATGGGGCATTTGAGCAGTGCTAGTGATTTAAGGATTACTTAGGGTGTGTCCCAATTCACCCCTTCATTCTACCCTTTAGCTCTACCCCTCCGTTTTGCGCATTCATTGTGAATGTGCAAAACGAAGGGGTAGGGTTAAGGCGTAGGGCTAAGGGGTGAATGGGGACACACCCATAGTGTGACATTTGAACTCTACCTTTTAAAAACTCATTTTAGAGCTTGTATTCTGTTTTTATTAAGACAGACTCAACAATTTGAAGCACTGCTGAACATAAAAGGTATTAAATCAAACAAAATAAGAATTGATAACCTTTTTTCAATTTCATTCCAGTGTGAATCTGTTTAGTCACATCTCTATATCTTTCATTTTAAAATGTGACATGGTTATTTGAGTCAGTAATGTGCTTTTCTAAAGGAAAATGCTAACATACACTCACCAGCCACTTTAATAGATAGACCTGTTTTAACTGATTTTTCATGCAAATATCTAATCAGCCAATCACACGGCAGAAACTCAAAACTTTTAGGTATGTAGACATGGTCCAGATGAGCTGCCGAAGTTCAAATTAATTTTGATTGTGGTAGGGTTGATGATATCAGTCGGGCTGGTGTGAGTAGTTCAGAAACTGCTGATCAACTAGATTTTCATGCACAACCATTTTTATTTGGGTTTTCGGAGAATGGTCTGAAAAAGAGAAAATATCCAATAAGCAGCAGCTCTCTAGGCTCAAATACCTTGTTATTGCAAGAGATCAGAGGAGAATGGGCAGACTGGCAGAAAGGCAACAGTAACTCATTACAACTGAGGAGTACAGAAGAGCATCTATGGCACGACACACTGAACCTTGAAACAGATGGACTATAGCAGCAGAAGACCTCAACTGGTGCCAGTCTTGTCAGCTAAGAACAGAAAACGGGCTGACCAAAACTGGGCAACAGAAGATTGGAAAAATGTTGTGCGGTCCGAGTCTCAATTATTGCTGCAACATTCAGATGGCAGGGTCAGAATTTGGCATAAACGGCATGAAAGAAATGATGCATGCATGGAGCATCATGGCTGTGCAGCCAACAAATCTGCAGCAACTGAGTGATACTAGCATATCAATATGGACCAATATCTCTGAGGAATGTTTTAGCACCTTGTTGAATCTGTGCCATGAAGAATTAAGGCAGTTCTGAAGATGAAATTGCTCCAGCTGGGTCCAACCCAGTCATCGCAAGTTGTACCTATTAAAGTGTTTGGTGAGTGTATAGCTTAGCTTACCACAAAAGCTAAAAATGGAGGCAAAAGTAATGTGGCTTTTTCAAAAGAAAGCAAAACCTTACCAGAATTTCTCACACAGTGTGCAGTCTGCTTAATCTTTACAAAAGTGTAAAAATGCCATCTTTATCCCAGTTATGAACACCAAGCTAAGCTAAGCTAAGGAAAGTATAGCTTCATTTCTAACTGGTATAAAAGATGGAGAAATAGCATGAGTAGTGTACTAGCACTACTACCGCAGTTTCATTCACTGTATAGACAAGTTAAGATTCCTCGGTGCACAGTGGTCTTGTCTGATTTGTATCACACCAATATCTGAGTTCCACCCTATGCAGGACATACTGAATGCACTGAGGAGCTCATTTAGCAGCAGACTACATCATCCCAGGTGCACAACTGAGAGGTTTCGCAGGTCCTTCCTACCAACAGCTATCAGACTGTACAACCTAAGCAGGGCTGCTCGCAGAGATAGCAAAAAGACGTAACAACCTAATAGTTTTTTGAATGCAAAAGATGCAATAGACTTACACAATGGTCCCCTCCGGCATACAACTAGGAAAATACCGGTAGCTACGGAGGGTGAGAATATGTATGGGCACATAATCATACCATGTAGGATAACTAAGTAGACGGTTGTGCTGTTTCATCCCATCTAGCAACAATGCTCTGCACTGTGTGTGTTTATACATTTACATATTTATTCCATCTAGCTACAATGCTCCGCACTGGGTGTGTTTATGTTTATGTTTATATTTATATATCTATATATTCATTCCATCTAGCTACAATGCTCCGCACTGTGTGTTTATATATCTACATATTATTCCATCTAGCTACATTGCTCCGCACTGTGTTTATATATTTACATATTTTTTCCACCTAGCTGCAATGCTCCGTACTGTGTGTTTATATATCTACATATTATTCCATCTAGCTACATTGCTCCGCACTGTGTTTATATATTTACATATTTATTCCATCTAGCTGCAATGCTCCGTACTGTGTGTTTATATACTCATATATTTATCCCATCCAGCTACAATGCTCTACACTCTGTGTCTGTGTGTATATATATATGTATTTATAGTAATATGTACATATGTATATTAGCTGCTCTTGCTTGCTTGCTTTTTTTTTTTCTTGCCTTCTGATTGTTGCTCTGAGTGTTGTTATCCCTGTGCTGTTGCAATCCTGGAATTTCCCCGTTGTGGGACTAATAAAGGCTTATCTTATCTTATCTTATCTTATATCAAAACTCAGCCTTTAGTGTGATCCTAACTACACACCTGTTGTCATAAATGTTGCACAGAAACAAAGACGCATAAAAACACCTGACAGTTTCTCAGTCGTACCAATGGGAAGCTTTTTTTCGGGACGATACACCAACCTGAGTAAACTGGATGGCACTTAACTTAGCAGCCACAACCAGAGTTTTCAAAAGTTGAATACAGTGCTGTTAATACTTCTGCAGCTTATGTCCCGAGGGTGACATTTTTGCATAAAAAATTGCAGCACTTTATTCTTTGTAGTTAGTAACTTTTTTTTTCAATTTATACAGCTTTTTTTAAAGTTTAATTATATATACTGTATAATGTGAACGAATGCCAAGTTAAAAGATACAGAAACAATAATTCTAATAGATCATGACACACTATCATAGTAACTCAATCCTATTACTAATGGATGCTAAAACACACACACCAACACATAGGCAGTAGAATCAGAATCAGAATCAGCTTTATTGGCCAAGTATGCACAACACATACAAGGAATTTGACTTTGGCTAAAAACTTGCTCTCGTTGTTCAGGTGGAGGATTTAAATAAGGATTCAATGACAACAGAGTATGTACAGTAAATTACAGTCTGTCCACATTTCTATAAAAGGATGCAAATATATACAGGAATATATGCAGTTATTTACTCAGACTAACCACACTTTGCAGAAATATATGAAAAAATATACAGTCACACAGTATTTCAATGTGAACTCAGATTCAGTGATATAATGTGAATGAAGTAAAAAGCAGTGTGAGAGTTATGTGCAATGTAATAATGGATGAAAAATAATGAGTACAGCAACAGGTAGGACTAGGTGAATGTTAGGAGTTCATCAGAGTGATGGCTTGAGGAAAGAAACTGTTCCTGTGACGGGTGGTTTTGACCTTCAGTGATCTGTAACGACGACCAGAAGATAGAAGTTCAAACAGTTTGTGGCCGGGGTGTGATGGGTCAGCACAGATGTTTCCCGCCCGTTTCCTGGTTATGGACCGATATAAGTTCTCAATGGAGGGTAGGTAGGTACCAATGATCCTCTCCACAGACTTAACGATCCGCTGCAGTCTGGTCTTGTCCTGTTTAGTGGCAGATCCAAACCAGACAGTGATGGAAAAGCAGAGGACAGATTGGATGATGGCGGTGTAGAAGACAACCAGCAGCTCCTGAGGCAAATCAAACTTCTTGAGCTGACGCAGAAAAAACAACCTCTGCTGGGCCTTTTTCCGGACAGTGTCTATATGGGAGGACCACTTCAGGTTCCGGGAGAATGTGGTACCCAGAAACTTGAAGGAGTCCACAGTGGACACTGTGCTGTTGAGGATGGTGAGTGGGGGGAATGAAGGGGGGTGTCGCCTGAAATCCACAGTCATCTCCACCGTTTTGGCTGGGTTAAGTTCAAGATGGTTCTGGCTGCACCAGAGGATCAGCTGCTCCACCTCCCGCCTGTATGCAGACTCATCATCATCCCGGATCAAACCGATGACTGCGGTGTTGTCCGCAAACTTCAGGAGCTTCACCGAAGGGTCCTCTGAGGTGCAGTCGTTGGAGTAGAGGGAGAAGAGCAGTGGGGAAAGGACACATCCTTGGGGGGTGGAATGAAATTGAAACTTCACTGGATGACTAAAGTGATAGCGGTATATTGATATCAGAGATGATGTGAACCTGAGATGGCATGAACCTATGTATAGTGTGCAAATGAGCATTGTGCAACCTGATGTGAACCTGAGATGGCATAGACTTATGTACAGTGTACAAATGAGCATTGTGCAACAAGCAGTGTATAATTACAAATTATTTGATAAGTAGCAGCAGAGGTGATATGGACGACAGACAGGTAATACTATATCTACTGTACAGGTGAACAGTGTGCAAATTTAGCAGCCGGTGTGTGAGTTCCTATGTGCAAAGCTGTGTTACAGAGTTTTGGGAGTTGTTATCTGTTCATGAGTCTGATGGCAGTTTTTTGGCAGCAGTAGTGAGTTTGAATCCTTTAAATTTCTTCCTAATATTAAGTACTGCTGTCACTGTGGTGGGACTTATGTGCTTGTGTGTGCGTGCACGTGACTGCGAAAGAGCGTGCACGGTGGTGGTGGTGTGGTTGTCTTTGGGCCCAACCAAACCTCAAAACATTCTGCGGTCCCTGCGTGCTACAACTGTTTGCAAATGCTTAACAAATATTTTGCAACTGTTTGCAGAAAAATACATTCATAAACATTTGTGAACATATTAGAAAGTGTTTGGTGACCTTTTACAAACCCTGACGAGCCCCAAAAAGCGCGTCGTTCATTAACGTTCCGCTCCATGAGACAGGCAGGGGTTAGGTTTTAAGCATTTTTAGACTATTTTCTTGAGTAGGTAAATTATTTCTTCTGTAGCTGTTTTAAAAAAATCCATAAACACTCACTATCATAAATTCACTGTTAAGGTGCCTTCACATCAAACGTGAACGGGTGACTTTTTCGCACAGCACGATTATGTTATAACTCAATGTAAGCACACAAATACACATGAATTCACCATCTGAGTGACATGCAGACAGGCGAAGTTGCCTGCATGTTCATGTATTTTTCATCCATTCATGCATGTTCATGCCTACCATGTTCATGGTAGGTTGAACAGCAGCACTGTTCAACCTACCATGGAAATCCCCAAAATAACGTTATGCTTAGAGTTCCATTATCCGACAGGGGACTCACCTGAAAAAGTTGTCCCTGCCTCGAAAACTTGATGGGTGTTTACGTTGCTAGCTTGCTAGCCTTGTTAGCATGTCTGTGGCAGGAATCTGTGGGTAAATAACTCTGACATCCCGATTCAGCTGAAGAGCTCCCAGTCCTTCTGTCTCCAGGTGAGTGTCAGTCTCATTTTCAAACTAGTTTACTCTCCAATGTTCTTCTTCTTCTTCTTCTTTTAGATTTGATTGGCGGTTGGCAACTAGGTGCAGGTGCATTACCGCTACCTACTTCACTCTATATTATCACTCTATATATCTTTGTAAAAGGAGTTCTTGCAAGGAACTTCGAACAACTCCCTATGTGTGAAAAAATTATCCATCCTTGGACTGTGTCCTCGGCGGCAGCGCTCAGTCGAGCACTTATTACTTTTACTCCGATGACGGCAGAATCTCAAAGCTAGCGCTATCCCTTGGAGGTGAACACGCGAATGAGCAATTTCGTGTCTGCTCGCCTCTTTCCATTGACTTTGTATACATTTGCGCTGCCCGTTCACGTTTGGTGTGAAGGCACCTTTAGAGGTTTAAAACGTAAATGATTCTATGGGTTTATATCAATCTGATTATGTTTAAAGTTTGTTTACAGGAGGTCTAAATAGTGTATCTTTATTAGTGATTTTTGTGTAAAATTTAGTGCTTTAATTTTTTGTGCCGTTTGGTTTATAGAATGTTAGAAACTGTCTAAGCAATGTCTTCAAATGTCTGGGTCTTGAGAAACAGGTTTTTACCAAATCAGACACATTCAGCTTATAAACAGAAGTACAACTTAAAAGCCCATTTTCTGCCAATGCTGATGCCTTACTTTACCATTTTGGAAGCAGAATATTTCACTAAAAGAACAGAAAATGAAACCACAAGGCATTATTAAAATTAAGCAATTTAAATCATTTAAAGTTGGCATTGAAATACTTCATGATCACCTGCTTCATAAAACTGAAACCGTCCATCATTTCCACTTTGTAATTTGCTTTTGTGTAAGTATTCATCATTTAATTCAAGGCAGTAAACCGATCAAAGCATTTCATTCTGGCTGACAGTAGATTTTTTTAGTCTAGTGTTGACTGCCGTGTTGGTTTGTTTCACTTAATTTTACACCCTGCCAGTAGTAAGATGCCAGGAAAAACAATGTGAATTTTTTTTTTTTTTTTTTTGCCTTGA
Organism: Pholidichthys leucotaenia; assembly: GCA_020510985.1. Classification (NCBI taxonomy): domain Eukaryota; kingdom Metazoa; phylum Chordata; class Actinopteri; order Cichliformes; family Pholidichthyidae; genus Pholidichthys; species Pholidichthys leucotaenia. Next base: position 210,928,171 of record CM035844.1, read on the forward strand.
AGATCCACCTGCTTAGACGCTGAAGCTCAGTCCAAATATTTCTGGCAATCTAATGTGGTTGTAGCAAACATCCGTTTCTTTTATTCACACCGATGACTTCATAGGATTTCTCCAACTGGCTGCACTGGCATCTTGTTTTTCTTTTTACTGCCTCATGCATGGAAATGTCCCAAATAAAAATCCTTCAGATATTTCAGCATTTTCGCGCTGTGTGTGCCCTCTTCCTCAGCCCTGAGCAATCAATCACCGCTTAGCAAGGGTGCGCCATGCTGAGTGCCTCGGCGAAGTAATGAGCATACAGTAGGTGAATATTTCATACGGCCCGCCCCATCCATCCCTACATTGTTTGCATCTTGAGATTGAGGACCCGTGCTTGTTGGAGCCTGATTGCAGTTATGTTCCTCTTTTATGAGGAGAGGCAGTAATTGGGCTTGTTCAAGTGGCCGTGTTGATTTCGCTCTCTTTCTTTTTATGAGTACTCGTTCATCATCATGATACTGAAATACTCCCCAGTTACAGTGGTGTGAAAAAGTGTTTGCCCCTTTCTGATTTCTCATTTTTTTGTATGTCACACTTAAATGTTTCAGATCATCAAACATATTTAAATATTAGACAAAGATAACACAAGTAAACACACAATGCAGTTTTTAAATGAAGGTGTTTATTATTAAGGGCAAAAAAAAAATCCAAACCTACATGGCCCTGTCTGAAAAAGTGATTAACCCCCCCCCCCCCCCGTTAAAACATAAATTAACTGTGGATTATGATATCTTTGGAAAGCTTAGTTCAATTCCTCTAGCCACACCCAGGCTTGATTACTGCCACACCTGTTCTCATTCAAGAAATGTGACCCGTGCTAGCAAAATGAGTCGGAATGCGCACCGTGTTATTACGAGCTGCAGGCAGGAGAAGTCATAAATCATGACTCTTTCTTTGTTTGCTAGCAGCACGTTCCGGGAAAAAACCATGAGTGCCTGGTATCATTGAAAAGCTAAGAAAACGTACTTTCTAAAAATACATATGTTTTTGCAGAAGACGTAATTCCCAACCGATCAAACGCGAGTTTTAAACATAGCCAAAATATAAACAAATTGTCTTTTTCTGGTGTCCATTTTTGCGCACTTCCTACAAATTAAATATGATTTTGAAGGTCTTTCAATACAGAATATGGAAAAAAGTTTCCTCAGTTTTGATAATTTCCTCAAAGTGACTCATTTTGCCAGCACGGGTTACAAATCACTTAAATAGGACCTGCCTGACAAAGTGACGTAGATCAAAAGATCCTCAAAAGCTAGACATCATGCTGCAATCCAAAGACATTCAGGAACAAATAAGAAACAAAGTAATTGAGCTATATCAATCTGGAAAAGGTTATAAAGCCATTTCTAAAGCTTTGGGACTCCAGTGAACCACAGTGAGAGCCATTATCCACAAATGGCGAAAACATGGAACAGTGGTGAACTTTCCCAGGAGTGGCCAGCCCACCAAAATTACCCCAAGACTGCAGCGACGACTCATCCAAGAGGTCACAAAAGACCCCTCAACAACATCCAAAGAACTGCAGGCCTCACTTGGCTCAGTTAAGGTCAGTGTTCATGACTCCACCATAAGAAAGAGACTGAACAAAAATGGCCTGCATGGCAGAGTTCCAAGACGAAAACTACTGCTGAGCAAAAAGGGCATAAAGGCTTGTCTCAGTTGTACCAGAAAACATCTCGATGATCCCCAAAACTTCTGGGAAAATACTCTGTGGACTGACGAGACAAAAGTTGAACTTTTTGGAAGGTGTGTGTCCCATTACATCTGGCGTAAAAGCAACACAGCATTTAAGAAGAGGAACATCCTACCAACAGTAAAATATGGTGGTGGTGGTAGTGTGATGGTCTGGAGCTGTTTTGCTGCTTCAGGACCTGGACTTGCTGTGGTAAATGGAACCATGAATTCTGCTGTCTACCAAAAAGTCCTGAAGGAGAATGTCTGGCCATCTGTTCATGACCTCAAGCTGAAGCACACTTGGGTTCTGCAGCAGGACAATGATCCAAAACACACCACAAGTCCACCTTTGAATGGCTTAAGAAAAACAAAATGAAGACTTTGGAGTGGCCTAGTCCAAGTCCTGACCTGAATCTGATTGAGATGCTGTGGCATGACCTTAAAAAGGCGCTTCTTGCTCAAAAACCCTCCAATGTGGCTTAATTACAACAATTCTGCAAAGATGAGTGGGTCAAAATTCCTCCACAGCACTGTTAAAGACTCATTGCCAGTTATTGCAAACGCTTCATTGCAGTTGTTGCTGCTAAGTGTGGCCCAACCAGTTATTAGGTTTGGGGGCAATCACTTTTTCACCCAGGTCCATGTAGGTTTGAATTTTTTTTTCCCCTTAATAATAAACACCTTCATTTAAAAACTGCATTTTGTGTTTACTTGTGTTACCTTTGATATTTAAATTTGTTTGGTGATCTGAAACATTTCAGTGTGACAAACATAAAAAAAGAGAAATCAGGAAGGGGGCAAACACTTTTTCACACCACTGTATGCAGTAAATAAAGTATGTGCGGGGACATATAAAAATACATTGATAAGGTGAGGCCAGGTAGAAAGAAGCTAATTACAAGGGACTGCAAAGGTTTTGAGTGATGGAATATAAAGAATGTGGACTTTGGGGAATTTTAGATACTTTTTTGTTTCTGATTTCTTTTTGACATTTAGACAGTGTGACGTGTACAGACATTTTGGAGGGCAAAAATTGTCTGAGAAACAAAATAGGTCTGTTCTTTATTATAGTTTGCTCATTTGCTGTTGCACTACAGTGATATGATACCACACTCTTTTGTAATAGTGCTTAATTACAAGCCTGGTCGGTGAACTATAAGGGAGAAGAAAGGAGGACAAAAGTAGACAGTTTGTCCTCCAATAGGGAGTGCAGCACTTTAAAAAATGAGTTGCACATCGGAACACTGCATCATCAGTTATTCTCATTATGAAAATAATAGTCGCCACTGTGATTCCACTCGGAAGGACCTGAACCTTTTGTCCAACCTCTCCAAAGGACAGGCTGTGATTGATTACATGGTCAACAATGTTTGCTCGCATTTCGTTTGGATCTTGAACTCTGTTCTGTCCTCACTGGCCCACACGGCCTTTTACTCTTGGATGCCTTTGGCCTCATTGACCCATGCTTGCAAACAGAAACACAGAAGTTGCAACTTCTATAACTGGATAAGGACTGGTTGTTTTGCTCACAATGGCTCCACAAGATGTGTGAAAACCAAGGTTGTACATTTGCTACAGCGAATTTCTGAGTGTGCAAAGGTCATAGATGTAAATCAACCTTTAATAAACCTTTAATGTCATGTTACAGAAGACTTTGAACATTTATTGTAAATTTGCAACTTCTTTCTTTTAAATCTGCAACTTTTTCTTGTAAATTTGCAACTTTTTTCTCAACTCTGCAATTTTTTCTTTTAAATCCACCATTTTACCTCATTAATTTGCTACTTTTTGATGTAAAGTTGCAACATTTTTCTAATCAAATTGTAACTTAAATTTGCAGATTTTTTTCTCATATATTTGAAACTTTTTCTCAAACATTTGCACCTTTTTTATTTCAGATTTGCAACCCTTTTCCTCATAAATTTGAACCCTTTTTTCCGTAAATTTGCAACTTCTTTTTTAAATCTGCAACTTTTTTCTTATAAATTTGAAACTTTTTATCATAAATTTACAGATTTTTTTCATTTAAATCTGCAACTTTTTTATTATAAATTTTCAACTTTTTTTCAGAAATTTGCAACCTTTTTCTCATAAAGCTGCATCATTTTTCTCATAAAATTGCATGATTTCTCATAAATTTCCAACTTTCTTCTTTTAAATCTGCAACTTTCATCTTTAAAATTTGCAACTTTTTTCATAAATGTTCAACCTTTTCTTCATAAATATGCAACTTTTTCTTTTAAATCCAACTTTTTTCCTCATAAATTTGCTACTTTTTTGTTGTAAAATTGCAACTTTTTTCTAATCAAATTGTGACTTTTCTTGTAAATTTGCAACCTTTTTCTCATGAATTTGCAACTTTTTTCCCATAGATTGACTTTATTCTTATAAATCTGCCATTTTTTTCTTATAAATTAGCAATTTTTTTCTCATAATTTTGCCACTTTTTGTTGTAAAGTTGCAACTTTTTTTATTAAATCAAATTGTGACTTTTTCTTGTAAATTTGCTACTTTTTCCCCACATGAATTTGCAACCTTTTTCTCAAATTTACAACTTTTTTCTCACAAATTTTCAACTTTTTTCTTGTAAGCCTGCAACATTTTTCCTCATGAATTTGCATTTTTTTTCTCATAAATTCACTACTTTTTTCATCATAAATCTGCAACTTTTTTTATTGTAAATTTGTGACTTTTTTTCCTTTTAAATTAGCAACTTTCATATGAATCCTTGTTAAATTTTTATTCCGTATAATGTCTTAAATTTTCTCTCTTCATCAAGACAACGCCTCAAATTTATTTTTATGAAGTTTTTGTTTTAAAGCGTTTGAACTCCTGTTCTTATTACAAAAATTGGGGCCTGTAAACACAATCTTATGTGAAATATCCAGCCATGAAGAAGGTAATAATGAAGATTAAGTGAGTCTTGCTGGGTGCATGTCTTAGCAATGATAACGAGAGCAGGATAATCAATCTTTGCATCACGTTTCATGAAAATCTAGCAGGTTGTTAATGAAATTTTTAATGCCGGACTGTAGCAGCAGACTGAGAGCACACTTCAGACTTCTGATGTCTGAGTGGTCTTGAACGTACTGTCGAGTGTACTTTCCAATTTGTGCTGTTGAAGTACAGGAACTGTGACACAAAAAGGGGAAGGAAAGAACATGCTCTCAGGACACTTTTTGAAGGTCCTTGTCGGCGTTTTCAAGCAGAAGCACTCAGAAATCTTTTTGTACCAAAAATAGTGCAACAGATTCTAAAAAGTAGACTCTAAATTTAGCATTTTGGAATTGTTTTGTCTTACTGAATAACCTTGGGGAAAAATTGAAGGTGAAGAATAAACAGTGTGATGGATTGCCTGTCTCAAGCAAATTTCAGCATTCTGCATGTTCGCTCATGGAGAATGCAGTAAAATTAATGTAAACTGGCTTCGAGGAAGGAAAACTAATGTGAAATTACACGGTACCCTTCAGGAAGGGGAAGGCTGGAGCCGCCGTGTGTGCGGGTTACACGAGGTGACACAATCCCAGAACACTAGTTTGGAATCCTGACGCTGATGACATGCAGATTCTGAAGTGCCTGCCTCCTCAAAATCAGGATGTTTCAGTGAATATTTAGCATCTGGAGAATGATGTAGTGATTGGCTGCATTTTTTTTTATTATTCAGTAGGAAACATTCTGACAGGAGTCTAGATGAGCAGAGGTAGCGTAACAAATGTGCCGTGTTGTAATTGGAGGCTAATTTGTGCCTGTGATGTATGAGGCCAGAAGCAGAGAGGTGGATCTGTTGTCGGTGATTATACATCACATGGCATTTTTTTTCCTTTTATGAACGGTGAGAAGGGGGAGGCTTTATGATTAGGAACACGAAATTGATTATTTAGTTTTGTCCCATGAAGACCCGTTTCCTTCCCCCCGCAGAGCGACTTTGTCTTTGTGCTCGGCGTTAATAATGGGTTCCCTCAGTAGCACTCGTTAAGGTTCTGACGTGATAAGCTGGGTTCCACCACTTACTCGTGGCGTTGAGTGTAATTGCATTTCACAGGCAGACCGGGTGCACAGAATGAGTAAGTGGACAACTCGACAGCTCAATTTATCTGAGATCACTGTCTCCCAGCATCACTACAGTGTTAAACTACTATCTTGTATCTGTGTGTGTATTCGTGTGTGTGTGGGTGGGTGGGTGTGCGTGCTTTACAGCATTTATAGCTTCAGATAGAGTGTATAGTAGATAATGCAGGGAAACAAATGAAATAAGCAACCTGGGGGAAAAAAAGAGATTTTTCCCCCTTCAGTATCGTGGCAAACCTTTCTGTATCATATATTACAGAACTGAATAAAATGGATTTTAAGCACAAATGCTGAGGATACATTTATATTTTGGGGGGGTGAATTTGCAACTTTTTTTTTATAGATTTGCTAATTTTTTTCTGATAAATATGCAACTGTTTTCTCATTAATTTGTAAATTTCTTCATGTAAATGTGCAACTTTTTTTCTCATTAATCTGCAGCTTTTTCACATAATTTCAGTTTTTCTCATTAATTTGCAACTTTTTTCATTTAAATTTGCAACCTTTTTCATGCAACTTTGCAACTTTTTCTCATTAATTTGCAAGTTTCTCATAAATTTGCAACTTTTTTGTTAATTTGCAACTTTTTTCTTGTTAATTAGCAATTTTTTCTTAATTTGCAACTTTTTTCATGCAAATTTGACACTTTTTTTCTCATTAATCTGCAACTTTTTTCATTGTAATTTTGCAACTTTTTCATTTAAATTTGCAACTTTTTTCTTGTTAATTTGGAATGTTTTTCATGCAAGTTTGCAACTTTTTCTCATAAATTTGCAACTTTCTTCCTCATGAATTTGCAGCTTTTTCTTGTTTATTTGCAACTTTTTATGTAAATTTGAAAAATATTTTCTCATTAATTTGCAACTTTTTTTTCTTATTAATTTCCAACAATTTGGGACATTTTTCTTGTAAATTTGTCACTTTTTTCTCATAAATTTCGGAATGTTCACATGAATGCTGGTTAAATGCTTATTCTATGTAATGATTATTCTTTATGCTTGTGTAGAGAATGTCCCCATTTTATTTTATTTAAATTATATACATTACTATACGGTGGCTGTGGCGCTGGTGTAGTGTTGCCAACTACTGATCGAAGGGTCAAGGGTTCGATTCCCACTGTGTCTGCAGTCTGCATGTCGAAATGTCCTTGAGCAAGACACTGAACCCCCAGTTGCTCCTGGTGGGTCAGGCCAGTGCCTGTGTCTGGCAGCTCCGCCACCATCGGTGTGTGGGTGGATAGCAGGATGTGTAAAGCGCTGTGGTCATCTAGAGATGAGAAAAAGCACTATATAAGTGAACGCCATTTACCATTATTCCACATTTTATAGGTTTTGAATTTGTCCCCATTGCAAAATCTCGGATATTGCCCCCCCAAAACCCAGGAATGGACCTGACTACAATAATACAGTGTCCCCCTCAATATATACTCTTGAGAAAATGTTCTGTTTATTACCCCCCCAAAAAAACAAACAAACAAAAAAACAGTGACATGAAATATCCTCTCACTGAAACAAGGTAGTAAGGAAGAATTAAGGTGAATCACCGTGGCCTGCTGACAGATTGAAGGGCAGATGGAGAGGTGGGAGAACGGTGCGATGCCAAACTTATCAACTTTCAGATGAGACCACGCAGACCAGTATGATGAGGGGCTTGGAGTGCTATTAAAAATGAAACTCTAGGAAACACTTTTGCCAAGGTTCTGCCAAGATTAACCACATTCTGTCAGACTGGGCACAGAGACATATTTTGGACTCTGTCTGGAATCCAGCAGAACAAGCCAAGATTGTATCACTGGAGGAAGAGTGGAGATGAAAATTCATTCTGTCATGAATTTGGAGACAGTCTTCCAACTGGACGATATACTGCTGACATTAGAAATACACCATGGAACTTTTGGAAACTTTAGTGATGCCTCTTGTTAAGTGAACTGAGTCCTTTTCACTTAATTTATGCACGTCACAGATTCACCTGCTTTGAAGGAGACTGATCTGAATTACTTCTCAGAAACTGAGTAAATGGGGCTACAGTACACTTTCTTAACTGTGTTTTCCGTAGAAATGTCCACACACAACAAACAGTCGTGATCGGTGCACTGCAAACAAAAATTAAACATTTTTATTCTGATGTACTGATGAATTGCTCCTTACCAGAGCTGTGGTTCAACCTTCCCACTTATACAAATATACTGCATAAGATAAATATGGCTACTGTAGAGTCACATGTAGGTTTAGAAGGTGAAAAACTTAGCCCAGTGTGTGCCAGCGGAATGAGGTTGTTTTAACCTGTTCACTCTTTGGCTAGTGGCATTCTCTCAGAAGGTGTTAGCCAAGTGGAAGTACATTCTGTTTGGAGTCCTGTGTCATGTAAATATCATTAATTTCGTTGAATATATATAAAATTTGGGAAAATGGGGACAAACTCACCCGTAAGTTTCACAGGGACTGAAAGCTGTCACATGTGCTGTGTTTGGAATGTTCACTCACTCACTCCCTCCATTCTTGCTATCAGTGTTGGGCAAGTTACAAAAAAATAGTAACTAGTTACAGTTAATAGTTACTTCTTTTCAAAAGTAATTGAGTTACTTTACCAATTACTGCATGATTAAAGTAACTAGTTACTTGGAAAAGGAACTTTCACGTTACTTTTAAATGCATATTTAATTCATCTTTCCTACACAGCAAGATAATTTAATTAATGGATTACATTACGGGCTTATTAATGTCAGGCTGAAAACAGACTGTTTCAGACAAAGCTTTTAGAACATGTTCAGTCTGCTTTATCCTGCCTTGAGAGCTCTTATTGTGGGAAAAATCTGAAGACAATCAACATGATATTGCCAGTAATTTCCTCATTTTGGAGTAAGAGTTCGCAACACTGCATAAAGCTGTCCATGTTTAGCTTATCTTTATGATATGGATTTAATCCGATGTGCAGTGATCCAATGAAAATGTCCATTATCCACGGTCCAGATGCCTGCTGTGACAGAGACATGATCCACGCCCTCAAATTCCTTTTGGAGATCAAAATCCATTTTGAATAATCTTTATCCACGTAGCAAGTAAATGTGTTTTAACTTCAGTGCTCACAGTCTTAGCTGTCTGATGGAAAGTCACTGTTTACATCACGTCTTCAGTCTGTAACGACGTATCTGGTAATCAGTTGGTTTAATTCTTGCTGGGTCACAAACTGTCCAGATGCATACCTGTGCTTGAAATCCAGCCATGGCTGTTGAGACAAGAGCATTTCCACTTTACATCCAGCCGTGGCTGTTCAGATAGCATAGATCCACTAGCACGGTGTTAGTTGTTAGCATATCTAGCTGTTACATAGCACTAGCTTTGTTGGAACTTTGTTGCTGTTTTCAAGCACTTCTCAAGGCCTCAACCAGCACTTGAGCTTGCAACTCATCAATATGCTTTTGTCCTTAACCGTGACAAAGGAAAAATAATCTATTTCCACAAAAACAAAGTAGTTTCATCTTTTCCTCCACTCAGTAGTGAAGACAGCTCTCTGCAACAGGTCACATCGACTAACAGCTCATCTCAGCTATGGTAGGGTCAGTTTGTATATTCATTTATTTGTGCTAAAAATATCTATCCAAATTAATAAAATGAGTAACGAGTAATGCAGCTGATCAAATTTCAATAACTGTAACGCATTACTGAATTTTTAAACAGCAATTTCATCACACAGCATGTTACTGCAAAAAGCAGTGCCTGTCATGAATCTGGGTTTGGATGCCAAACCCGGTTCTGACTTATTGTTGTGAATTGCTCTAGTTTCCTCCTGACAGCTCTGGCATGCCCCCTCCTCCTGTCAAGTGCCATCAGCTGCACTGTCACGGGTGTCCACACACATACACACACCCACATGCACATGTTCCATTCACTCTTATTCACATGCTCTCTCACACACCGGGTGCCAATCAGTCCTACCCACGCATTCTCGCACTGGCAATCTCTTTCCTCGTTAGCTCCAGGAGTATTTGTTTGCCACTTCAGAGAAAAGAGATTGTCGGGGCATTCGCCTCCATACGCGGCAGCTAGTTCTCCCCATATATTGTCCACTCCCTTCGTTGTTCTCCAGCCCGTCACTTCACTCGGATTATTTCCTTTGGTGGTTCGGCTGGCCCTGCTCTCCGCTTCATCCACCAGACTGCATGATTTTGCCCCGGATTAGCTCCAGACCTGTAAGTGTCTTTTGCCTTTTCTCTTGTGCTAGCAGCCCTGCAACACTAGGCTGCTCGCCTTTCCTGTTTCGTGCGTAATGCAGCCCTGCAGCACTAGGCTCCGTATTCACCAGGCTGTAGAGCATTCGGCAGGTGCCCTGTGTGTTTGGTGGCCCTACTTCCATCATTACATCTCTCTGTATTTTTGTGGTTGAACAGAACTGTTTACTTTGTGGTGAACTTCAATAAATATGGCACTCTCTACTCCCACGATTGGGTCTTTCGTTCTCTCCCTTGTGCGCCATATTATGACGCACGGGGGCTTGTGACAGTGGCATTACAGTACTCCCATCACTGCTCGCTATATAGTGAATTTAGATATATTGGACTATATAGTAAACTCAACATAACAATAAAATTAACAGCCTTCGGACACTATTGGGCTTGTTTTCGCAGCGCGGTTAATGATGTCATCATGGTGAAACAGTGAAACATAACAGATTAACAGTGGTAAAAAATGAATACCTGCATGTAATTTGTAGTAAATATGTATTAAATCAAATCATATTTGCTGAATTAATACATATAAATACCTTAAGGTAGTTTATGTTGAGATGTGAAGCTCTCCTATCACTGCTTCATTGGCCTCACATTGCATTATGGGATATATTGGCGAATGTAGTGACCATCCATTGTACACTACTTTTCAAAATGCATTGTGGGATATTTTGAGTGTACTATATAGTGAATGAAATTTTCAGTTAAGATTTCAAACAGCACTACAAAATGGCTCATTCACTATATATACACTATATGGAGAATGAGTGAACATTTTGAACACAGCAATTGTTTTTCCATTGGCTGCTAATTGACCAGATGTTTTTTTTCCAGCCATGTCTGCTTCCACCTGCTGGATGTCTAATAGAACAGTGTATTTCTGTTTTGGTCACCGAGTTTTCTAATAGTTTTAAAGTTCATTACAATACCTCTTTGTGTTGTAGCTGCAAACTGTGGACATTGAGCTTCACTTTTTATCTCGAGAAGGTTCATACATGGAAATAAGTAAAACTGTAAGTGACGACAAATAATTTCAAACTGAGCTAAACTGAAATAAGCTGAAAATGAACAAATAATATTTTAATTATATGTGTGTGTGTGTGTGTGTGTGTGTGTGTGTGTGTGTGTGTGTGTGTGTGTGTGTGTGTTGCTGTTTATCTTTATAGATGAGTACAATAAAATAAACTTGTATGCTAGCATATCCACCTTATTCTTAGGCCCCATGATGCCTTGCGTGAAATATGGTAGCAACTTACGGTTCTAGTTTAGAACATATGGTTGTTACTGAAACGGGACACTTTTTCTTGTTCAAACACAATGACTTCGGCATCAGAAATGCGGGAACACGGCCTTTTGCACCTCAAAACAGTAATACAATCATACCACTTCCCACGACTATCAAGGGATGGGAAGATGACCTTAAAAAGTGGCCTCGTAGATAGTAGCTCTGTTAGTTAGTGCCGCTGCTAAGATACTAACGCTCTAAACAAATGACCTGTACTGGCAAAATGAGTCACTTTGAGGACATTTTCAAAACTGATGTAATGTTATTTCCATACTCTGTATTGAAATACCTTCAAAATGATATTTAATTTGTTGGAAGTGCGAGGAAACTGACCCAGAAAGAGATGATTTGTTTATATTTTAGTGAGGTTGAAAACTCACGTTTGATCGGTCGGGAGCTACGTCTTCCCCAAAACTTAGGTATTTTTAGAAAGTACGATTTCTAAGCTTTCCAATGATACCAGGCACTCATGGGGTTTTCCCGGGACTTTGCCACTACCAAAGAAAGAAAGAGTCATGATTTATGACTTCTTGTTGCCTGTACTCATAATGATGCAGTGCACATTCAGAACAGCACATCTTCATTGCAATAAAATCGGCTGCATTTTGTTAAAATATGTTGGCCAGAATCAAATTTACCTTAGAGCAGACATATGCCACAACACCGTGCTTGGATGACGTCTGTCACCGTGTGGTGAGAAGCCTCCATTTATCCAGTCTATTGGCACGACCACAAACACCAGCAAGTGCCAGAACTACGCCAAAACATTCAAAAAATACAAAAACTAGAAGAGCTGAAATTAGCTGCCACTTGAGTGCAAAACAAGTATGTGGACTATACATTAAAATGAATTTGAAAAACTTTTAAAAACACTATTTTAAATGCTCCTACTACTCCACTCTGACTGACTGATTTAACACTACGTCAGCTGAAACCGGAAGCTCCACCCATAATCGTTCCTATAGCGGCACCCCCAGGAATAAGGTGGATATTTTACATTTTTTCTTTAAGCCGTTGCCATTTAGATGAGACAAATTCTCACTCATTATATACAGTGAAGAATATCAGCAATAGAATGGCGGCAGTGCGCATGGATACAGCGGCCCCTCTTGGCATCAGCGAGTGTGAGAGTTTTGAGTGTTTTGATCTTCCCAGATGTACATTCTGTAAAACTTACAACCGTGAGACCTTATTAAACATCAAGGTACTGCACGCTGCAAGAATCGCGGCGATCAGTTGTGATTTGGACATTCTACGCCAGCATGGAATTCTGGCGGAGTCCCCGCTGGAAGCTACCCGAGAGAGGAGGAGGCGTAAGCGGAGCGAACGCAAGCAAAAGCGTGGACAAAGGGCCGGGATCCATGCTAGGCAAAAGGCTAACCCCTCCAGACCAGCGGTACCGTCGCTCATTCTCTCTAACGTCCGCTTCCTCGACAACAAGCTGGATGAGCTGCGTCTGCTGAGAGAAACCCAGAGAGAGTGGAGAGACTGCTGTGTGCTTGTGTTCACTGAAACATGGCTCCACGACAACATCCCTGACGAGGCCATTCAACTGGAAGATATGGCAATGTTCCGTGCCGACAGAGTAACGGCGAGCTCCAGTAAGAGCCGTGGAGGTGGACTATGCATCTATGTTAACAAGAACTGGTGCGTTAATGCCACGTTAGTGTCTAAACACTGCTCTCCGTTGGCAGAGTTCCTTATTGTAAATTGTCGGCCATATTATTTGCAGAGGGAATTCAGCAACGTGTTTGTAGCGGCTGTTTACATAGCGCCGAGCGCTAACGCTAACGCTAATGCTAAGAAGGCACTCGGGGAACTGCACAATGCGATTAGTGAAATCCAAACTTCACACCCGGACAGTTTTGTGGTGGTTGCGGGGGATTTTAACCACACCAGCTTAAAGACTGTGCTCCCCAAGTTTAAACAATGTGTAGACTTTAAGACCAGAGGAGAGAATATGTTGGACTTAGCATACACAAACACAGATGCATATAAGGCGATACCCCGCCCCCATCTCGGCCTTTCTGACCACATATCCGTGATGCTGCTGCCTGCCTACAAACCTTTATTGAAGCGCAGCAGGCCAGCAGTGAAACAAATCAGAATTTGGCCAGAGAGTGCAACCTCTGCACTGAAAGACTGTTTTCTGCACACAGACTGGGAGGTCTTCAAAATAGCAGCCTCCCAGGAAGACAGGACAGATGAGATAAGATAAGATAAGATAAGCCTTTATTAGTCCCACAACGGGGAAATTCCAGGATTGCAACAGCACAGGGATAGCAACACTCAGAGCAACAATCAGAAGGCAAGAGAAAAAAACAAAAAAAAACAAAAAACAAGCAAGCAAGAGCAGCTAATATACGTACATATGTACATATTACTATAAAATATATATATACACACACACACACACACACACACACAGACACACAGTGCAGAGCATTGTAGCTGGATGGAATAAATATATGAATATATGAACACAGTGCAGAGCATTGTAGCTAGATGGAATAAATATGTAAATATATAAACACCCACAGTATGGAGCATTGCAGCTCGGTGGAATAAATATGCAAGTATATAAACACACACAGTGCGGAGCAATGTAGCTAGATGGAATAATATGTAGATATATAAAAACACAGTGCGGAGCATTGTAGCTAGATGGAATAAATATATAGATATATAAATATAAACACACCCAGTGCTGAGCATTGTAGCTAGATGGAATAAATATATAGATATATAAATATAAACACACCCAGTGCAGAGCATTGTAGCTAGATGGAATAAATATGTAAATATATAAACACACACAGTGCAGAGCATTGTTGCTAGGTGGGATGAAACAGCATAACCGTCTATTTAGTTATCCTACATGGTATGATTATGTGCCCATACATATTGTCACCCTCCATAGCGACCGGTATGTTCCTAGTTGTATGCCGGAGAGGACCATTGTGTAAGTCTATTGCATCTTTTGCATTCAAAAAAAAAAAAACAAAAAAAAAAACTATTAGTTTGTTACGTCTTTTTGCTATCTCTGCGAGCAGCCCTGCTTAGGTTGTACAGTCTGACAGCCGTTGGTAGGAAGGACCTACGAAACCTCTCGGTTGTGCACCTGGGATGATGTAGTCTGCTGCTAAATGAGCTCCTCAGTGCATCCAGTATGTCCTGCATAGGGTGGAACTCGGACTCCAGCAGAGATGACAGTTTAGCCACCGTCCTTCTCTCTCCTATCTCCTCCATCGGATCAAGGCGTTGCCCCAGGACAGAGCTAGCTTTCTTAATCAGTTTGTTCAGTCTCTTCCTATCGGCTGCAGTAATGCCACTGCCCCAGCAGACCACTCCAAAAGTGATGGCTGATGCCACCACCGTGTCATAGAATGACTTCAGCAGCGCCCCTTGTACACCAAAAGACCTGAGTCTCCTCAGCAGGAACAGCCTGCGCTGTCCCTTCTTGTAGAGTGCGTCAGTATTGTGTGACCAGTCTAGTTTATTGTTCAGATGAATACCCAGGTACTTATAGGATGTCACCATCTCGATGTCTGTTCCCTGTATATTTACTGGTGCTGTGAGGGGCTGCCCTTGCCTGCGGCAGTCCACCACCAGCTCCTTAGTTTTCCTCGCGTTGATCTGGAGGCAGTTCCGATGGCACCAGTCCACAAAGTCCTGGATAAGCCCTCTGTACTCAGCTTCATCTCCGCTTCATCAGCTTCATGATGTGGAGGAGTTCAGATGTTCAGATGTGGAGGAGTATGCTGAAACGGTCACCAGCTACATTGCGAAGTGCACAGAGGATGTCACTACAGTGAAGACCATCACTATGTGGGGTAACCATAAGCCCTGGATGACTGCAGAGGTGCGCTCGCTGCTTACAGCCAGGGATGCAGCCTTCAGAGCGAAGGACAGGATCGCCCTCCGCTCAGCCAGGTCTGCGCCCTCAAAGGGAATTAAGGCGGTGAAGCGCGCCTGTGCAGAGAAAATCCAGGGACACCTCTGTGACACTAGGAACACCAAGCAGATGTGGCAGGGAGTTCGGACACTGACGGGCTATAAGTCTAGGCAGGGGGTCAATGATGACGACACTTCGCTTCCAGACAGGCTCAACGACTTCTTTGCACGTTTTGAAGCATCAAACTCGACAATCAGAGGGAGGGCTGGCCCACCCCCACCATCGGTCGGACCAGCTTTTACCATCAACACAGCGGACACACAGAGGACCCTAACCAGAGTCAACCCACATAAAGCTGCAGGTCCGGACAACATCCCGGGACGTGTGCTCCGAGACTGCGCGAGCGAGTTGGCGGATGTCCTGACTGACATTTATAACATCTCCCTGAGTCAGGCCATCATTCCCAGATGCTTCAAGACCTCTATCATTGTACAGGTGGCAAAGAAACCAGTTGTGTCCTGTTTGAATGACTATCGTCCTGTTGCACTGACACCAATTGTGATGAATTGTTTTGAACGGCTTGTCAAACCACACATTACAGCCTGCCTCCCTGCATCACACGACCCACTCCAGTTTGCATATCATTCAAACCACTCCACATAGGATGCTATAGTCACCACCCTACACTCTGTCATCACCCACCTGGACCAGAAAGACACCTACGCCAGACTCCTGTACATTGATTTCAGTTCAGCATTCAACACCATTATTCCCCAGAGACTGGTGGAGAAATTACTCCTTCTCGGTCTGAACACCGCCACATGTCTCTGGATCCTGGATTTCCTGACTGAGAGACCTCAGTCTGTCCGGGTTGGAAACAACATCTCCAACTCTGTCACGCTGAGCACCAGATCCCCTCAAGGCTGTGTACTCAGTCCACTGTTGTTTACACTTCTAACACATGACTGTGTATCCAGACACGAGGGGAACCAGATTATTAAGTTTGCAGATGACACCACAGTGGTGGGACTTATTCAGAGGGATGAGGAATCAATGTACAGGGAAGAAGTGAGAGACCTGGAGGGCTGGTGCAGGGAGAACAATCTGGTGCTCAACGTGGACAAAACGAAGGAGATGATTATCGACTTCCGGCGGTCACAGCCTTAGCACGTCCCCCTCAGCATCGGCGGCCGTTTAGTGGAAAGAGTGTAGAACATCAAGTTCCTCGGAGTGCAGATCTCGCAGGACCTGACCTGGAGCAAGAATTCCTTGGGGATCAGGAAGCGGGCTCAGCAGAGACTGCACTTCTTGAGGAAACTCAAACAGGCCTCTCTCCCCATCTGCATCCTCAAGACCTTCTACAGAGGTGTGGTGGAGAGTGTTCTGACGTACTGCATTGCTACATGGTACTCCAGCTGCAGTATGTCAGACAAAAAAGCCCTGCAGAGGATAGTCAAGGGAGCTGAGAGGGTAATTGGAGTCTCCCTCCCCTCTGTCCAAGAACTTTTTCAGAACCGTTGTGGGAGCAGGGCACTGAACATTGTCAAGGACCGTTCTCACCCTTTGCATAAACACTTTGAACTTCTTCCATCTGGTAAACGATTCCGGAGCATCAGAGGCAGGACCACCAGACTGATCAACAGCTTCCTTCCACAAGCTGTCAGGATTCCAGTTGACCCGGAATCTCTCATACACACTACTGCACCTACGGACATTTTGTATATTATTTGTATATTATAGTTAGTTAGTTTTTTCCCAAGTATGTCTCAGGGTTGTGTGAATGGATGGGGGGTGGGGGTGGGGGGTAAAGCTATGTGTGAGTGTGTCTTAAATCATGCTGCTTCTATTTATATGGATGCCGAGAGAAACGCAATTTCATCTTGCCTGCACTACAGTTGTATGTACAGCAATATGACAATAAAGTTTGATTTGATTTGATCACTCAAGAATATCATTCGAAGTGTGAGTGTTAGAAGCGGAAAATGCTTTCCTGAATCATTTTTAATCTAGAATAGCTTTAAGATGAGTAATTAGCTTCAATAATTATCTTAAAATCTGAAATAGCTTGACATTGACCAATGCTTGCTGAAGCTTTAATACAGCTAGCTTTAAATCCAAGTGATTAAAGTTGAAGAAAGTTAAAAATGGTAAACATTTTAACACTGATAAATGCTAGTTTAAAAGATAAAATTGCCTAAATGGGCCTATGCACAACATTGGCATAGGGAGAAATAGTTTACATTGAAGAAAGTTAGCTTAATATATTAGCTTAAAAACTAAAATCACTTAAAGTTATACACTGTTAGCATAAAAGCCAAGGTGACTTAAATTTAAGCAAAGTTAAGTCATAAATACTAAGTTAAAGTTTAAAGATGAAAATGCTAGCTTAAAAGATAAAATAGCCTAAATTGAACTGAAAAACCTAAAAGCTAAAATAATTTAAAAATGAACAGTGTTGGCATAAAAGCTGAAATAGTTTAGTATATTAAAAATGAAATGGTCTCTCTAGCTAACAGTATACAGAAGTTTTTTTCCCCCCCTAAATAACTAATGGATCATTATGAAGCTTGAAGAACGTCTCCATTACTTTCTATTGTTTTCTTTTTTAGCTTAAAGCATAAATGTCCTTTAAAAGTTGAACAGAATGAGTTCTTCTTCTTCTTCTTCTTCTTCTTCTCCTTCTCCTTCTTCTTCTTCTTCTTCTTCTTCTTCTTCTTCTCCTTCTCCTTCTCCTTCTCCTTCTCCTTCTTCTCCTTCTTCTCCTCCGGGCATCACAGCGGATCATCTGTCTCCATCTCACCCTATCCCTTGCATCTTCTACTGTATAACCGATCCACTTCATGTCCTTCACTACATCCATGAATCTTCTCTGTGGTCTTCTGCTTTTCCTCCGGTCTGCCAGCTCCATCTTCAGCATCCTTTGTCCAATATCTAGATCTAGGATCCCTCTTCGCACATGTTCAAACCGTCTCAGCCTTGCCTCTCTTACTTTGTTTCCAAACCACTCAACCTGAGCTGTCCCTCTGATATACTCATTTCTATTCCTGCTCCTCCTAGTCACTCTGTTGGAAAAATCTCAACCAGTAGTCAAAGAATCAGGCACCATTAAAGCTTCAACAAATTTAATTTGCACTGATCAGTGGAGAACAATAAGTGACACACTCAGAGTCACCTCCGGAAATTGTTGCGAATCACATACACAACTTTCTGCTTTTAAGCATCCTGTTATCTCAAAACTGTCCATGAGAGAATATCTGATTCAGGCTGGTTCTTCCAAACTCTCTCCTTCCTTAGACATAATTGTAACAGTACAGAACATTCCCATGAGAACAACCAGATAAATGTCCAGCTGGTCGACCTTGTACACATTTCACCCAGACTCTGAGGTACCAGAAGATAAAGAATACAAAATTATTCCATCACACTCCCAATGAGAATCTTGGCATCTTAAACTCTGCCATCTCCAGCTCTGTCTCCTGTCTTTTTGTCAGTGAAACCATCTCCAAACTATACATCATAGCTGATCTCACTACTGTCTTGTGAATCTTCCCTTTGACTCTAGCTGCTATTCTTCTGTCACAAATCACCTCTGATGCTCATCTCCACTCTGCCTGCACTCTCTTCTTCACCTCTCTTGTGCATTTTCTATTGCTTTGGATGGTTGACCCCAGGTATTTAAACTCATACCTTCAATACCTCTACTCCTTGCATCTTCACCGTTACACCTGCCTCCCTCTCATTCACATACACATTCTGGCTTGCTTCTACTTACTTCATTCCTCTTCTCTCCAGAGCATACCTCAACCTCTCCAGGTTCTCTTCCACCTGCTCGCTACTCTCACTACAAATCACAATGTCGTCTGCAAACATTATGGTCCATGGAGACTCCTGCCTGACCTCGTCATCACCGCAGCAAACGAGAAGGGGCTCAGAGCCGATCCCTGATGTAATCACACCCCCCACCTTGAATCCGTCTGTCACTCCTACAGCACACCTCACCGCTTATGTCTCATGTCCTGGACCACCTGTTCTGTCTGTAAATAGGCTGTATAAGTAAGATGGCGGCCAGGTTGGTCATGGGCTAGACCGGGGTGGCTACTGCCGGTTTCCGGTGGTGACGCCGCCCATGGTATAAAGGAGTAGGCGGAGGAAGCTCTGCCTCTTTTGTCACGGGAACCACCTGGTCAGCAGGCGTGTGCCGTGAGCCTGTGTATGTATATGACACTCTGTTATTAAAGCTCCGTAAAACTGCAGCAACTGTGTGTTTGCTTTACACCAATTATGGACATAACATTTGGCGATGAGGTAAAAGTGGGAATGGATAAGTTTGTTGCTGAATTTTGGCCGTTTCTGGAGGCGCCGGGCAGGCCGCCCGTGCCATGGCTTCATCGGTTCTCTGCTTTTACCAACTATCTCGTGGTCTTCAACCTCGGCGAGCGTGAGAGGCTTCGCGCGAGGGCTGTGTTAATCCATAAGTTGGGTGCTGAGGGGCAGAGAGTGTTGGACAGCCTGGATGGGGCCGACCGTTTCAACGGCGTGGTGGACTTGATGGCGTGCCATTTTCATGCTGATGAGAGCGTCATGGTCCGGCGCGTCCTTTTTTGACAGTGCCGCCAGCGTTTAGGAGAACCTGTGACAACCTTCGTTGCCGAGCTCCGAAGGCTGGTGAGAGAGTGTGAGTTTGGACGCCTGGAAGAGGAGATGATTCAGGACCAACTGGCGGAACATGTGTGTAGTGAAGCGCTCCAGTCCAGGTTATTGGAGTTTCCAGGAGAGTTGACGCTGGCCACGGCTGTTGAGTTTGCCCAGCGGTTTGAGGCAGTGGAGATCATCGTGAGGGGCCTGCCTGAAGGGGCCTTTCTAAGTGAGGATGATTCTCGCGCTAAGGCACCAAGTTTAGTTATGCCACTGTGGTCAAGATAAGGTCTGCCCCTGGTACACCTCATTGTTATGGGTGTGGATCCCCTGTTCACCGCTATAAAGCCAGTGTGTGACCAGCGAGAGGAAAGCGGTGTGGCAAGTGCGGTCTGTGGGACCACTTCGCCAGGACGTGCGACAACTTCGAACGCAGGAGCCGTGGCAGAGGATGAGGTGCTGCACAGAAGTCTCCAACTATTGTTCGTACGGTCTCCCCAGTGACAACGGGGAGGATCAGCTGTGATGTCATGCTCGACAGTGTCGAGGTTCCGCTGTTGGTTGACACAGGTGCTGTTATCTCGGTGTTGAACCTGGCGACCGTGAACAGTTTGTTTCCCCACCAACAGATTAAACAGCATGAGAGAGACTGTTACAGCTATGAACTGAACAGACTGGCTGTTGAGGGCTTTATGGAGGTAGAGGCCCGTTACAAGTCGGTTGTGGTGCCCCGAGCCCGCATTCATGTCACGGCTGTGGGGAATAACATCATGGGGTGTAACCTATTTTATAGCCTGGGTTTTTCTTTCGCCAATGTGTCGGGTGAGGAGTGGTCGGGCTGCGGACTGTGGAGCCGGCTGACTCCGCTGATGGATGGCGTGGAGGTGAGGGAATTGGACTGGTTGGACATGTGTCATGAAGGAGAGCACGTTTGGCGCTACGCGAGGCTGCCGCGGGTTGAACCCGATGCCGGTCTGTTTGATGCCCAAACTAAGGGCGCGGGATGGCACAACAGGACCCCAGTGGCGGCTTGTAAGGACGAGGCGCCCATGCTGGATCCAGAAGGAGTGGAACCAGAGAGCGGGTTGTTACATCGCTCAGGAAGATGGTCAGCCATGGGTAACATGGACCGGGCCTAGGAGTCGACCAGACCGTTGATGGAGACCAGTCAGACCCAACATCACCAGAGGAGGAGGTCGCGGGCTTCCCTGCTAGTCGGTAACATGGTGCGGCCCAGGGTTGAGGCCCGGATGAGAGGTGAACACGGCTCGCACAAGTGGCGCGACGAGAGGAGACGGTTCCAGGTGGAGGCCGTTCGGAGTGACGGGTATCTGAGCTTGTCTGACCAGACCTGGAGGCATCCGAATGAGCTGCGCGGGGTGGAGGAGACGAGGCAGCGCGGTGGGAGCCCTGAGGTCAAGAGACGGAGGCGTCTGAAGAAAGACCCGCCTGAGGACTGAGAGAACTGTTTGAGTTTCTGTCTGTGTTTTTCTCCCTAGTCCGGATGTGTTTATTTCTTTATTTATGTTTGTCTGCTGGTTTGGTACCCTGGTTTGATTTAAAAAAAAAAAAAAAAAAAAAAAAAAGAACAGGAAAAGTGCAAAATAGAGGGAAGTTTTCTATTATTATTATGATGTGCGTTGATTGAATTTTGGCCTGAGGGGTTTGTGTGTAAATTGTGAGATTTTGCTAATTTTAGGGTGAAGTTTTATTGGAATGTTATTTGTGTGCCCAGGTTTGGGGTGGTGGGGTGTGTTTGGCCCATGTGAATTGTTTATTATTGAGTATTTACATACCCAGCGTTTTGGAATGTGCCCAGTGTGGGGGTGAGTGTTGGGGGGGGGGGGGGTTGCCAGTAGCTGTTATTTGTCTTGTATTTATGTGTTTTGTGTGGAGCTGTTCCGGGACTATTTTAATTTAATTTTATTATTGTAGTTACATGGCTTTGTTTTATGTTTGGTGGCAGAATAATCCGCCCAGCCGTGTGGGGGTGCTGGTAGTCTACCTGGCCCCCCCAGTTAGTTGTGTGCATGGACAGGTTGTTTATTTGTCTTTGTAATTGTTTTGTTTTACTGTGTGAGTCGGGAAGCAAATTTGGGGGAGGACTATCTGTGCGCTTGGCTTATTTTTTGAAGGGGGGGGGATGTTGTGTATGTAAATAGGCTGTATGAGTAAGACGGCGGCCAGGTTGGTTATGGGCTAGACCAGGGTGGCTACTGCCGGTTTCCGGTGGTGACGCCGCCCATGGTATAAAGGAGTAGGCGGAGGAGGCTCTGCCTCTTTTGTTGCGGGAGCCACCTGGTCAGCGGGCGTGTGCCGTGAGCCTGTGTACGTATATTACACTCTGTTAATAAAGCTCCGTAAAACTGCAGCAACTGTGTGTTTGCTTTATACCAATTATGGGCATAACACCACCCTCACATACTTCTCTGCCACTCCTGACTGCCTCATACAGTTCCAGTGATCAAAAAAATGTAGAGATGGCAAAAAATAAAAATGGCTGACTTGAACAGCGGTAGCATGAAATACATAGCAGAATTCACAAAATTCGCAAAGAAAAAATCAAAGATAATCCCAGTATATAAAACAGGGGATAATCATCAATTTACAAATTATAGACCGGTGTCACTACTCTCACAATTCTCCAAGATCTTGGAAAAAACTTTTGTTGATAGGTTAGACAATTTTATTGAGAAACATAGCTTATTAGCAGACAGCCAATACGGTTTTAGAGCAAATAGGTCAACAGCTATGACATTGATAGACCTAACTGAAGAAATAACTAATTGTATAGATAGGAAAAAATGTGCTGTTGGAGTATTCATCGACTTTAAAAAGGTTTTTGATACTACAGACCACAAAATAATGCTCAATAAAATTGCGATAATATGGAATTAGAGGGGTGGGACTGAATTGGTTACAAAGCTATATCAGTAATAGGCAATAATTTGTTCAGTTGTGCGATCATAAAACAGCTTTCTTAGATATCGCTTGTGGAGGGCCACAGGGGTCAGTGCTTGGTCCACAACTGTTTATGTACATAACTGATATATGCAAAGTATCTGGACTTCTGAAATGCATCATATTTGCAGATGATGCCAACATCCTTTGTTCTGGAGATAATATACAGCAGCTCTTGGAGATGGTTCAAACAGAAATGAATAAATTAAAAACATGGTTTGATGGCAACAAAGCATCATTGAACCTGAATAAAACCAAATTAATGATTTTTGGTAATTGCATAACAAACACACAAGTCCAGCTCATAATAGATGATGTAAAAATTGAGCGAGTATATGAGATAAAATTTGTGGGTGTAATTTTGGAGTGCAAATTATGGTGGAAACCACATGTAAGATACGTAAGATCTAAATTATCACGGAGCATAGCTGTGATGGGTAAAGCAAGACATATCCTGGAACAAAGGGATACAATACATTCTGTATTGTTCACTTGTATTGCTGTATATAATGTACTGTGTGGAAGTATGGGGAAATACCTATAAAACAACATTGCAACCACTATATATACTCCAAAAAAGAGCACTTAGAATTATACATCATGCTGGGTATAGAGAACATACAAACATACTGTTTTTGAAGTCCAATTTTCTTAAGTTTATGAATCTGGAACTGCTCAAATAATGTACAAAACTAAGAAGCATTTGCTCCCTGGTAACATCCAGAAAGCATTCACAGAGAGAGAAAATGAGTAAAACCTAAGAGGAACATATAATTTTAAAAAAGGTCATGCTTGCACAACCTTGAAAATATTAAGTATTTAATTTTGTGGCGTGACTTTGTGGAACAATCTGGATGGTGAAATTAAAGGAGGCAGAACTATTACACAGTTTAAAAACATGTATAAAGATAGTATATTTTCAGGATATAAAGAAGAGGAAGGGTGAGGTGATTAGTGCAAATACTAACATGGACAGTTCGGTTTAGTTCTGTGTCGTTTTGTTTCATGACCGAATCATAATGATTTAACATTATTACACAGTATGAGAATAAGGGTAGGACTAGATTAGCACGTGCTTCATCCTACTCCTTCTGAACAATTTTTTTTTATCTATTGTATCGTTATTTTGTGGGATTTTTGCTTGTTTTGTTATTTTTATAATGTTCAAATAAATCATTCATTCAAAATTAATCTAAACAAACTGACTTGTGTTTGCATAATGATTTTCTGCTTTCCCGGGCCTCCATGTGAACGCAGCTGTTGGTTAAAAGTCCTCTCACTTTTAACCACTACTCACATTCACGGGATGCTTAATTCTAAGCATGTTATCTAGTACGTATCTCACACATACACGAGCAGATGCATCATCAGCAACCTGGGGCTCGGTGTGTCACCCAAACACACCTGCATGTAGACCAACAGATGAGGTCTAACCGCTGATGCTACTTTCAGTCAGCCGCCCACTCTTCTGAGCGCTTCTACAACTCCGATCACTTCTCGGGGTTGAGAGATACCCGCAGCCAAGTTGTTGGTGTGAGCTTCAGGGTTAAAAATATCTGGATCAGCACCTGCTTTGCCTGGGTTGTGGATTCGATTCTCCTCCTAGCCCTTTCGTGTTGTGCTTTAGTTGATATAATGGCAAAATTCCTTTCCTCCTATACTAAAGAAATAACTAGTTATTCAGAATGTTTTTCTCTTTTATGATGCAGTGAAAGTGTCCAGTTGAAAAAGCATTAAATCTCAGCACCTCTTTTAACACATGCCTTCCCATTTTCCACTTTATTCTTCAGGGGTATTTCGTATCCCTTTTCACTATAGGCATCTTTTGTAGGCGCTTTATGATCAGCCTATAGAACCGTTTTCCTCCCTTCTGCCATCGCCATCAGGAAAAGCTGTGATTAATTTGTGCCATTTGAGTCTTGGCAGGAGAAGTTGGGGAAACTGCCGGCTAGAATTCTGGGTAATGTACAGCTCAGTCTAACAGGGTTCTTAGCTTTCCTCTCCAGCCTCTGTGCAGCAGGGGAGGGCATTGTGCACAGACGTACATGGGGAATTCAATTAGCCTTCTTTCCCCCCCCCCCTCCCTCTGGTACGCTCTCAGAGTCGTGTCCATCTTGTAAGTAAGCAGCTTCTGCTACAGCCGTGACATCAGACAGATGCCCAGCCCCCCCGTTCTGCTCCGTTGTTGCTCTCCCCGTCGTGCGGCGGAGGTGCCATAGGCGCTTTCCTGGTTAGAGTGGCTGTCTAATGAGATCATTAAAGCTAGCCAGACAGAAAATGAAAAAGCACCTGTTGTAAAGGGGAATGTTGTGTATTCCCTGAGCATTAGCGGAATATTACCTTGTGGTGCATTGGGAGGACGCTCAAGAACACCAGCAGAATAGCTAAATTAACTTTTGTGCATCCACATCTTGCACCAGCGATCCATTATTAATTATGATATGGATGTGAGGGATTCATTTCAATTAATAGGAGGCCTCACAGACCGCCTTTTTCTCCCTACATTAAGTGCAGCAATGAAGGCGAACGGATGCCACGCATACTTGGGCAGGGGAGATTCCTTCAAAAGGAAAACACGAGATTGTCTGTGATTTAGCTGTCTAAGTGAGCTGGGATGGGGTTCATTAAGAGCGAGAACGAATTCCCCAAACTCTAACAAAAATAATACCTTTTTAAAATCCCTGCGTTTGATGGGCATGTGCAGGCGAAAATAATTACATCTCATGGCCCGCAGTTACTCAGGCTTGCAAGAGCCGGAGTAATGAAATGAAGTGAGGGAGAACACGGAGTCAAGATGAGGTGACTCCTCCGTGCAGGCAGATACATTTCCTTTCAAGGTTTATTTATTATCATACTTCTGCCAGACTGTAAGCTGGCAGGGATGAGGTTATCAAAACCCCGCAAGAAGAAGATACTGTGAGTGCGTTTAAATTTGGTTTACTGAGTTAACTCAATTCACAACAACAGGGCACTGGATTAAAATATAAATAAATTGTACTGTAAGCTGATTCAACAGCAAACTGGTTGAACTAATGAAATCTGGCAATTAAAGACAGATGATACCCCAATGTGTATGTGTGTGTGGGGGGCAATTAAAATATTACATTTCCTCTGACTGCACAACTGCCTCTGAAAACACTGAGCTGTAGAGCCACATACTGTGCAGGCAGCTCAGTGAAGCTGAATTAATGGATTACAGTAGCATCCTGGGCTCGTTTGCCAGTCCCCGCTGATGGGGCAGATGCTCACTGGCAGGTATCCACACACAGCACATGGGACAATATGGGCCTAGTGTGTCAGGACGTGTGCGTCAAAAGATGCATCAGAGACTCATTGAAACAGGTCCGATAGAGGGGAAAAAAAAGGAGATTTGCAGCAGCTGTTTGAAGAGTTTGCAGGGCACCAAAAAACAAAACAAAAATGCTGACTTTACAGATGCATTCCAATGGATATAAAAACACATCTAGATTGTCTAAAATGGTATCTTATGCCCTTTTTTCTACAAAAAAACCCTTTCATTGTCTTACAGTTTCAAAATTGTCACTTTTCCTCCTCCTTCAAATGCCAGGATCTGTGGTTACTAGTCCCACCCACATCCTACGAGGCTAATAGTGGCTAACGCTACATTAAACAGTAAATCTTGTGATAAAAAGACTTACCAGTTGAAGGACATGCCCAGTTGTATGCACGGTGGCCCAGGATAATGACTGAAACTGCATCGGTCCTTAAAAGCAGTTTAATGGTAAAACCCATCTTAATTAGGTTCAAGTTTTTAAAGCAACTGGTTAGAAAATGCTAACTGGCCCTGGACACCAGCTTCAGTTCGGCCAGATTGGCTCAACACTACAGGCCCGTTACAGTTACGTCACCAAAAACACTCCATCCAAACTCGCCTTTTTTTAGGGGGCGGGGCTTAACCGAAACTTTAAAGCAAAAAAAGAGACATATACAGATACATGACTTGAGTGATTTTGCTTTTGATATGTCTTGTAAGTCATTAAAAAAACATGTTACAGACATGTTAAGAAAAAAAAAACTGACTTTTGGTGGAGTGTCACTTTAAAAATTTCTCATGGATCATTTTGGCTTGTGAAATACTTTTACCCATTGCCACTTTAGTACTGTGGTTCTAGCTTCTGTATTGACTTATATTGCAACACTGACAGATTATGCTTCGACTGCAATATCATCACTGTTGGCTCAAAATCCATTCTATTCATCACCCTTTATGCCTTTGGATGTTTACATTGTAACCAGGGCTGTGGAATTTTAACCTTAGATTAGCATTGCTGCTAATTTAACTTTTCATGCCATGGAGGCTTTTTTTGCTTTTTTCCCCCCTTCTTCTTCTCCTTTGTGGTTCACTGACAAGGCTCATAATCAAGTAATATTACATGAGACTGTGGCATCAGTGAATGCATCACTGTGGTGAGTTTGTATTAAATGAGCATAATAATATAGAGAATAGACCTGTTGTCATTGGGCAGTATGGTGGTACAGTGTTTAGCATTGTTGCCTAACAGCTAGAATGTACCAGGTTCAAATCCCCGGGTTGGCAGGGGTAGGAAACTTTCTGTGTGGAGTTTGCATGTTCTCCCTGTACTGTGGGTTTACTGCAGGAGCTCCAGTTTCCTCCCGCCATCCAAAGACATGTGTGTTAGGTTAATTGGTCATTCTAAATTGTCCCTTGGTACAGTCATGTGAAAAAATTAGGACACCCTGCATAAGCCTGTTTTTTTTTTTAGCATATTTGGACATATAGATATTTAATATCAATGTTAAAAATACTGAGATTCATGTAATACAACTAAACAATTAAAGATGAATTAAAGACTTTTTTTCAAATTTTCTGTAAAATGTAATTCTAAACAAATAGTGAGGAGTAAATTAGGACACCCCCATCTTTTTTTAGGCCACCTCCACATTCATTCCCACTTAAAATGGCTAAAATAAATGTTAAAAAAATGCAAATAAAAACAAAAACAAGGTTAGACATAGATAAGTGAACATTTCTTAATAAAGAACTGAATAATTAATGGGGTGTCCTAATTTTTTCACATGACTATCTGTCTCTGAAAGGCTCTTAGAATAGAAGGTTAGTACTAGTGAACTGCTTTGAGTGGTCTTGAGACTAGAAAAAGCACTATATAAGTACAAGTCCTTATCCCTCCTTTCACACACATGTAATTGAGTTAAATATTGTCCAGTGCAGAAGTCAGTGTTTATATACATACCTCTTAAGGTTTGTGGGTCACATGATTCATGCCAGTGGCTTGTTAGCTGCGTTGAGTTGAGGGAGTCCTTTACACAATCATGGATATGTTATCACCACATAAGGATTACAAAGCTCTGATTGGAATGGTAAATCCATCCATAGCTTCTCCATTTTGCCATCAGTTCCCACTGTAAGACGGTCGCGCTGAAGTGGATAGCCGTTAGAGGCTAACAACTATTTAGCGCTGGCGCATTTCCGTTTTTGTTTCCACACAAAGTCACACGGCCATGCACACAGGAGACATTTTAAATGAGTAGTACATGGAAGCTCTCATAAACAGGGAGAGGGGAAGAACCCAACAAATAAAGAACATGAGCAAGACTGCATCAGTTATATGTCCCGAATGCTGGATTCAGTTCTTTTTTGGTTAATGGGGCGGTAGTGGCTCAGGAGGTACAGTGGGTTGCCCAGTAACCAGAGGGTTGGCGGTTCAAATCCTGCGCTCCCCAATCATCCTGCTGTTGTGTCCCTGGACAAGATATTTTATCCACCTTGCCTCCAGTGTCATGGACACTGGGTGTGAATGTGTCTAAATGTTTGGTAGTTGTCAGAGAAGCCGATGGTGCAGATTGGCAGCCACGAATCCGTCAGTCTGCCCCAGGGCAGCTGTGGCTACAGAAGTAACTTACCACTATCAGTGTCTGTCTGGAGTGAATGAATAATGGACTCACTGTAAACGCTCTGAGATGTCATTTGACATGTAAAGCGCTATATGAATCTAATCCATTATTATTATTATTAATTGCCCAGCCCTAATTCCAACATGTGCATATTTGCAAATTATCTGGTGGGCACAAGCTACAAAAAAAAAACAAAAAAAAACCCAAAACAAAACACTGCTGTCAAGTTAACATACAAGGACCCAAACTGACTTTACCAACCTAGTCTTCAGTCCTGTATCTAGCCTGAGGGAATTTTGATTGCTAAGCAGGCAGCGGGCCAGAGGAGTTTCCCACTGCCAAATTCCAAGGATATAATAAACTCAACATAGCTGCCAAACATGATGCTCAAAGATACAAAATCAAAAATAATAAATAAGTGTGTCAACCTACATGTTGAAACATTCAAAAAAGAGAGTTTTGTTCAAAAGCCGAGCACCTAAACTAAATCTTAATTCTTATAGAAAACAACTGTAATATTCAGTCACCAAAACATCTAGAAAATTATCCCGGATGAACCCCCAATTTAAGGGGGCTTTCATACCTAACCTCTTTGGTCCAGACATTTGGACTTTTCAGTTTGATTCAGACCAAAATTTTTGGTGTGAAATCTCCCCCACACCATGGTACAGACCAAAGAGCCGCAATTTGGTCCGGCAGAAAGAGTAGGCCTTGGCCTGGATCAAACTGAACCTTGGTCTCATTTGTTTAGAGTGGAAAAGCAATTTTTAGAAAGTTTGGACTTTGGAACCAAACACAGGAAGTTAAGGCAGCCAAATATAGGCAACATGAGCCACGGTGGCACTCAGAGAGAAGAAATATGGCCGTTAGCGGCATAAATAGTCACTTGAAAAAAATCATAAAAAGATATTTTTGGAGAGGATTCAGCAAAGTTTTTGAAAAAAAAAATATGGATGAGCATTACTACCTGAAAACCATCACGGCAAACGAGGACAGCCACCTGGATAATATTCTAGCCTCACTAAACTGGCTCACTAATATGATGGAGTCTTCCCTAGTTTTAACCTAAAGTGAAGTCACTGCAAAAACACCTTGGAAGGTGAGTAGCATGTTTGCTAACTACTGTCGTCATGACAACAGGACACCATCATGATGACAAGATGGAAGCGCATCGTGTAGGTTATTTAGCTCTCTTGGAAAAGGAGCGGTGTGAAACCAGTCCTAAATGGACCAAATGTATACAGTGTAACAAAAACAGGAACCTTGGTGTGGACTTTAAGATCTGAAAACACCATTAATTTAAAAAAGAATCTAGATTTCTCAGGGCCAAACCACAATAAATAAATGAGTACACTGAGACTTGCCTAATAAACCAGTTCACAAGTGTAACCAAGTAGTTAGTGGGATTTTATGGCATGATCTCTAATAAAGCTGAACCCAGCCACAGGGGGTGCACAAGCCAGAGTACTCCTAGTGCCAGTCCCAAGCCTGGGTAAATTGGGACCGTTGTCTGGAAAGGCATTGACATAAAACCTTTGCCAAATCAAACATGCGGCTCATGATGAATGAGACTTTCATACCGGATCAGTCAAGACCCGGGTTAACAACGACCGCCACTGGTGCTGTTAACTGACAGGGTGCTGGTGGAAATTGGGCTACTGTTGGTCGAAGATCGAGGAGAAGGAGAGGCGGAAGGCGTGTTAGGAGGGAGAGAGAGAAAAGGAAAGGTAGAAGTGGGGAGGTGAGAGTAGGGACATTAAATGTAGGGACTATGACTGGTAAAGGCAGAGAATTGGCTGATGTGATGGAGAGAAGAAAGGTAGATATACTGTGTGTTCAAGAAGCCCGATGGAAGGGAAGCAATGCTAGGAGCATTGGAGGTGGCTTTAAACTGTTCTACCATGGTGTAGATAGGAAGAGTAATGGAGTAGGAGTAATCTTGAAGGAAGAGTATGTGAAGAATGTTCAGGAGGTAAAGATGGAGTCGGACAGAATCATGAGTTTGAAGCTACAAGTCAAAGGTGTGACATTGAATGTTGTCAGTACGCATGCCTCACAAGTTGGATGTCACCTAGAAGAGAAAGAGGAATTCTGGAGTAAGTTGGATGAAGTGGTAGAGAGTCTTCCTAGGAGGAAGAGAGTGGTGATTGGAGCGGACTTCAGTGGGCATGTTGGTGAAGGGAACAGAGGTGATGATGAGGTTCTGGGTAGGTATGGTCTTAAAGAGAGAACTGTGGAAGGATAGATGGTTGTGGATTTTGCTCAAAGGATGGAAATGGCTGTAGTGAACACATACTGCAGGAAGAGAGAGGAACATAGGGTGACTTACAAGAGTGGAGGAAGGTGCGCACAGGTGGACTACATCTTATGCAGAAGGAGAAATCTGAAAGAGATAGGATACTGCAAGGTGGTGGCAGGGGAGAATGTAGCTAGACAGCATCAGATGGTAGTCTGTAGGATGACTTTGGAAAGCAAGAAGATGAAAACAGTGAAGGAAGAGCCAAAGATTAATTGGGGGAAGTTACAGAAGGAAGACGGCCGCACAGAATTCAGGAAAGAGTTGATACAGGCTCTGGGTGGTAGGGAAGAATTACCAGATGACTGGGAAAGTACAGCAAAAGTGTTGAGGGAAACAGGTAGAAAGGTAAGTGGTGTTTCCAGTAGACAGAGGAAGGAAGACAAGGAGACTTGGTGGTGGAATGAGGAGGTACAGGAAAGTATTCAACGGAAGAGATTAGCAAAGAAAAAGTGGGCTAGTCAGGGAGATTAAGAAAGTAGACAGGAGTATTTGGAATCTAGGTGCATGGCAAAGAGAGAGGTGGCAAAGGCATATAGTGAGTTGTATGAGAGGTTGGACACTAAGGAAGGAGAAAAGGACTTGTATCAATTGGCTAGACAGAGATCGAGCTGGACAGGATGTGTAG
This sequence comes from Pholidichthys leucotaenia, assembly GCA_020510985.1. Taxonomy (NCBI): domain Eukaryota; kingdom Metazoa; phylum Chordata; class Actinopteri; order Cichliformes; family Pholidichthyidae; genus Pholidichthys; species Pholidichthys leucotaenia. The sequence continues at coordinate 210,959,772 of CM035844.1, forward strand.
CAGGTTAGGCTGATTAAGTACAGAAGAGGTAATGTACTAACAAATGATGAGTGTGTTGAGAAGGTGGAAGGAGTACTTTGAAGAGCTGATGAATAAAGAAAATGAGCGAGAGAGAGGTGGATGGATGAAGGAAAGATGGTGAACAAGGAAGTCTCGAGGATTAGCAAGGCAGAAGTGAAAGCAGCTTTGAAGAGGATGAAGAATGGAAAGGCGGTTGGTCCAGAAGACATACCTGTGGCAGTATGGAGATGCTTAGGAGAGATGGCAATGGACTTTTTAACCAGATTGTTTAACACAATCTTGGAGAGGGAGAAGATGCCTGAGGAGTGGAGAAGAAGTGTTTTGGTACCAGTTTTCAAGAACAAAGGTGATACTCAGAGCTGTTGTAACTACAGAGGCATAAAGTTGATCAGCCACACTATGAAGATATGGGAATGAGTTTTTGAAGCCAGGTTAAGAGGAGAGGTGACAATCAGTGAGCAGCAGTACAGTTTCATGCCAAGAAAGAGTACTACAGATGCAATGTTTGCTCTAATAGTGCTGATGGAGAAGTATAGAGAAGGTCAGAAGGATTTTGTGGATCAAGAGAAAGCATATGATAGGGTGCCAAAAGAAGGAAATGGGTACTGTATGAGGAAGTCAGGGAGTGGCAGGAGAAGTACTGTATGTGAGGGTGGTGCAGGACATGTATGAGGACAGTGAGACGGTGGTGAGGTGTGCTGTAGGAGGGACGGATGGATTGAAAGTGGGGGTGGAGTTACATCAGGGACTGGCTCTGAGCCCCTCCTTGTCTGCAATGGTGATAGGCTGACAGATGAGGTCAGGCAAGGAGTCTCCATGGACCATAGTGTTTGCAGACGACATTGTGATCTGTAGTGAGAGTAGGGAGCAGGTGGAAGAGAACCTTGAGAGGTGGCGGTATGCTCTGGAGAGAAGACGAATGAAAGTCAGTTGAAGCAAGACAGAATACATGAGTGTGAATAAGAAGGAGGCAGGTGTAACGGTGAACATGCAAAGAGTAGAGGTAGTGAAAGTAGATGAGTTTAAATACCTGGGGTCAACCATCCAAAGCAATGAAAATGCACAAGAGAGGTGAAGAAGAGAGTGCAGGCTGGGTGGAGTGAGTGGAGACGAGTGTCAAGGGTGATTTGTGACGGAAGTGTAGCAGCAAGAGTGAAAGGGAAGATTTACAAGACGGTAGTGAGACCCGTGATGATGTATGGCTTGGAGATGGTGGTGCTGACAAAAAGACAGGAAATGATGCTGGAGGTGGCAGAGTTGAAGATGCTAAGATTTTCTTTGGGACTGACTGGGAGGGACAAGATTAGAAATGAGTATATCAGAGGGACAACTCAGGTTGAGCAGTTTGGAGACAAAGTAAGAGAGGCAAGGCTGAGATGGTCTGGACATGTGCAAAGGAGGGGTAGTGGATATATTGGACAAAGGATGTTGAGGATGGAGCTGCCAGGCAGGAGGAAAAAAAGGAGAACTATGGAGAAGATTCATGGATGTAGTGAAGGAGGACATGGAGAGGATTGGTGTTACAGAGGAAGATGCAATGGATAGGGTGAGATGGAGGCAGATGATCCGCTGTGGCGACCCCTAAAGGGAGCAGCTGAAAGAAGAAGATCTCTCATAAAGCTGCATTCAGTGGCAAGAATGCCACTTGGATTGTACTATAACTTTTATTTCCTGCACTTTATTTATCTTATTCTATTTTAGCTTGTTTCTGTTTAATTTATTTTTTTAGTTTGCTTTTAAATTCTTTTGTATTTCTTTTGCAACCTGCTGTAATTTTGAATTGTTTTGTACATGAAATGTGCTGCACAGATAAACTTGCCTCACCTTGGATTGTGTTAGGCTGTCTGAGAAACCAACATACTTTGGTTGAAAGATGCTAAAGACAAATACAAAGTTGCAACGACACTGGTAATTATTTGAAAATTATCAGTAAACTACAGAAACTTCCTCTTTCTGTATGCTCATATTCTGTGAAACTAGAAGGCATCCATGTGACTTGTATTGTAGTCCTTGTCCGTCCCATCTCTGTGATTATAACTAAAGCTGGCCTCTGCAAGCCTTTTTGTCATCATGTATTGATTGTAAGGGAAATACCTAGAGTCTGACATGCCCAATTTGTCATGAACAGTAGAGGCACACACCCAATGCCACTATACAGGCCCAATTCATCACAGTGTATTGACTACCTCGCCTCCTTCCTGGCCATCAATTATAATCTTGGGTAAAGGCATCAGTGCTGCGCTCAGAATATCCAGAAGCTATAAGGGGAGTTTGAGCTTGTAGTTATTGACTCGTATGTAGTTGGAGTTTAACACGGTTTAGTTGTATTGCAAGTCAGAGAATCTCACACACAGGCATCGGCATAAATCAAAGGGGGAACGAGGGGGACATGTCCCCCTACAACCTGGAAAAATAGTGAATTCCCCCCCCCCCCAAAAAAAAAATATCATCATAAACTTTTAATATCATGTTACATAATACTTTAAAGCACCAACCCCTCGCCCGGTTCCCCCCAGCACAAATCGTAATTGAGACGTTGTATTTTGGGCTAAATCAGGTTCATCAGTCTGTTTAGCCCACAAAGAGATGCTGAAAACTGGGCTGTGTTTAGTCCATCTGCTGCAGACCATACTTAATCAGAGGAAAAAAGTTGTTGAAAATTGGGCAAAAAATAGTGCAATAATTGGGCCGTTTAGTCCCCGGGATTTTTCTCAAATTTATCCCTAAAATAGTTTTTGGCATTTGGTGATGGTGGTGGAGGTCTGACTGTCAAAAGTCAAATATACTTTTACAATCACTGGGACTCTGTTAAAAGTGCTTTATAAAAATGCATATTTTTAGCAGCTTTTTAAAATTTTTACATTTGGCTTAATGCTTGTTACATAATACAGTGGGGGGAAAAAGTATTTAGTCAGCCACCAACTGTGCAAGTTCTCCCACTTAAAAGATGAGAGAGGTCTCCAATTTTCATCATAGGTATATCTCAACTATGAGAGACAAAATGAGAAAAAAAAAATCCAGAAAATCACATTGAAGGATTTTTAATGAATTAATTGGTAAATTCCTTGGTAAAATAAGTATTTGATCACCTACAAACAAGCAAGATTTCTGGTTCTCACAGACCTGTAACTTCTTCTTGAAGAGGCTCCTCTGTCCTCCACTCGTTACCTGTATTAATGGCACCTGTTTGAACTCATTATCAGTATAAAAGACACCTGTCCACAACCTCAAACAGTCAGACTCCGAACTCCACTATGGCCAAGACCAAAGAGCTGTCAAAGGACACCAGAAACAAAATTGTAGACCTGCACCAGGCTGGGAAGACTGAATCTGCAATAGGTAAGCAGCTTGGTGTGAAGAAATCAACTGTGGGAGCAATTATTAGAAAATGGAAGACATACAAAACCACTGATAATCTCCCTCGATCTGGGGCTCCACGCAAGATCTCACCCCGTGGGGTCAAAATGATCACGAGAACGGTGAGCAAAAATCCCAGAACCACACTAGGGGACCGAGTGAATGACCTGCAGAGAGCTGGGACCAAAGTAACAAAGGCTACATCAGAAACACACTACGCCGCCAGGGACTCAAATCCTGCAGTGCCAGACGTGTCCCCCTGCTTAAGCCAGTACATGTCCAGGCCCGTCTGAAGTTTGCTAGAGAGCATTTGGATGATCCAGAAGAGGACTGGGAGAATGCCATATGGTCAGATGAAACCAAAATAGAACTTTATTGTAAAAACTCAACTTGTCGTGTTTGGAGGAGAAAGAACACCATACCTACTGTGAAGCATGGGGGTGGAAACTTCATGCTTTGGGGCTGTTTTTCTGCAAAGGGACCAGGACGACTGATCCGTGTAAAGGAAAGAATGAATGGGGCCATGTATCGTGAGATTTTTGAGTGAAAACCTCTTTCCATCAGCAAGGGCATTGAAGATGAAACGTGGCTGGGTCTTTCAGCATGACAATGATCCCAAACACACCGCCCGGGCAACGAAGGAGTGGCTTCGTAAGAAGCATTTCAAGGTCCTGGAGTGGCCTAGCCAGTCTCCAGATTTCAACCCCATAGAAAATCATGGGAGGGAGTTGAAAGTCCTTGTTGCCCAGCGACAGCTCCAAAACATCACTGCTCTAGAGGAGATCTGCATGGAGGAATGGGCCAAAATACCAGCAACAGTGTGTGAAAACCTTGTGAAGACTTACAGAAAACTTTTGACCTCTGTCATTGCCAACAAAGGGTATATAACAAAGTATTGAGATGAAGTTTTGTTATTGACTAAATACTTATTTTACCGAAGAATTTACCAATTAATTCATTAAAAATCCTTCATTGTGACTTTCTGGATTTTTTTTTCTCATTTTGTCTCTCATAGTTGAGGTATACCTATGATGAAAATTGGAGACCTCTCTCATCTTTTAAGTGGGAGAACTTGCACAATTGGTGGCTGACTCACTTTTGGAGTGGTCTGCTGGGGCAGTGGCATTACTGCAGCCGATAGGAAGAGACTGAACAAACTGATCAAGAAAGCTAGCTCTGTCCTGGGGCAGCGCCTTGACCCGGTGGAGGAGATAGGAGAGAGAAGGACGGTGGCTAAACTGTCATCTCTGCTGGAGTCCGAGTTCCACCCTATGCCGGACATACTGAATGCACTGAGGAGCTCATTTAGCAGCAGACTACATCATCCCAGGTGCACAACCGAGAGGTTTCGCAGGTCCTTCCTACCAACGGCTGTCAGGCTGTACAAGCTAAGCGGGGCTGCTCGCAGAGATAGCAAAAGGACGTAACAACCTAATAGTTTTTTTTTGAGTGCAGGGGATGCAATGGACTTACACGGTGGTCCCCTCCGGCATACAACTAGGAAAGTGCCGGTCGCTATGGAGGGTGAGAGTATGTGTGGGCGCGTGATCATGCCATGTGGGACGACTGAGTAGACGGTTATGCTGTTTCATCCCATCTAGCAACAATGCTCTGCACTGTGTGTGTTTATATATTTACATATTTATTCCATCTAGCTACAATGCTCCGCACTGGGTGTGTTTATATTTATATATCTATATATTTATTCCATCTAGCTACAATGCTCCGCACTGTGTGTTTATATATCTACATATTACTCCATCTAGCTACATTGCTCCGCACTGTGTGTGTTTATATATTTACATATTTATTCCACCTAGCTGCAATGCTCCGTACTGTGGGTGTTTATATATCTACATATTTATTCCATCTAGCTACAATGCTCCGCACTGTGTGTTTATATACTCGTGTGGTTATTCCATCCAGCTACAATGCTCTGCACTGTGTGTCTGTGTGTATATATGTATATATTTATAGTAATATGTGCATGTGTATATTAGCTGCTCTTGCTTGCCTTTTTTTTTTTCTTGCCTTTTGATTGTTGCTCTGAGTGTTGCTATCCCTGTGCTGTTGCAATCCTGGAATTTCCCCGTTGTGGGACTAATAAAGGCTTATTTTATCTTATCTTATCTTAAATACTTTTTTGCCCCACTGTTCCTGGAACAATCTGAAACCGGTGCTAGTGCTATTGTGCTGTACACTTAAAAGGCATTATTTGAATACAAGTGTATTTTACAAATTTCTCTCTGTTGTATTTTTTTGTTGACGTTCGCATCGTCCCCAGACACCCCTGGTCTCTGCTGAGCTTGAAAGCAAGCAGGATCTATTTTAGTTAATCATCATCATCATCATCATAGCAGTCTGTTGGGGGTGACAATGCCTGTTTCATTTAGGTCTGATCAGATTCCTCCACGCAGCTCTGTCCTTCGCCTTCCGCTGCCAGGAACTCCTGTCTATATCCAACTTATTCAGGTTTCTTTTTGCAGTGTCTTTAAATCTTACCCTTGGTCTACCCTGATTGCGTTTACCCTCACATAACTGTGAGTAGAGTAACTGCCAAGGGAGTCGCTGGTGATCCATCCTCTCAACATGTCCGAGCCATCTAAGATTCATCTGTATTAGCATGTCCTCCATTGATGGTAGACCAGCTCATTTCAACACTTCTATGTTGGTTATCTTGTCTTTCCATGAGATATTCATTATGGCTCGAAGGTGTCTCATCATGTATGTGTGGAGTTTCTTTACTTGTGCCCTGTAGACAGTCCAAGTTTCAGCACCATACAATAGAGTAGCCAGGACTGTCACGCTGTACACTTTACATTTCACACGGATAGATACAAGGTGATTATTCCACAGTCTCTCTCTCAAGTTTCCAAACACAGCACTCGCTCTTCCCATTCTGAGAGATAGTTCATCCTCCAGCCTAGCATTCTCTGAAACAGTACTCCCGAGATACTTGAAAGTCTTACCCTTAACTAGTGACTCTGTACCAATGCTGATCTCTTCTGGTAGTGATGTTGATATCTGGAACTTTGATGGTTGATAGAGGCACTCTGTCTTCTTGATGTTGATTTTAAGGCTGAATTGGCTAGCTGGTCTTGCAAATTTCTCCACTAAAGATTACATATCTTCCACACTGTGAGCAACTAGAGCACTGTTATCGGCAAAGAGCATTTCTCTTACTACTTATATCGGTGTCTTACTCTTGGCTTTGAACTGTGCCACATTGAACAAGTCTGCTTCTTTCCTTGTTTGAATGTGTACTCCTTCTAAAGTGTCTTTGAAGGCCACCTCAAGCATGGCTGACAGATATAACAAGAAGAGTGTAGGCGCCAGCACACACCCTTGTTTCACCCCGTTACTTACTGAAAAGTCTTTAGACACTGAACCACTCATTGCCACGTTTGCTTGCATACCTGTATTGAGAGCCTCGATCAGGTTGACAAACTTCTCTGTACAGCCATATTACTTGAGTATCCACCAGAGTCCTTGTCACGATACAGTATCGAAGGCTTTACTGAAGTCAATGAAGACTACATAAAGCGACATGTTATGTTTGATACACTTTTCTTGAACCCGTTTCACTTCAGAAAATCATGTCCATTGTACTACTTCCACTTCTAAAGCCACACTGGGTTTCTGGTAGTACATTCTGCGAGATGTGTTCATTGAGTCTGTTCAGTAGTACATGTGAGAGAATCTTACCAACAGTGGCTAGCAGTGATATACCTCTGTAATTTCCACAATCTTTCCTGTCACCTTTCTTGAACAAAGGCACAATACTTGCATCCTTCCAGTCTTGAGGTACTTTCTGGGCATCCCATATCTCTTGGATGAGCTTGTGCAGGTAGTTGGTCAGCTGAACACCACCAAATTTCCACACTTCTGCTGGAATTCCATCCCTTCCTGGAGCTTTACCATCCTGTGTTGTCCTGATAGCTGCCATTAGTTCATCAAGATTTGGTGGTTCATCCAGACTTGATACAACTGGTCGCTGAACTAAAGCTTCTTTAGCCTCTTCAGCAAGATCTCCAGGGTTGTTTAGTAGTCGGTCAGAGTGATCTGCAAATCTGTCCAGGAGCTTGTCTTTCTCCTGCAAAACCGTTTCACTATCTGTAGCCTTTAGTTGGATCAGACCTCTTGGTTTAGGGCTGTAGATTTCTCTCAAACCTGTGAAGAATGTTTTCATGCTCTTCATGTCTGCTGCAGTTTGAAGTTCCTCCGCTTTTTCATTCCACCCGTTGGACTTCATCTCTCTGGTGTACTTCTGTAGCTCACTCTCAGCCTTTGAGTATTTCTTCTTCTTCAGCCTTGTGTTACACTGTAGATTTTTCTGCCTAGCTGTATTCCTCGCTTCTAGTAGTTTCTTCAGATGTTCATCATGCTCATCAAACCAATCTTGATGCTTCCTCTCAGGGTGGCCTAAAACCTCACTCGCAGTCTGATGCACCATATCCTTCAGTGTTGCCCATTTCTCTTCTCTGCCATTCTCTGAGTTTTTGCTGTCCCAGTCTTACAAGTTTTCATCCATTCCCTGTGTAATTTCTTCATGCTTCTTTTGGCCTTTCAGTACACTAGTGTTTAGCTTCCGTGGTGGCTTCGCACCCATCCTGCAGTGCTGTTTTCGTCTACAATTCCCTAATCTAGATCTCAGTATAACATGATCAGTACCACAGTCTGTACCTGTCATTGTTCTGGTGTCCAATACATCCCTTATGTCTCGCTGCCTTACTATGATGTAGTCTAACAAGTGCCAGTGCTTGGATGTTGGGTGCATCCATGTCTTCTTGTGTGTGTCCTTGTGCTTAAATAGGGTGTTGGTTAATACAAGGTTGTACTCCAAACATAGTGTAAGTAGAAGTTCTCCATTAGCAACTCCAGCATTAAAATATCCAACGAAAATCAGCCTGTCATCAGACGGTAAACGCCTAATAGTCTCACGTACATCACTGTAGAACTCTTCCTTTGCCTTCTCTGTGTTGGTCATTGTTGGGGAATACACGCTGATGAGTGTGGCATACATCTTCCGCTGTAGTGGGAGTCTCATAGTCATTATCCTGTCGTTGATTGGCACCAGTTCCTCATCAAGCATTGCTGCTATCTCCTGTCTAACTGCAAAGCCTACTCTTGCTTCTCTCCTTTCATGAGTTGATTTCCCAAACCAAAAGAAGATGTATCCATGATCTTCCAAACTGTCATATCCAGGCAATTTTGTTTCATTAAGTGCAGCTATGTCTACATTGTACCTGTTCATTTCCAAGGCCACAAGCGTGGTCTGCCTTTCTGGGTGCTGTGATGATGATCTGTCCATCAGAATGTGTACATTCCATTCTGCTACACACAAGGCTGCTGTTTTCCTTTTCTTCTCTCTTCCTGCTCCTAACATACTTTTCACTGCCTGTCGGAGTGTGAACAGATCAGTGCGGACCTTGTTAATCCAGGCGACGTTCGAGCCAGTATGAGTTGCTTTCTGACTGACCGTTTTATGAAACTGCTTGCAAACTATTTGAGTACCACTAGCTTTTGCTGGACTAGCGGCACATTCTTGGCAGATAGAGGTATTATCAGTGGCAAGGACAGGCCCAGACAAACTGACTCCAGTATCTGTTGCAGTGACTGACCAGATGATAGGTTTGTTTATCTCTGCTCTTTGTGTAGCGCATGTGACGATGCACCGACTGGCAAAAGTCCACCACAGACCTTGCAACAAATGTGTTGCTTATCTGCCAGGATGTCTAGTCTCACCCCGTGTAACTGGGAGTGGTCCACCACAGACCTGTGACAGATATTGTTTTTAGTTCTGCCAGGATGCCCAGTTTCACCCTCCATGCCCTCGGAAGGGCGGGGTTGCCGGTTGAGTCACCGACGGCCCAACCAATAAGACAGGTAGTACCGGTTTTCATGGTTATCCGGTAGCAAGCAAACCAATGCTTGCTACCGGATAATACATTAATACGTGGATAGGAAACTGTGGGAGTACCAGGTGCTGTGATAGACTGGTGATCTGTCCAAGATGTACTCTGACTCTTGCCCAGAGATGCTGGTATAGGTGCTCCACACACAACCCAAAATGGATCATGCTGGTTACTACAGGATTAATTTTTTAACCTTAAAAAGGCAGCTTTTCATCTTCATTTTTCAACCAGATTTAGACCATACTGAGATGTCTATATGAAGAGTTTGTTTGCAAAAACCAATAAACGCCATTTTCCATGAAAATTTCACTCTTTACATCAAACAACTGTAAACATTACCTACTTATAGAAGTTCAAATAGTTTTGTCTCAAAAGCCGATATGTCTTATGTTATAGATGCTACAAATTCATGTTTTTTTCCAAAAACTGATAAACTCCGGGAGCGTTTTTTTTTTTTTTCCAAATCAGATAACTCCAGAGGGAAAATCAGCACTTGGTATTTGGGTCACGTGACTCATCTTGGCTGCCTTCCTGGTCTGCTCAATCTGACTGATTTCCCTGGCTGTGTTCAGAATGTTCACTCACTCACTCCCTCCCTACTCACTATCACTCTATAAAAGCAAGAAATCGCTCTCTGTGTGTGTGTGTGTGTGTGTCTGTGTCTGTGTCTGTGTGTCTGTCACGCTTCATAGGACGTCATAGGATGGCCTATGATCTCTGCCTGAACATCATAGGACGTCCTATGAACTCGGGCATCATAGGACTCCAAGCCTGCCTTTATGATGTCATATACAGTGACATCAGGCAATATGTCTTTATGATGTCATCATAGGCCGTCCTAACAAGTCTTTATGATGTCATATACATCAAGGCTGCCTTCATGTCTTTATGATGTCATATACAGTGAGTCCATGCCCGAAAGCCTCTTTTTGCTCAGATCTATTTTCATGATCATGTCCATGAACTAGAATTACGACACACCTATCCCTCAATCGCTGGTCTCAACGAAGAAGAAGAAGAAGACCCACCAGATGGAGAGCAATAGAATGAGAACTGCTGCACGTCAGAAAAGATGCCATGAAGATGAAACACCTGAGGTTCCAGCAGTACATCGCACCCGTCTGAGACAGGAGGACACCCTTCTCCAGCATAGGGTACGACACACAAGGGATGCACAAACAGACAGGAAACGTGAGGCAGTGCGCCATGCATGTGCTGAGTCACTTGAAGCCTGAAATGCCCGCAAAGCGAGCAACGCTGCACGCTAGGCAAGGCACAGACAAGCTGAGACTGAGGAGATGCAGAATAGTCTGCTGGCCAGGGACAGTGAATTCCATGCAAGGCACAGAGAAGCTGAGACCGGAGAGATGCGAGAAATCTGTGTCTGTGTGTGTGTGTCACGTTTATAGGACATCAGGCATCATAGGACTCGTGATGCCATCATAAATTAAATTAAATTAAATCACCCTTATTGTCATTCAACTGTACAACCAATCATGTACAGTAGAACGAGATTGTGCTTTACCTATCTACTGTGTTAATCACACACACCCCAAGTGTAGAATCAGAGGGCCGCTGCCATGCAAGGCGCTGCCACAAATTTCCCTCCTCCATTCCATTATTGCTGAGCACCAAGCTGGACGGCAGGAAGTTCCACTTTTATATGGTCTTCGGCATGACCCGGCCAGGATTTGAACCCCTGCCTCCCGGGTGTGGGGTGGATGCTCTACCAACTGAGCCACGTGGCTCTAGGCACCCTGTGAGGTCAGAACACTTTTTACAGGCAAGCAGGAATGCTTGCTTACATTTGCTTTCTGCGGGCATGCAGAAATACTTGCTTAACCATGTCAAAGATCAAAGGCAGGGATCACCATGGCACTGTTGCCATGGTAACAGTAACTTTCTACAGGCATGCCAAAATGCTTGCTTACACTTGCTTTCTACGGGCATGTAGAAATACTTGCTTATACTTGGTTTCTACAGGCATGCACAGGTATGAACGGGCATGCACAGGTATGCACTAGTATAGTGAATTTAGATATAGTGGACTATACAGTAAAAATATAACAATAAAATTAACTGCTTTCGGACACTGTTGGGCTTGTTTTTGCGGCACGGTTAATGACGTCATCATGTGAGACAGTAAAATGTAACAGACTAAAAGTTGGTAAAAAACCGAATACCTGCATGTAATTTGTAGTAAATATATTAAATCAAATTGTTTTTGCTGAATTATTAAATATAAATACCTTAAGGTAGTTTATGTTGTGATGTGAAGCTCTTCTCTCACTGCTCTGTTGGCTGCGCATTCACTATATAGTACACTATATGGGGAAGGAGTTTCCTTTTTTCCAGCCTTATTCCTTTTCTTTTTACACTGTGCACACCAATGAAGAGAGAGAGAAATGCCGTTTCAGTTCTCCTGTATGTCCTGTATGTATAGTAGTATTGACAATAAAATCTTTGCTTCTTGAACTATAGCTTTATTATACAGGTGCATCTCAATAAATTAGAATGCCATCAAAAAGTTGATTTATTTCAATAATTCAATTCAAAAAGTGAAACTCATATACATATTATATAGATTCATTACACACAGAGTGATATATTTCAAGTGTTTATTTCTTTTAATTTTAATGGTTATGGCTTGCAGCAAATGAAAACTTCAAATTCAGTGTCTCAAAAAAACTAGAATATTATATATAATTAATTTTAAAAAAAGATTTTTAATAGAAATGTTGGTGTCATGAACCTGGGTTTGATTGTTCCAAACCCAGTTCTGACTTATGGTTAGTTTGCTCTATTTTCCTTCAGGCGCATCAGGGAGCTGTTGGGCCTTCGCTTCCTGACAGCTCGGGCACGCCCCCTCCTCCTGTCAAGTGCCATCAGCGGTGTTTCCTTATGGGTGTTTTCACACACATACACACACACACACACACTCCATTCATTCCCATTCACACGTTCACACACTCACTCATGCACGCCAGGGATTAATTATGTTCAGCCCACGTTTTCTCACACCGGCGATCTTTTCCCTCATTAGTATTATGATTACAAATACGCTGCATTTGTGGGAAGAGATCGTCAGGGCATTCAACCTCATACATGTAGCGTGTTCCTTCACGTGTGTGCGTCCACCACCTTCATGTAGTCAGCCTGACATTTGCAGACGGTAAATCCCTGGATTTTATAGGCTGACCCTGCTTTACTTTTTCATCCACCAGACTGCACGGTTAGCCTCGGATTGCTCCAGTACTGTAAGTTATGTTTGCCTTTCTCCCTGTGTCGACAGCAGCTCTGCGGCACTAGGCATTCCCGTCGCCAGGCTGTAGGGCATCTGGGAGACGCCCTGTATGTCTGGTGGCCTATATCCATCATTGCAACTCTCTGTATTCGTGTGGTCACAGCTGGACTTGTTATTTTGTTGTTATTTCAGTTATATGGCACGTTCTACTCTCGCTATTGGGTTTTTCATTCCCTCCCTTGTGCGCCGCGTAATGGCGCACGAGGAATCATGACAGTTGGCCGATTGAAAAGCATGTCCATGTACACACTCAATACTTGGTCGGGACTCCTTTTGCATAATTCCTGCATCAATGCAGCATGGCATGGAGGTGATCAGCCTGTGTCACTGCTGAGGTGTTATGGAAGCACAGGTTGCTGTGATAGCGGCCGTCAGCTCGTCTGCATTGTTGGGTTTGGTGTATTTCTTCTTCCTCTTGTCAATACACCATAGATTCTCTGTGGGATTTAGTTCAGGAGAGTTTGCTGGCTAATCCAGCACAGTGATACCATGGTCATTAAACCAGGTACTTGTGCTTTTGGCAGTGTGGGCAGGTAACACAGTCTGTTCACCTCCATGCCACGCCACAGTGATGCAGTATTAATTCATGCAAAAGGAGCCCTGGCCAAGTATTGCGTGTGTGCGTGGAAATACTTCTAGTCGGCCAACATTTCTATTAAAAAAATCAATTGATCTTAAAATTGATCTTATGTAATATTCTAATTTTTTGAGAAACTGATTTTTGGGTTTTCATGAGCTGCAAGCCATAACCATCAAAATTAAGAGAAATAAATACTTGAAATATATCGCTCTGTTTGTAATGAATCTATATAAAATATGAGTTTCATTTTATGAATTGAATTACTGAAATAAGTCAACTTTTCGATGATATTCTATTTTAGTGAGATGCACCTGTAGCTATATTACACCATTTTACTGAGTGGATTTGCATAAATCAGTGTGTCATTCATACTACATTAATGCTTGTAGACATTCAGGTATTTTCCAGACAAAACAGCATGACTTTTGAGACTTATCTGTTTTTGCAGAAAAACATACTAATAAATTGCCAAAAAGTAACAATGAGTTGATGTTTGATTTTTTTTTGCTTTATTATGTCTGAGATACTCATATTTCAAGTGACCATGTCTTAGAAGCTGATTTGGAAATACTAACACCTATAAACCTACAGATGAAAAAGTGTTTTTTCTCATTTTGAACTCAGCTGGACTTATCTGTTTTTGCAAAAGAACTCTTCATATGAAGACGCCTTTTCAACAACCTCAAAAAGACAGCTTTTCAATTGCAACTTGCAACTTTTTTCTTATAAATTTGCAACTTTTTACATAAATTTGTAACCTTTTATATATATATATATATATATATATATATATATATATATATATAGTAGCAACTTTTTTCTTTTGAATCTGTAACTTTTTTGTCATAAATTTGCACATTTTTTGTTGTAAAGTTGCAACTTTTTTCTAATCAAATTGTGACTTTTTTCTTATAAATTCTCAAATTTTTCTCATAAATTTCAACTTTTTTCTTTTAAATTGCAACTTTTCCTCATAAATTTGCAACTTCATTCTTTTAAATATGCAGCTTTTCTCATAAATTTGATACTTTTGTTGTAAAGTTGCAACTTTTTTTAAATTAAATTGTGACATTTTCTTGTAAATTTGCTGCTTTTTTCACATTAATTACCAACAATACCAGTGCTACCAATATTTTTTTAATCTCTTAACCCATACATAACCTTCCAGTAGCCCACATTTAGCTGACGACACATTTAGCCCTCGGTGACATCTTCCTCATCCTGTGTTCCTCTTCTACAAACCCATTGGCATTTCATTGTTCCTGGCATACAGGGTGAAAAAAAGCTTCCATCGAGACTGATGGATCTGGAGCATAATGAGAAAGCGCTGACCAGCGGGATGTCAGGTGAGGGTGTATCTCAGCGCCCCCTGGAGCCTCAGAAAGGTCAACGTGCCTCTTAATCAAACATCAGGCAGGCCTGCCCCACTGTCAGCTGGATGTTGCTGCTCTCTCCCCGCCGAGTTTAAAGTTCACTCCCATCTACTCCCCGAATACCACCCGGAGCCACAAAATGTCGTCAGTTATGTTCTCATAAAGCTGTCGAGAGGTGGATTTGATAGCCGCTTACTGCGGCGCCCCGATGATTAAGAGGCTTTATGATCTGAAAATGGGCCCATCTCGGGTACATGGGACGGTGCATGTCGGAGTAGTTGTGCTGAAAGAGCTTTTCTTTTTATCGGCTTTCACGGGGTGTGCTTTATTTAAAGCGTGTCATTGCACGTTAAAGATGACTTTAATAAGATGGTTGAAAAATATGACGCACATGAGACTTCTGAGATGTGCTCTCTTTATCTTGTACATTTTTTCCCCCCAAAGCCTTGAAAGGAAATCACTGCCCTGGGTGCACGTTCTTTTTTCCCATACTTTTCCTGTAAGCCATAGCTGATAGGAAATTCTTTGTAAAACATGTTTAACTCCTCAAAACTAAATAGCCACAGCTTCAGAAGAGCGTCTCTGTGAGAAATCCAACCTGAAGCGCACGTCTGGGAACTGTCTCGGCAGCCTCGACTGAACACGTGGAGCTCATTACTCATTCATCCTTCGACACATTCTCCTCTGTCGGAGCGGGGGCTCCTCAAAGAGATTTTTGAAAATGAGTCCACTCCAGTTTCAAGCCCTTCCCAGAGAGAGAGAGCGAGAGAGCATTTAATATGAAGACAAGTCGTTCACCTACAAAGCCTTGGCCAGGAGGAGCGATACATTACTACGAGGCCTAATCAAGTTTGGTGTGGCTCATTGGTCCTCCGCGGGCTGCAGCACACTCAAGCACCACTATTTTCCGAAGGCAAATTGGTCGTGGGGATGATGTCCCCCCTAATGATTGTTTCTAATGTAAAGCTAATGTAGTGGTGATCAAAGCTTGCCTCTGGAATCTAAATGGCGGTGCCCGTGTGTGTCTGTGCGAGGTGGAGAAGAAGAAGATAATTGCCTCTCAAAAAGTTTACAGGGAAGTAATTAGAAAGAAAAGTTAAAAATTGTGGAATATCAGCTGCAGTAATGACAATGGATATATAGCAGGGGGAAATGTAGCTTTAAATGCTTTAGCCACAGCCTCGGTATCAGTGACGGAAAGTGACTAAAAAGGCTCTGCTACACCACAGTTTTGTCTCAAACAGGTTCATTTTGTCTTCTTATTGATAAAACTGGTCTTGTTTTTCTATTGCTTTGTCTGAATAGAAGAACAAGACCAGTTTTATCTTAAATGCTCTGAAGGTATCCTTGGTCCTGATTTCCAGACCTGGAGAATGTAGCTTGTGCTTTTAGATGATCAGAGTTTGGGATATTCACTTCATGGTGTACTAAAATCTGCTGCAAGCTTTGATCATCTCATGCAGTAGGCAGTTTATTTTCCAATATGAGGGATTTGGGGGTATTCGCCAAATTAGCATAAGGAACAAATGGATAAATGTAAATTAGGTACAAAATTGCAAGAATGAAGGTGTAAAAATATGGAAAAGATGCAAATTTAAAAATTCAAAAAGTTGCACATTATATTTTAATTACATTGAATAAATATTTAACCAGTGTCTGGATGAGCATTGCAAATTTTCAAGAAAAAAGTTAAAATTTTACAGGAAAAAGGTGAGAATTAATAAGAAAAAAGGTGCAAATTTTATAGGAAAAAAGTGGCAAACTTACAAGAAAAAAGCTGCAAATGTACAAGATGGGTTGAAAATTTAGAAAGAAAGTTGCAAATTTATGAGAAAAACAAATTACAAAAAAAAAAATCAGCAAATTTCCTGGAAAAAAAATGCAAATATGACAAAAATTGCAAATTTACAAGAAATTTTTGAGGAAGAAAGTTGCAAATTTATAAGAAAAATTTTCAGATCTACAAGAAAAAAAATTACAAATTTGGAGGAAAAAGTTTCAAATTTTTGAGAAAGCAGTTGCAGATTTACAGAAAAAATGTTGGAAATTTATTGGAAAAATTGTACAAATTTATGAGAAAATGTGTAAATTTATGAGAAAGTTGCAAATTTATGAGGGAAGAAGTTGAAAGTTTTTGACAAAACAGTTGCGGCTATACAGGAAAAATGTTTAAAATCTACAAGAAAAAAGGTGCAAATTTATAGGAAAAAAGTTGCAAACTTACAAGAAAAAAGCTGCAAATGTACAAGATGGGTTGAAAATTTACAAGAAAACAGTTGCAAATTTTTTAGAAAAAGTTGCAAATTTATGAGAAAAGCATTTCAGATCTGCAATAAAAATTTGCAAATTTCCAGGGAAAAAAATGCAAATTTCCAGGAAAAAAATTGCAAATTTACAAGAAATTTTTGAGGAAGAAAGCTGCAAATTTATGAGAAAAACATTTCAAATCAACAAGAAAAAAAAAATACAAATTTGGAGGAAAAAGTTGCAAATTTTTTTGAGAAAACAGTTGCAGATTTACAGAAAAATTGTTGGAAATTTATTGGAAAATTTGTACAAATTTATGAGAAAATGTGTAAATTTATGAAAAAGTTGCAAATTTTTTGAGAAAACAGTTGCAGATTTACAGAAAAAATGTTGGAAATTTTTTGGAAAAACTGTGCGTATTTATGAGAAAAATGTGTACATTCACAATCCACGGAGCTGCTCATCCGTAAGCTGCCCGTCCAGCGCCTGGTGAGGGAGATCGCTCGGGACTTCAAGACCGTCCTGCGTTTCCCGAGCTTCGCCGTCATGGCTCTGCAGGAGACCAGCGAGGCCCACCTGGTGGTCTCTTCTTCGCTAAGGGGGTCACCATCATGCCCAAAGACTTCCAGCTGGCCCGCCGCATCCGCGGAGAGAGAGCTTAGACTTTCTGCTGCACATTCACCAACCAACCATAATGCTCTGCACTGTGTGTCTATATATATACATTTATAGTAATATGGACATATGTTTACTAGATGTTGTTTTTTCTTGCCTTCTGATTGTTGCTCTGAGTGTTGCTATCTCTGTGCTGTTGCAATCCTGGAATTTCCCCATTGTGGGACTAATAAAGGCTTATCTTATCTTATCTTATCTTATTTATGAGAAAAAAGTTGCAAATATTATAACTTTTTGCATTTCTGTTTAGCATTGGTGCTTCAAATTAATTTTATTCAGCTATGTAACATGATGATAAAATGTCCCCCCATGAGCTACACCTGTGAATGGAGATGAGGAGGATGGCAGGTTAACAAGGCGGATGATATTGAGTAATTTTGTATTCGGGGGGGGGGGGGGCAGCAGCATCCATCCCTCTTCAAATCATCTACTGGCTATGTGATTATTCATGCATATTTCCCAACTTTCTGAAAAAAATCATAATATACCTGATAAAAAATCCTCTTTTTTTTTTTTACAAGTCCTCCAGCTGATACATTTACGGTCATCATAAGGTTCCTGTCCTCCTCATACCACACAAAAATATATGATGTGTTTCAAGAGCAATGAAATCTCCGTATGGAAGTGGGATGGATGGTAGGTACTAAAAAAGTGCTTACACATAAGTGTAACCAAGTCCAGATGCAAATCGTTGACCTTGAGTTTTTCTTTGCTTAATAATAAACTTTTCTCATGTTTCACATTATTATCAGGGTTTGCCATTAAAAACGGTAAAAAAGAGCAAATGTTAGGGTTTGGGGAGGTTGCACTTCGCACTTCCTGTGCTTTTGCTCATTTTCACACGTTGTTCCATTGTTGTCCAAATAACAAATAACACTGCATATATTTTGCACTCGCAGGAAATGGGTGATGTGTTATTTTATAACAAGTGGGATGGGGAATATCCACACATTTAGCACAGTGTACAAATGTATGAATGTAAATTCAGTAGAAATTTGCAAGAATAAAGGAATATGATAAAAGAGGCCAATTTAAAAATGCAGAAAGTCACAAGTTGCAATTTAATTATGTAGGATAAAGGTTAACCAGCATACAGATGAATGTTGCAGATTTACAAGGAAAAAGGTTAAACATTTAACAGAAAAAAAAATTAAAATTTACATTAAAAAAGTTGCAGATTTACGGAAAAAAAGTTGCAAATTTACATAAAAATTGCACATTTACAGGAAAAAATTTGCAAGTTTATGAGAAAATTTGAAAATTTACAGGAAAAAAGCTGCAAATTACAGGAAAAATTGCACATTTACAGGAAAAAAATTGCAAATTTATGAGAAAAAGTTGCAAATTTACTGGAAAAAAGTTGCAAATTTACATAAAATGTTGCACATTTACC
This sequence comes from Pholidichthys leucotaenia, assembly GCA_020510985.1. Classification (NCBI taxonomy): domain Eukaryota; kingdom Metazoa; phylum Chordata; class Actinopteri; order Cichliformes; family Pholidichthyidae; genus Pholidichthys; species Pholidichthys leucotaenia. Next base: position 210,978,637 of record CM035844.1, read on the forward strand.
GCAAAAAAAGTTGCAAATTTATGAGAAAAAAATTGAAAATTTACTTGACAAAAAGTCACAAATTCATGGGAAAATTTACAGGAAAAGATTTGCAAATCTACAAAAAGTTGCAAATTTATGAGAAAAGTTGCAATTTTTTAGAAAAAAAGTTGAAAATTTCTCCATTTTTTTCTTTTCTGCTTAGAACTGGTGGTTCAAATTAATTTTCTTCAGTTATGTAACATGATACAGAAAGGTTTATGATGAAAGTGGGGGGGAGGACAGTTCTCTCTTTTTTCCAGGTGAAGGAGTAAATGTCACCCCTGTCAATATGACAGGGGTGACCTATGAATGCTGATGGGGATTTTTTTTTTGGGGGGGGGGGCGGGGTAACAAGTGGATGATTTTGGTCATTTTGCTAACAATTTCAAATCACCTACTGCTCATAGAAGTGGTATTTTTTTAAAATGGGTGCGGCTGGGCACAAAGTTGGAGTGCTGGTAGTTTATGATGTTGGGCTTTTGGCCAACAAAAAACACAGTCAAAGTCAGTGTTGCATTATCAGTTTTTAGTTGTGACATTATATGGTCTGGAAAGTTGTGGTGTTACTTAAATCCCTGCACAGGAGTTCTCCTCTCCCACAGGAACTATGACTGCACATTTACCAGAAATGGGGTGTTTGGATTTGCTGACCTGACATAGCCTGGCCCTCTGGCTAGTCTGGCATGCCCTCAATAAACATTTGGAGAAGAGGGAGAGAAGTTTCCCACTGAGCCTCAGAACGCACGCACCTACAGTGCAGCTAGCTTAGCTAGTAAGCTAGTAAGTTAGCTGAGTGGTCTGACCTTTGTTTTTGGAGCCCTTCTTTGTATATTCTTGTTACCTCACTAGACATTATGTCACACTGGCCTGCTTTGTAATTTTGTTTTGGCCGGTATGACCCAGGTGATTGGACTGTAAGCATGGCTAGCTCAGTTTATGTTTGTGTGTACCTTTCCACTAATGGCGGCCATATTTCTCAGCTGGCACTCTGGCTGCAGTGAATTGAATCTGTACTAAGTCTTAACCCCCATTTTTCTCTTTCTGTCTGTGTTTCTGTACCTAATCCGGTCCCTTGGCCACATTCAAGCTTCCTAAAGTCCAGTCTGAGTTTGCAACTCACTGCTTTTCCTCTTCACTCTTTGCTACCTCACTCTCTCCCTGCCTTTACTACTTTCATCCACTTTGCATCAGCGCTATTAATCATGTGTAATTGTGTACCCACATTTAGATGGACGTGCAGCCACTCTATGGCCAAAACTCTGCCCGTTCCCCTGTTGTTCACAGATTGAACTGGGCCCCAGTTCTAATTAAAGAAAGTCAGTCTGGCGGCCTGCCTTTGTTTTTGTTTTTTTTGTCCAGTGTGTATGCATTCATCCCCTTTCAACAAAAAACTATAATGAGAATAAATTAGAAAGGGAAAGCATTTGAAAAGCTGGTTTTCTTACTGAAATTACGAGAAAGTTGCACCGTCTGAAGCAGGTCGCAGCTGGTTCTTCATAGATAAGCTGGGGTTGAGAAGGACACACAACACAGCAGTTTTAGTCCCACAGTTTAAAATATCTCCCAAAATATTAAGGCACTATAGAAGCCAATTTGGCAGCCGCTAAGGTGATATAAAAATGCAACATGGGCAGTCACTGTTGAATGTAAACTTTCAGAGGCAAAAAAAAAAATCCTTTGATGTTTTGATGGACAGCTTCTCTCCTATAAATCATTTTGTGTGTGTGTGTGTGTGTGTCTGTTTACATCTAGAAATCTAGGAGATTCCATCCTGCGCTGTGGGGGTCCCTAGCCAATCAGCTGCACTGTAATTACTGGAAGTGCCACCGTCTCTGTGGCCGCCCTGAAAGATGCTGACTTCTCAAAGGACAAATACAACCAGATGGCAAAAAAAAAAAAGTTTCTTTTTCTTGTGGCGGGGAAGTTTACCTCACTAGACACAAACTCGTGGATGCACTGTTTGCATATAATTAACTTAGGGTGGATGTACTTTTCAAATTAGGGCATGCAAATAGGATGTTTCTGTCAGTGTTTGTTAGGTTTTAATGTGTTACATAGCTAAGCAATCAAAAGAAAGTACTTGTCAAAACGTAAAACTTAAGAAAACTTGAAGCGGCGTCTTTGGTTCTAGACGGTACAGTATATCCACTTCCAAGCATAGCAACACTAATTGCTCCCCCTTTCAGACTGGAACATAATTGCAGAATTAACTCTTACTTCCATGTAGATTTCACTGTAACTAAGGCGCTCATTGAAATTCACCGTCTGGGAAGTGAGTGCCGGGGCCCGGGTTGCTTCGTCGCTGAATTGAGCAGAAATATGCTCCCTGAAAGGATCTTTGCCCCAGAGAAAGCCACACTGTCCCCGGAGAAGTGCATCAACGCGTCTGCAGCGCTCCTGTGAAAATGACTGTGTAGCCATGGGCGACCGTGCCCTCGCCTCACTACGGCTCTGTTGTGAAATCCGCGGTGAGATAATGGTGTCTAGATGAATTTGTCACTGGCGTTTTGCTTGTCTTTCTCACGCGGTAAAGAATACAAAGAAACAGCTGCCCCGTGAAGGCGCATAATGTTGTGCTGCACGGGGAATTTGTTTAAGAACGCCATCTCTCAGTTATTAGAGGGAGGGTGCCGTGTGCCTTCGGTTTATTGTGTGTGTTTATCACGGAGATGTATTGACACCTGGAGTGAGGCGGGGACATGTCGAAACTCTGGGATATTATTTCAGCGGCGTGTTTGCTCACTTCTCATCAGGAACGTCAGGGAGGCGTATTGGAGCCTGAATAAATACATGATGAGGAGTCTCTAGTCTGAAAATATTTACCGTGTTTATTGCAGCGTAGACAGCGCATGACATTAAAGTCAAGAAAATACTGTAGATCTTCTAAAGGTTGTGGAGGGCAAGAGGGAACTTCCAGGTAGTTGAGTTTGTATGACTTGTTAGAAACTGCAGTTTAATCAGACGCCTGCATCTCACCATTCCATGGGATGTCCTTTTTCTTCACCAGCTGTGGCGACGTTGGCCATCGAAAGATAGCAGCCCCTGTTTGGAGGCCAAGAAAGGTTCAGAGGATGGTGGGGTGGTAGGGACATTTGCTGCATGTGCACCATCCCGGCGTATTCCAAAGGAGCTAATGCGATGGCGTGGTGTCCTTCGTCCATTCATCTGTCTGTCCTTTGACATTACACAGGAACTGCTACTCCTCCAAGGCATTTGCCCCGATGCTCACCAAGCTTAGAATGATCAGGAGGGTCTGCATCCAGGTTGTGCTCAAGGTCAAAGGTCAGGAGATCTGGGAACTTATGTGATTTCAGAAAAATCACTAGTCCTCATAGGAAATTGCGGTGATACTCACCAAACTAACTCACAATCTTCCTAAGGTGGGTCTGCATCCAAGTTGTGCTCAAGGTCAAGAGTCATTAGATCTGGGCACTTTAGTGATTTCATGAAAACTGCTACTCCTACGCAATTGCCCCAGTGGTCACCAGACTCACTCTCAAGGATCCTCTGGTGGATCCTCTGCATCCAGGTTGTGCTCAAGGCCAATGTCAAGGTCAAAGGTCAGAAGGTCTGGGCATTTCCATGACTTCAGGAAATCCTTCTAGGCAATGACCTTAATTCTCACGAAACTCACTCACAATGACTCTCACATAGTCTGCATTCAGGTCAAGGTCAAGGTGATTATCAAAGGTCAGAAGATGTGGACATTTGTGATTTCATAAAAAACATTACTTCTCCGATGCAGTTGACCTTGATTTTAAGCACATCCTAGATGGGTTTGCGTCTAAGCTGTGCTTAAGGTCAAGGTCAACGGTCAGGAGATCTGAGAACTCCCGGGGTGGTTTCACCAAGCTGGAATGAGCTACTCCGTCATTGATGGTCTGGTTGTTGATCACGTTTAGGCACTATACCATAAATCAGACTTAACAAAGGGATTGTGGTTGGGCTAAAGTGAATGATCGCTGTCAAGGCAGAAAATTAAAAGCAAAGCAGAAGTGGCAAAATCTGTATTTTCTCAAGCTTTATTTGAGGCTTTATCAAAAACAGCGATGATTCCCCTTGATTCCCACACATTTTCACTCCTGGTGTGCAATATATTGCTGTTCAGTCACTGATATCTGCATATTTATAATATTTAAAAATTAATACCTGTCTTTATTAAGATGCGCTGCAGTAAGGCCTGTTATGCAGGCCTGCAAACATGAGTTTGTGCACCTGTGTTGCTTTTTTTTCCCCCTTTTTTTGAGTTGTAGAGTCTGGTTTTTTTTCGTTCACTCTTTCATTACTTATAAACACTAAAACCACTTAGGGTTAGGCAATGAAACTACTTGGTTAGGGTTAGGAAAAGATTAGTGGTTTTCGTGGTTTGATTTAAAGGTCCCATTTACTGCATTTTTCCACATGTTGACAGCTCCCACAGGTTTTAATGACATGTTTGTGACACACTTTGACCATATTGCCTTTTAATAATTTAATTATTGCAGTGTCAGTGTGAATCATCTTTTACAGCCTTCCTTGGAATGGCTCATTTCACTGCATGTCTCTCTAAATGTCCAAGAGCTTCAGTGAACTCCGCCCTCCCTCTTTCATCACTTTTGCTAATCGTAACTGGCTAGCTCCTAGCTCGGGTAACGAGCCCAAGCCAGCAAATGTAAATTTGTCCTAACAAATTAGCAGTTAAGCTGATGGCAGGTGGCCTGTCTGTCAGCCTCTCCGCACTGAAGCAAACTCTAATGCGATTAGGCTGACCAACTCCAATCGCTTAGCCAACGTAATGCTAATGGTTCGATGTTGCATCATGGCGAAAATATAACAAACTAAAGTAGAATGATGCAAGATATATCATCCACTATGGAAACCAGATGGAAACAAGGATGTCTGTTAGGGTGACTGAGATTGAATGAAAATAACAATATAAACTGCACATGGTAAGCTAACTCCCTAGTAGCACTGTTAGCTGGGACTGGATCATCACGACCAATAAAAAAGTGATGGTTGTAACTGAAGACCGAAGTATTTGTCAGTGACGTAGGGAAAAAGGTCCAGAAGAGCAAAACCGACTTGAATATTCGGCCAAAGTGTTAAAATATAATTATTTCTAAATGAAGAGAGATTTTAACATTTTTTACTGTAGTCATATGACCGAAGTAAGCATTTTAGAAGGTTAAACCCACAAACATGCCATGCTTCAGTGAATGTGACATTTAAACATGGCCCTCTACAGCATTAGCCACAGCTGGATGTATCACTATGTGAAGCCAAACGGCATGGTTTGCTTGCTTTAGTTGGTGCCAAGCACTCAGAAGAAAGGTAATATACTGTATTACATACCCACAGTCAAATTGGCTCTGGGCTTTGGACTCAGTCACTACAATAAAATGAAGTAGATTTCATATATTAAAAAAGCAGTGGTGGGAAAGCACATTCTTCCACCAGTGCCAGATGCAGTTTTTCCATTTCTCAGTACTCGGTTGTTTGCAAATGGTTAAAGTGAGGAGCATTGCTGTTTTGTCATACTGGCACACAGACACAAACAGTTATAGTGATTGCTGTTTGTTTGGCCACTTAGTTAGCGAACTTGCCCTTTTAATGATTTAATTATTTTAATAGAACTACAGTCATGTGAAAAAAATTGGACACCCCTTTAAATATTCAGTTCTTTTTGAAGAAATGTTCACATATCTATGTCTAACCTTGTTTTTGTTTTTATTTGCATTTTTTAAAACTTATTTTAGCCACTGTAAGTGGGAATGAATGTGGGGGTGTCCTAAAAAAGATGGGGGGTGTCCTAATTTATTCCTCACTATTTGTTTAGAATTACATTTTACAGTAAATTTGACAAAAGTCTTTAATTCATTTTTAATTGTTTAGTTGTATTACGTGAATCTCCCAGTATTTTTAACATTGATATTAAATATCCATATGTCCAAATATGTGAAAACACACACAGGCTTATACAGATTCAATATTCAAAGGCTTTATTGTCATGTGCACAGTTAAGAAATGCAACATTTCCTGAGCAATGAAATTCTTTGCTCTCCGAACGAATGCCAAGGTAATAGATACACATCAATACTAATAAGGTAATAACACACCTAATACTAATGAATACTAATAACACACATTAATAACACACATTAGGCAATTAGGACACCTTAAATACACCTTCATACTAAGTACTAATACTAATGAATACTAATTACACACATTAGGCAATTAGGACAGTTAAAGCAGTTAAACTAGAGGAAACAAGAAGAATGAAAATTGAAAATTCACTGGATGACTATAATGGACAATGGTATATTAATATCAGAGACGATATGAACCTGACATGGCATAAGCCTACGTACAGTGTGCAAATGAGCAATATACAAATTAGCACACAGTGTGAGAATTTCTTTGTAATGATAATACCCAGTAGACTGTACAAAGATAATTTGGCAGCAGAGACGATATGGACATGAGACAGGGTGAGACTATGTACACTGTGCAAGTGAGCAATGTGCAAATTTAGCAACCAGTGTGTGAATTCCTATTTGCAAACCTGTGTCTGGAGTTTATTTATTCAGGATTCTGATGGCAGTGGGAAAGAAGGAGTTTTTTATTCTGGATGTCCTGCATTTCACACTTCTATACCTCCAGCCTGAGGGTAGAAGTATGAACATTCTGTGCTGAGGGTGGGTGGGGTCCTGGAGTATGGCGACAGCTCTCCTTTGGACTCTGCAGTGGTAGATGCTCTGCAGAGAGGGGAGTGGAGTCCTGATGATTTTCTCCGCTGTCTTCACCACTCTCTGCAGGTGTTTGCGGTCCAGGGCAGTAGTGCTGCTGTACCACGCAGTGATGCAGTTGGTCAAGATGCTCTTGATGATGCAGCTGTAGAAATTGTTGAGGATCTTGAAAGACATGCCAAACTTCTTCAGCCTCATCAGAAAGTACAGCCACTGTTGAGCTCTCTTAACCAGCTCTGTGGTGTTGAGTGCCCATGTATGGTCCTCGCTGATATGGATGCCCAAGTATTTAAACCTGCTCACCCTCTCCACCTCAAGCTTCTGGATGAACAGCAGCCGATGGGGTCTCCTCCTCCCCTTCCTCATGTCCACTTTCATCTCCTTCGTCTTGTCCGTGTTGAGGGTGAGGTTGTTGTCCTCACACCATGACACCAGGCTGGCCACCTCCCTCCTGTAGGATGCTTCATCGTCACCAGTGATGCGTCCTATCACTGCTGTGTCATCCGCAAACTTTAAGATGATATTGTCCTTGTGAGAGGCAACACAGTCATGGGTGAAGAGGCTGTTGAGGCTGGGGCTTAGAACACAACCCTGTGGGACACCTGTGTTCATGATGATGCTGACAGAGGTCCTGTTCCCCATCCTGACAGACTGGGGCCTGCCCGTCAGAAAGTCCAGTAGCCAGTCACAGAGGGTGGGGTGCAGGCCAAGTGAAGACAGTTTGTCGGTGAGTTTATGGGAGATGACCGTGTTGAAGGCGGAGCTGTAGTTGAAAAAGAGCATCCTAATGTAGGAGTCTATCTTCCAGGTGGGAGAGAGAATAATGGAGTGCTGCAGCAATGGCATCTGAGGTGGATCTGTTGGGCCAATAGACGTACTGCAGGGCGTCCAGGGTATCCGGTATGCTGTCCTGAATGAGGGGCAGCACCACTCTCTCGAGCCACTTCATGATGATTGGAGTGAGTGCTACCGGCCTGTAATCATTCAGACAGGTCGGCGGGCTCTTTTTGGAGAAGGGGATGATGGTTGTTGTTTTGAAGCAGGAGGGGACTATGTTCTGGTTTAGGGAGAGGTTGAAGATGGATGTGAGAACGTCAGTCAGCTCGGCAGCGCATGCTCTGAGAGCCCGTCTAGGGATGTTGTCTGACCCTGCTGCCTTGCGGGGGTTGATACTCCTCAGTGCTCTGTTTACCTGGCCTGATGAGACGTTTAGTGGAGGGGGAGGGTGCATGTGTGCGTGTCTGTGATGAGTTGCAGGCCTTGCCACATGCGCCCCGGGTCAGGAGTGGAGTAGAGGCTGTCCAGCTTTTCCCTGTACTGCCTCTTGGCTGTTGTTATAGCCTTCCTCAGTCCATACTTTGCAGCTTTGTACATGACCTCATTGCCTGATGCTGCATGCAGCATCTGGCACACCTGACTGTTGATCCAGGGCTTCTGGTTGGAGAACTTCCTGACTTGTATGGTGGGTACGATGGTATCAACACACGTGCTGATGTACCCAGTCGCATACTCAGCATAGTCCTGCATGTTTACAGAAGAGTCCTCCCGGGGTGCTGCAGCTTTAAACACATACCAGTCTGTACAGGCAAAACAGTCTTGCAGGGTGCTTTCAGCCTCTGGAGTCCAGTGTTTAATTTGTTTAATGACAGGGTTTGTTGGTTTTAGCTTTTATCTGTAGGTTGGGTATATAGGGAGATGTGATATGACTGTCCGACGTGGGGGCTGGGTGCCGTTCTGTATACACCACGTATGCCTGTGTAAACGTGATCCAGTGTGCTCTTATCGCGGGTGGGAATGTCCACATGTTGGTAATATTTGGGAAGTACAGTCTGTAAATTGCACCGACTAAAGTCACCAGCAACAATAAAAACAGCATCGGGATGAGTCATCTCTACTGTGCTGATGACATCATGGAGTTTGCATAGCGCTGCTGTGTAGTTGCTTTGCGGGGGAATGTAGACAGCAGCCAAAAACAGCAGTGAATTCCCTCTGTAGATAATAAGGATGGCATTTCAGCAGTAAAAACACCACACCTTGTGTGAACAGTGCTTGTAAACAGTCTGTACATCTCCGCTCCACGAGATGTTTATAAACACACCCACATGCCCCAGCCCTCTCATCTTACCCAAGGCTTCAGTCCGGTCGGCCCGATGTGCTGAGTGAGTCTGTAGCTGAATGGCGTACTCAGGGACTCTGTCTGAGAGCCAGGTCTCACAGAAAATTAGGGCGCAGCACTGTCTTATCTCCCGCTGGTCTTCAAACCTTACTTTTAGTTCATCTAGCTTGTTTTCCAGAGACCTACGTTAGCTAGCAGGAGGCTAGGTAGCGGTGGGCAGTTAGCGTGAGCTTTTAGCCTAGCATGTAGCCCCCCTCTCTTACCTCGCTTGCGCCGCTTTCGACGCACTCTGTTGGTGTCAGCATGCTCACGTGGGCTCGGTGCTTCGGGGCCTTCCTGGGGTTGGTGCTGCTCGCTGCGGGGTCTCACAGTGCATTGTAGATCTGGTGGTATGGAGCCAGTAAATTCCATATGACTGCTTGTCTTGGCAATGTCCAGTAGTGTCCGTCGGTCATATGATAGCAGTGCATGACCTTGATGCACTAGAAAGAGCAGCAAACATACAAAAAAGGAGAAAAAGTCGGCTTTCGTGCATGGAACGAGCAAACATGTCTGCATCAGGGGGCGCCATGTTACATATCATATACAGGGTGTCCTAATTTTTTCACATGACTGTATCTCACAAGTTATGGTTTCTTTTAAGGTACAGCCTGATAAGTTTGTTACGATTTAAGATCAGTTCTGCTCCTATAGCCTCACTGGATTCCTTTTGATATATGAACGACATCATTGCAGTAGATATCAGACAACTTTACTCAGCGAACCTATTTTCAGAGTAGCAGAACTAGCCGTAATTGCTCTTTCAATATAAGAGAAAGAAGCTACTTAACCGTATGAGTGGGTATGTTGCCAAACTGCAACCTACCCCCTAGTGATCAAGAGTGGTAAATATTTTTTGTCAATAAAATAGTTCAGATTTCCAAGGCTATAACTTGAAAGTGGTAAATAGCTTACTGTCAATTAGAAAGATGTAAAATATGATCCAAAGATGGGAATAAATTTATGCATCTAATTTGTATAATGTCACGGCACCTCTTTAAATTCCATAACTCAGTCAAAACTGGACTTTGGACGTATTTACACAAAAAATGGTTCAATCTTTTGATACCGTTTTTTGTACAGAGGTACCTCATCATCTTATCTTCAAAGCATATGAACAAGAAATCAGTACCTTTAAAAAAAAACAGAAATTTCTCACTTACTTTTGACAAAGTCAGAGTGACAAGGCAGGCGCAGTGCCATGCTCTGCCACTAGGGGCACGCAAATTCTCACAATCAAAGGGTTAATTGACTTCCTTCTAGAGTTTTCCATTTGGACTCTACACCCATACATTTTTAGATGCACCTTGGTATCATAGCCTATCATATGGCATTCAATCCCTTCCACTTGTAAGGGTCACTTCTGACTAATAATGCTTTATGATGCATAATCCACAAACCAGTGTCTGACACCACTGACTAGGTCAATTTTTCTTGCAAAATATTTGTGAGTAACAGACCTGTTTCGGTGTTGCCAGAATCAAGTGTGTCCGACTCCATAAGCATAAATGTGCATAAATGTGACCCGTGCTGGCAAAATGAGTCAGAATGAGCACCGAGTAATTACGAGCTACAGGCACATGAAGTCATAAATCATGATTCTTTGTTTGTTTGCTGGCGGCAAGTCCTGGGAAAACCCCCGTCAGTGCCTGGTATCATTGTAAAGCTTGGAATTCCTACTTTCTAAAAATACAAGTTTTTACGGAAGACGTAACTCAGGACCAATCGAATGCAAGTTTTCAAACCAGCCAAAAATAAACAAAATCGGCTTGTTGCTGGTCCGTTTTTGTGCAGTTCCTACAAATTAAATATCATTTTGAAGGTTTTTCAATACAGAATATGAAAATAACGTTACTCAGTTTTGAAAATTTCTGCATTGCGACTCATTTTGCCAGCATGGGTTACAAATGGGAGCAGTGGTGTCTCTGCATTGGGGCCAGTGGGGCTGGTGGGGCCGGGCCCCACCAGATGTCCCCATCAAGCTGTGCATGCACAGTTTGTAAAGTTATAATTTTCAACAATAGATGTTTTATTTACAATTAATGAATAATATTGTGCATTTATTACATGTGATAACAGTAGCGCTGTCATGCAGTCCAAATAACTTATATTTCTTTATCAAAGTCAGGATTTCTCCAATAATGCTGTTTCATTTCTCATGCGGCTAGCCCCTTAACGCCAGTGTAAAGTGATCCTGTGGCACGAAACTACATATACAGCCGCCAAGTGCTTTCAGTGTTGCGTTATTGGGCCAGAGAAAACAGGCTCCACGGCCAATCAGAAGTTACTAATGGCTTTGATGTACATCAGTACTATAGCACCAGAGTTAGACAGAGTAGCAACAACTCTGTTCACTCCAGTAGATCACATTTTATTTTTAACATTAGTTACGGATCATGGAGCATAAAATAGAAGTTAGCTCAAGTTAGAACTCCAGAAATTAGCAACAAGCGCTAACTTCTGGAGTTACAGTGGAATGGAACAGTTCTGAGCTATTTACAAGGGGGAAAATATTTGAAGTTCACGATTTTATATTATCAGCACATCAGAATCAAAGGGACATCAGCACTTTACTATGTTTTTTTTAATATTTCCCACTGGATTATTAAATTTAGGCAACATTAATCAGTAAAACATTAGGCTAGGATACTATTTCTGTTTATTCTGTTTTCATTTTTTCTTTTCCTTATCCTTTTTCTTTTTACTTGTTTCTCCTTTCTAAAGCCCATCCAGGGACAAGAGTTGCAAATTAGCTAATAGCTATACACTCTTTGTGCAACACATCAGACTGATTGTCATTTGATTAATCGTCTATGTTTATTGCACTGTCCCTGTCAAATAAACAAATAATCTAATTGAATTAGCCACACAACACCTTTTTCCTCTTTGTAATTCTGGTCATGCAATTATATTCAAAAGTTGTCAAACTGTTAAAAGGTTTTTCATTTTTCTCTTAAGGTGGGGGTAGTTAAGTACCTATCTATAAATGCACAGAATCCCTGTATGTTTGTTTGTGTGACTGTCTGTGTGTCTATGTGTCTGTGTGTCTGTCCCACGCATATCTCTTGAACCGTTCGTCAGAATGACCGAAGATTTTATACGTCTTTTGCTTAGGTTACGAGGGTGTGCATCCCCAAGTATGGAGTTGTTCAGTCAAAATATGTCATTTTTATCAATAAAAGTTTAGTCATCACTCTCTCTTCATGCCCTGGCTTCTAGAGGTGTGGGTGGGGTTTTGCATTGACTCCATACTGATTGGATAATCCGTGACATCACAGCATCAATAACCACAGCACACCGTGAGCAAAACAAGGAAGCGAAAAGCGACAAATTTGACTAGAAAAACATAATACCGAAGACTTAATGCTTAAAAAAATTATACCATAAAGTTGCAGTGATTGTGTAGGTCTAAAGAATAATTCGGCATATGTGGAGAACATGAGGCACGTGAGCAAACTGGGTGGAGCGTCAGTGGGGACCCGAGTCTGACAAAGAACAACGGTGTATCCAACACAGAACATGCTGGAAGAAGCAGCGGCCCGACCAGGCAGACCATGGTCCTCCGCGGTGAGGCACGCCCAGTCAGTTGTAGACGGGAGTCCCTGCTGCTGCTTCACCCGTGTGCTACCACAGTACTTTGCAGGGCCGCGGGTCCCCCCTTCCGCGCGAGTATCTAAAAATTAAAAGAGAACATGCTGTAGACAAATAAATAAACAAGGGATCTGAATCAGTCACTAATATTGGATGTCCCATTCATTTTCAATAATTAGGTATTCTGTAATTAATATTCACGCAATCAAATAAATCTTAGTGCCATTTACTCCCTTTTATATTTGTCAGAGTCCAACATGTGATTGCCTGCATATAGGCTACACCTCTTTGTATTCCACTTTAAAACACGGCCTACATTTGGGCCTGGAAAGCCTAAGTGGGATACCTGTTTCAGACAGGAATACTTGCGTTCTACGGGCGATGCACTAGTTAATTAAAAGTAAAACTGTCCAGTAATAGAGACAGGATGTTGTAATTTTGGAGCTAGGATAATGAAGGCAAAGTTTGCAACTTGGAAAACAGAAATGAAAACATAACTGATGGAGTGGAAAGTGTTTTCAAATGTTGTATTGTTACTTAAATCCCCCAAAATGCTTCAAATAAATTACTGTCGTTATTAAGAGGTAATGCTTGTGCTTTTGTCACTTTTGATTTGAGGAGCGTTTGTATTTACATTCACGGTAGCAAGTCGTTGGTGTCGATTGTGGCCCACCAGACTTTCTGTGCCAGAGATGCCACTGAATGTGACACTTGATTAGCTTTGACAAAACGGCAATAATGGCCACCATTAAAGGGTAAAACCAGCTGATTCATCCCATGATGGCATCAGCGGCGCTTCATATACCGCCCGCTCACTGCCGTGCTGCTACGTCGGTTGATAAATGTAGCTGAGCAGTAGTTACCTGAACAAACTTTGTTAGGGCCTCACAAACAATAGCAAATAAGCACACGTCTTCACGGCCCGGCGGAGTCACAAATAGCTTGTCAGACGTGCAAACACAGCGGTTGGCCTTTATTGCTTTCAGCGGCGTTTTGGTGCCTTCGAGTCTCTCTCGCTCTCTCCTGCTCTACAATGAACGAGGAGCTGCTTGCTTACTCAGGCCACGTTTACCTTCGGGGCCTGTGTGACTGAAATGCCCCTTTCATCTTGGAGGGATATGTCTGTCTCAATATCCCCATGGCGCTTAGAGCACTGTGCACACACACACACACAGGAGGAGGCGGAGAGATATTTCTTTGTCCACCACAGCATATCCCCGTTTGTGTACCCTTTCCCACCCATCCTCTAATCTCTGGGGGGGGGGGGGGGGAGAAAAGTGTGGCGAATGCATTCGGGGCGAGGGGGGACATCTGGAACTGTCTACACGGACGCAAGGGGATGGTTGACTGGCAGCCCCTCCAGGTCTCCTCCACCAACACCCTTCCCTTCCCCCCTTTTCTTCCACTTGTACCTGTCAGCGGGCTGAGCTCTCTGAGATTTCACTGGAGCTTTTCACTCTCTGCTCACACAATATCTCTTTATCCCCCCCCGAAATCAAACCTGTGATGCGGAGCCACGTTTGATATGCTACGTCAACACTTTCTGTGTTCTCAAAGGCTCAACCCTTAAGTTCTGACACTGTTTGATTTGCAGCCAATTTTCTAAAACACACTTGATGAGTTTAGGGGTTGAACTGATAACGGTTGAAAGGACAAGTTCACAAAAAAAAAAAAAAAAAAGCATGAGCACAGCTGTCAGTGTTCTTGTGCTTTTGTTTGGTGTGGCAAGTTTTCCATATGAGATGACCCACAACAAAATGATGAGTCATTACCAGGGCCGTTTCTAACTTTTTGGAGGCCCTATGAGAGATGGTGTTTGAGGGATCCTATTTTTGCAGTGGGTCAGGGTTTAAAACCTTTAGAACAGAAAAAGAACTCTCTCCCCTCCCAACAAATACATAAGAAAGTAAAACTGGGGCATTTTCTAGATGAAAACAAACAAACAAACAAACTATTACATAGAATGCAAGTTTAACCAATATGCACGAGTGTTGCAAATTTACAAGTAGAACATTTGAAAACTTACAAGAAAGAAGTAATAAATTTCTGAGAAAATGTAAAAGTAGTGATTTTGCAAGAAAAAAGTTGGAAAGTTACGATAAAAAAGTAGCAGTGTTGCAAGAAAAAAGTTACGAATTTGGTACAAAAAAGTGACCATTTTGCAAGAAAAAAGTTGCAAAGTTACAAGAAAAAAGTCACACATTTACAAGAAAATATTGTAATAGTAGAGATTTTGGAAGGAAAAAATTGCAAGTTTCCAATTTAAAAAGTAGCAATGTTGCAGGAAAAAGGTTTGCTACATAAAAAGTAGCGATTTTGCAAAAAAAAGTTGTACATTTACAAGAAAAAAGTCACTAATTTATGAGAAAAGTTATAAATTTACAATGAAAAAAGTAATAATTTTACAAGAAAAAATGCTGCAAATTTATGATCAAAAAGTAGCAATGTTGCAAGAAAAAAGTTTCAAATTTGTCATGAAAACAGAAGCAATTTTGCAAGGAAAAAAACTGCTAATTCATGGGAAAAAGTCACAAATTTATTAGGAAAAAAATCCAAATTTCCATTGAAAAAAGTAATAATTTTGCAAGAAAAAAGGTGCAAATTTATGATGACAAAGTAGCAATTTTGCAAGAGAAGAGCTGCAAATTTTCAAGAAAAAAGTCATAATTTTATGAGGAAAAAGTTGTAAATTTGCAACTAAAAAAGTAGTAATTTTGCAAGAAAAATGTTGCAAATTTATGATGACAAAGTAGTGATTTTCCAAGAAAAGAAAAAGTCAAAAAAGTAGCGATTTTATGAGGAAAAAATTGCAAATTTACAAGACAAAAGTCAAATTTGAGACAAAAGTTGCAAATTTGCAATGGAAAAAGTTGTGATTTTGCAAGAAAAAAGTTGCAAATTTAAAAGAAAAAAGTCAAATTTATGACTAAAAAAATCACAAATTTACAAAAAAGTAGTGATTTTGCAGGAAAAAAAGTTGCAAATTTATAAAAAAAATTGCAAATTTCTGAGAAAAAAGTTACAAATTTATTATGAAAAAATTGCACATTTATAAAAAAAAAACCCAAAAAGGTTGCAAATATATGAGAAAAACTGCAATCTGAGACAAGTATCTCTTTTGAAAGCAGAACAAAATATTACAGGACTTACATAACACATTTAAAAGCACGTCTTTATGTAAAGACTTGCTAGTTTACTGTACATGAATCAGATTTTCCTTGTGCAGAGCAGCAGTTGGATTGTCCATGTCTTAACAGAAGTATCTCCTTTAGATGATCACCAATCAGGCTGCCAGACAAATGCAAACAAAGAGGAAGGAGAAGAAGATGAGAGGGTGGAGAGACATCTTTGGTCTTTTCCTTTTTAATATCTGGATGGACGAGCATTAGCTAGAACAGAGCCCTGAAGAGATCTGAGGGTTTATGATGTGAGGTCAGGGGTGCCTGCAGAGGCAAAGTAAATAAATGCTGCAAAAAGCAATCCAGTGACCGGGCTCCAGCACAGAAATGGAGTTATAGAGAGTGTTTTTTTTTTTTTGGGGGGGGGGGGGTGGCTTTTAATTTTAAATGCTTCAGATGGGATCAGATACACCTGATTGGAGGGTTGTCACTGCACTGACAGGGAGTTATCAGTTTCAGCCAGTCCCAGACTTATCACCAGCAGCTGACTCATCCTCCAAGTATGGGTAGCCGGTTTTCTTATTAAATACTGGTCAGTATTTCCAATATTTGGAGAGTGGAGGTCTAGAATCCAGTCAGCTGGGTTTTCTTTGCACGTTTTGACTCCTTGGCACAGTATTTTCTGTTAATCTAATTCACTAGTTTAAGATCAAAAACACAATCAAAATAAACCCCTAACTGATGCAGTTGTGCCATTTGCTAGCTTACCAACTCATTTTTTTTCCGCTAGACATTTGATATGCACTTTTGGATTATAGATATTTTATGTATCTTTATTATCAACAGCTCTGGGCATGTTACAGAAAATAAGTAATTAATTACAGTTACTCATAGTTACCAAACACTGCATGATTAAAGTAATGAGTTACTTGGGAAAGTGACGTTAACGTTACTGTTAAATTCATACTTAAATGAGCTTGCACACATACTGTGTTTCTGGTGTTGTGTGTGGGACATGAAAACTGTCCATGTTTATCTTACCTCTATGACTTTGATTAATCTGATGTGCAGTGATCAAAAGAAAACGTTTATGCACAATCCAGTCCCTCAAATGTCTGTTTGAGCTCACAATTAATTTTTGAATAATCTTTATCCAAGTAGCAATAGAATGTCTTTCTACAGTGGCTCACATTGTTTAGTTGTCACTCTTGCTAATCAGCTGTGTGAAGGCAACTGACTTCACACAGATAGCAGACAAAGATAGCATGTCTTCAATGACATACATACGTGGCAATCAGTCAGTTCAATTCTTGCTGGGGCACACATTGTCCAGCTGCACAACTGGGTTTCTTCTTCTTCTTCTTTTAGATTTGATTGGCAGTTGGCAACCAGCTTACAGGTGCATTACCGCCACTAACTAGATTATCATCACTCTATATCTTTGTATAAGGAGTTCAAAATCCAGCCAGCTGTTTAGGTGCAGTGACTCCATCATCAGCAGTGCTAGTGTAGTGAGCCTTATCGACTAGCTTTGTTGGAGCAGAGGGTTGCCAACTGTTCTGGTTTAGCCGGGACATCCCATTTATTGGGCTAAATATGTTTGTCCCAAGCGGGATGTGCATTGCCCCATATATTTAAGGCCACCTTACTAAACGGGCTAGGCTGGGCTGAAGTCCAGGGGCCTACAAAGATCAGGGCCTATCATGAGTCAGTGAAAAAGATTACATTGCTGTTTATTGGTCATATTCTATGTCCATCACTTGATATTCATGTGTGGCTGCTGATTGGTCTAATTTACAAGTACTTCACATGGGTACCACGTAACAATAGCCTATCAGAGGAATTGTTCTGACATGTGACTATACAAGCACCAGAGAGAGGTAAGAAGTAATTAACCCTGTCAAAATGTCCGGAAAAAAGTTTGAAAGTGGCACTCAAAGTTATTGAGAGGAAAAGAGGTTAGGGAAAACGAATTGCTCAAAAAAATCCCAAAGCATAAAGGATTTTTCTAAGCTGGAGCATCGAGTGGAGGTGGCAGCTGGGCCGTTAAAGCACTCACCTGGAGGAGAAGGGTGAAGGGAGAAGAAAGGCCATGATTGCTTACATCAGACAGCTGCGTGTGGGACAGTGGACTCTTAACTTGGTAAAAAGTAGACTGAATCAAGCATGCATCCATAGAGTATAGTAATATTTGTGAGCTGGGCTCAAAGGGCATAATGTAGGATTTTTCTTTAAAGAAAGCCAGGAGAAAACGCTTCTTAAAAGGTAAGACGTGCTATTTGCAGTACTTTCCAGCCACCTGTGCAGATTTTCATTGCTCCTGTTGTTTGACTCAAGAATACTTCACTGATGTAATTTTCTGCCGAAGGCAGTATCTGTCATACTGTAAAAAGGGAAATCTCAGTAAGATAAATTATCTTAAATCAAGGCTTTATGCTTACTGTTCTCTCAAAAGATAATTTTGACAATAATTTATTTTTGTTGTGTTGTTTTCTGTAAGATTTTACTTGCTTTATGAAAGTTTTTACTTGTTTCAAGCAATTTAATCTTACTTTGTTGGCAGATATTTTTTTTTCTAATTTTAACTCGAATTATCTATTGCCAGAATTTTTTTTGTTTAAGTAAAATTATCTGCCAACAAAGCAAGAAAATTTGACTTATCAAATTGCATAAAGCAAATTAAAACTATTTGAAAGTATATAAAATTTTCTTACACATAAACTGCACAGCAAGAATAAATATCTTGTCAGACAAAAAACAAGCATAAACAGTCTTAATTTATTTCATTTTACTTATACAGTGGGGTAAAAAAGTATTTAGTCAGCCACCAATTGTGCAAGTTCTCCCACTTAAAAGATGAGAGAGGTCTCCAATTTTCATCATAGGTATACCTCAACTATGAGAGACAAAATGAGAAAAAAAAATCCAGAAAATCATATTGAAGGATTTTTAATGAATTAATTGGTAAATTCCTCGGTAAAATAAGTATTTGGTCAAAAACAAAAGTTCATCTCAATACTTTGTCATTGCCAACAAAGGGTATATAACAGAGATCAAACGTTTTCTGTAAGTTTTCACAAGGTTTTCACACACTGTTGCTGGTATTTTGGCCCATTCCTCCATGCAGATCTCCTCTAGAGCAGTGATGTTGTGGGGCTGTCGCTGGGCAACACAGACTTTCAACTCCCTCCAAAGATTTTCTATGGGATTGAGATCTGGAGACTGGCTAGGCCACTCCAGGACCTTGAAATGCTTCTTACGAAGCCACTCCTTCGTTGCCCAGGCGGTGTGTTTGGGATCATTGTCATGCTGAAAGACCCAGCCACGTTTCATCTTCAATGCCCTTGCTGGTGGAAGGAGGTTTTCACTCAAAATCTCACGATACATGGCCCCATTCATTCTTTCCTTTACATGAATCAGTCGTCCTGGTCCCTTTGCAGAAAAACAGCCCCAAAGCATGATGTTTCCACCCCCATGCTTCACAGTAGGTATGGTGTTCTTTCTCCTCCAAACACGACAAGTTGAGTTTTTACCAAAAAGTTCTATTTTGGTTTCATCTGACCATATGACATTCTCCCAATCCTCTTCTGGATCATCCAAATGCTCTCTAGCAAACTTCAGACAGGCCTGGACATGTACTGGCTTAAGCAGGGGAACACGTCTGGCACTGCAGGATTTGAGTCCCTGGCAGCGTAGTGTGTTTCTGATGTAGCCTTTGTTACTTTGGTCCCAGCTCTCTGCAGGTCATTCACTAGGTCCCCCCATGTGGTTCTGGGATTTTTGCTCACCGTTCTCGTGATCATTTTGACCCCACGGGGTGAGATCTTGCGTGGAGCCCCAGATCGAGAGAGATTATCAGTGGTCTTGTATGTCTTCCATTTTCTAATAATTGCTCCCACAGTTGATTTCTTCACACCAAGCTGCTTAACTATTGCAGATTCAGTCTTCCCAGCCTGGTGCAGGTCTACAATTTTGTTTCTGGTGTCCTTTGACAGCTCTTTGGTCTTGGCCATAGTGGAGTTTGGAGTCTGACTGTTTGAGGTTGTGGACAGGTGTCTTTTATACTGATAACGAGTTCAAACAGGTGCCATTAATACAGGTAACGAGTGGAGGACAGAGGAGCCTCTTAAAGAAGTTACAGGTCTGTGAGAGCCAGAAATCTTGCTTGTTTGTAGGTGACCAAATAGTTATTTTACTGAGGAATTTACCAATTAATTCATTAAAAATCCTTCAATGTGATTTTCTGCATTTTTTTTTTCTCATTTTGTCTCTCATAGTTGAGGTATACCTATGATGAAAGTTGGAGACCTCTCTCATCTTTTAAGTGGGAGAACTTGCACAATTGGTGGCTGACTAAATACTTTTTTGCCCCACTGTATTTGACTTTTTGCAGTGTAGTTGTGTTTTCTAGCTCAAAGTTGCATTATGTCTCAAAGAGAAGCAAAAATGAGGCCATAGTGGCTCAGGAGGTAGAGCAGGATGCCTAACAACCGGAGGGTTGGCGGTTCGAATCCCACTCCCCCCACCTTGCTGTTGTGTCCTTGGGTAAGACACTTTACCTACTTTACCTCCAGTGTGTTGATGGTTCATGACACTGATGTATGAATGTGAATAAATGTTCGGTAGTGGTCAGACAGGCCATCGGCATGGATTGGCAGCCATGTTTCTGTCAGTCTGCCCCAGGGCAGCTGTGGCTCTGGAGGTAGCTTACCACTATCATTGTCTGTGGAGTGAATGAATAATGGACTTATTGTAAAGTGTCTTTGGGTGTCATGAAAAGTGCTATATAAATGCAATCCATTATTAAAAACATAGCTATTATACATTTTTAAAATGAGATTCTGTAAAATCTGAAATTTCTAAGTATACAGTGTGGTATTTTTTTCCTTTGTGGTATTAAACATGACTGTTACAACCCACTTTCTGGGCCAAGGCCAGAATTGCCTATCTCAGCCTGGGATCACAAATCACAAAGTCCATTTTGACCCCCCAGTCAAGGTGGACAGACCTATGTTGCTTTCACTCTCAGGCAAGGTTGACACACACCTAATATCCCAGGCTGAGTCTCAAACCCATGACACTGATCTGAAAACCCCTTACTCTACCATTGAGCCAAAGAGGAATTCCTCCTTTAGCTCTCAGCTAGTAATGGAAGTGTACTCTAAGGTGTCAGGGACTGCACCACTGACTAATTACCCATGGAGGGGGTCGTCACACCTCCCCCCTTAAGGAAGTGGTGCAGGTATCCTATCCCAAATGAGCTCCCACTTATGTTACCAACTTCCATCCATCCATCTTCTACCGCTTTTCCGGAGGTCCGGGTCGCGGAGGCAGCAGTTCAAGCAGAGAAGCCCAGACTTCCCTCTCCCCAGCCACCTGCTCCAGCTCTTCAGAGGGGATACCAAGGCGTTCCCAGACTAGCTGGGAGACATAGTCTCTCCACCGAGTCCTGGGTCTGCCCCGGGGTCTCCTCCCAGTGGGACGTGCCTGAAACACCTCAAGTGGGAGGCGTCCAGGAGGCATCCTAATCAGATGCCCATACCACCTCAACTGACTCCTTTCAATGTGGAGGAGCAGCGGTTCTACTCTGAGCCTCTCCCGGATGACTGAGCTCCTCACCCTATCTCTGAGGGTGAGTCCAGCAATCCTACGGAGAAAGCTCATTTCAGCCGCTTGTATCCGCGATCTCGTTCTTTCGGTCATTACCCAAAGCTCGTGACCATAGGTGAGAGTAGGAACGTAGATTGACTGGTAAATCGACAGCTTTGCCTTAGAACTAAGCTCCCTCTTCACCACAACAGACCGGTACAACGTCCGCATCACTGCAGATGCTGCTCCAATCCGTCTGTCGATCTCTCGCTCCATTTTCCCCTCACTCGTGAACAAGACCCCAAGATACTTAAACTCCTCCACTTGGGGCAGGAGCCTGTCCCCAACCCGGAGAGGACAATCCACCTTTTTCCGGCTGAGGACCATGGACTCGGACTTGGAGGTGCTGATTCTCATCCCAGCCGCTTCACACTCAGCGGCAAACCGTCCCAGCAAGAGCTGTAGGTCATTGCTGGATGAAGCCAACAGGACAACATCATCTGCAAACAACAGAGATGAGATCCTGTGGTCACCAAGCATGACACCCTCCATTCCCTGGCTGCGCCTAGAAATCCTGTCCATAAAAATTATGAACAGGACCGGTGATTAACCAAAATTGCCAGGGGAGATAAAAGGATGTAACGCAACAACTGGCTGCAGCACACAAGAAGAGAACCAACTCACAAAATAAGCACCAAGGGACTGCTGAGTATTGTAAAACCTTTGTTCTGAAAAGAGTGTTCAAAAATTGGACAGTCAGCACAAAACCATTTAAAATACACCAGAGGATTAAAATCACATGAGAAGTACTATTTCTCAACTTATCTGTTTATTGAAGCATGCAGCAAATATCACAGTTGTGAGGTCTTTGTCCCAGCGCAACTTGATAGAGAAGACCCCAAAAAAAGGATAAAATAGGGTATATACTGTATAGCTGTTGGTTCTGGGCGGTCCCAGCAACCTCACACAATGGCCATCTTCTCATTGAGCCAGTAAGGAATGCTGACTCCATCAGATGCCCCCCTCCTCTGGAACGGTCTTTGGCAGGTGCATCCTGTTGATGCTCCACTGTCTCCTTTCGGTTCTTTATATCGCAACCCTTAACCCAAGTTTTTCTATGTGAAAGCAGAAGCAAGTACTTCTTTGCTAGGCAATAGAGGGTGTGTGTGTGCAGAGCTAAAAACCCACATCCTGTTTTTGTATGCTGCAAGCTGTGAAATCTTTTAACTGATATTTAGAGCAAGCACATTGTGTAAAATTATTTAATATCCTAACTTATCTAAACATTTCTATCACAGTGTCAAAATAATAAGTGCAGATTTATTTACAAGTGAGTGACCAAAACTAACAGAGGAAAACTCAGAATAAGGAGGAGAAGACAACAGCTTCAGGGTTCTCCTGGGTTAAAATAAACAAAACCCCCCACTCTTTCTAGAAAGGAAAAGAAAACTACCCTAGTGAAATAAAATAAACGCTAACCTGCCTGGTTTGCCACAAAACAGGAGAAAAAGTGAATCAAAAAGAAAAGGCAGAGAACCCCTACAGTCGCTCCTTTTACAATAAACACTTCAAGGTGCATAGGCACTAAATAGGCCGACAAATACTGAAGTCTAATGCACTGGTCCAAAAAACTACCCCAAAGCAGTCCACACACTCTAAAGCCCAGTAGCCAAATGGCAAAGAACACTGGAAGCAGGATCTTCAAATAGGCTGCTCGGTAATGGGTTGATGCAAAGCAGCTGCAGGAGCCCAGGTGTGTAGTTCAGGGTCCCCTCAGAAGTGTAGGAGAAACCTGGCTCACCAAGGTTGATGCCAAGCAGCTGTGGAAGCCCAGGTGCATGGTTCAGGGTCCCCTCGGGAGTGTAGAAGAAACCTGTACAGGGGAGAGAAGAGTTAAAAAAAGAGTGCCTCTCTTCCCAGAAGACAGGAACACCATTAATGCTCATCACACACCCCTCCCATCAAGATAACAAACATAGTTTATTACTTATAATCGACACTCATCATTTTCCCAAAGAAATTTACTAAGACTACACTCTAGATAGAGCGTCAGCAACTATGTTATCTGTACCCTTGTTGTGTCTGATTTCAATGTTGTTCTCTTGAACCAGCAATGCCCAGCGCATCAGCCTCTGGTTATGGTTGTACATGCGACTAAGGGATACCAGAGGATTGTGGTCGGTGAAGATAACCGTGGGATCTGTAGTGGAGCCAACATAAACTTTGAAATGCTGGAGAGCAAGGAGCACAGCCAGAGTTTCCTTCTCAGTAGTAGAGTAGTTAAGTTGATGTTTCTTAAACTTAACTGAGAAGTATGATACGGGATGGCTGATGTCATCAGTTCCATCCTGCAGTAGCACCACTCCAGCTCCAGAGGCACTTGCATCCACTTCAATCTTAAAAGGTTTTGTGAAGTCAGGGGCAGTCAGTACAGGAACACTACAGAGGAGAGACTTGGCACAATCAAAGGCACGTTGACATTCTGGGGTCCACACGAAAGGTTGTTTTGGGCTGCATAACTTAGTGAGAGGAGCTACAACCACTGAAAAATTTTGACAGAAAACACCTGTAATAACCAACCAATCCTAGGAACCGGTGGAGCTCTTGTTGGGTGCTGGGCACAGGATAGGACAGAATAGCCTCCACCTTTGCTGTCAAGGGGAATACTTCTCCGTGTCCAACTTGCTTCCCTAGGTAGGTCACAACAGCTTTCCCATACTCACACTTTGCCAAGTTCAGGGTCAAAGAGTCTTGGGCTAGATGGGCAAAAACAGTGGTTAAGCTCGTGATATGCTCAGACCAGTTAGATGAATAAACCACAACATCATCCAAGTATACATTACAGTTAGGGATACAGTACTCAGTACTGTATTCATCAGTCTTTGGAAAGTTGCTGGTGCATTACGCATTCCAAAAGCCATTGCAGTATACTGGAGAAAATGATCTGGTGTAACAAAAGCTGAAATTTCAGAAGCTCTTTGAGTGAGGGGAACCTACCAATACCCCTTCCACAAGTCCAACTTTGTAATGTATGCCCCCCCCCCCCCATGCTGTCAATACAGTCTTCCATACATAGTAAAGGGAATCGGTCAGGTACCGTGACTGCATTCACCTTACGGAAGTTGGTGCAAAACCATGGTGTACCATCTGACTTGGGCATTAGCAGGCACAGAGAACTCCATGCACTATGGCTAGGCCAACCCATTCTGCAACAAGTACTCTACCTTTTTCTTCATCAGCTTTCTCTTCTGTGGAGGGCACCAGTAGGCATGCTGCTTGATGGGGGAGGTGTTCCCAACATCTATATCATGCTCCAGTACAGTGGTGCGAGAAGGCACATCTCCAAAGAGAGCAGCATGGGACCTAATCAGATTCTTCACATCCTCCTTCTGGTCATCTGAAAGGTCAGAGAGGTGAGTATCTAGGTTTTTCAGAATTGTAGAGTATGGTAGCCTGCCACATTTAAGGTCATCACGGCTCTTCAGCCCATTGTCGTGGTCTACTGGAATAGACAGCATACAGGCAGAAGACATAGTAGAGTTAATCCCATGTTGTTGGTCAGGTGAACATGATGTGTCTTGCTCATTTTCTGGAGCAGGAAACAGCTTAATTTTGATTTGATTTGTTTTTGTGTACTTTATTGATCTCCAGAGGGGAAATTCAGGGCATCCACCTGGATGGATGAAGCAGCCACAGTACAGCACTATCCCTTCACCATTCACACACAGGGCCACTTTAGAGTCTCCAGTTAACCTAACCTGCATGTTTTTGGCCTGTGGGAGGAAACCGGAGAAATCCCGGAGTAAACCCACGCAGACACGGGGAGAACATGCAAACTCCACACAGCTCACTGTTGGTCAGGGGCTGGGATGGAACCCGGGATCCCATGGCCAAGGGTGAGTTGCTGCGCTGCCACAGTGCTAACCACCGCACTGCCACCGCACCGTAGCTTAAGCATATTTATCTGGCATCAGCGTGTCTGATGCCTCCGGTCAGGAGTGTGGATGATGTAGTTTGAATCACTGACTTTACTTTTAACTACATATGGTCCAGAGAACTGGGCAGAAAGGGCTAGACCAGATGTAGGCAATAACACAAGAACTTTATCACCGGCCTGAAAATTGCGTTGGATTGCTTTTTTGTCATATAGCCGCTTCATATTTTTGTGAGACCTCAAAAGAACTTCCTTGGCTATGGAACAGGCAGGATGTAAACGTTCATGGCACTTTGTGACAAAGTCCAGAACATTGGCCTTATGTGACTCACCAGTTGACAGAAGTTGCTCCTTCAGCATTTTAAGTGGCCCCCACACACTATGCCCAAACACCAACTCAGCTGGACTGAAACCCAGTGATTCCTGTTTTGCTTTATGGGCTGCAAACAACAAAAAGGGGAATCCCTCATCCCAGTCTCTCTTGGTTTCCAGGCAGTATTTGCGTATCATCGCTTTGAGGGTCTGATGCCACCTTTCCAATGCTCCTTGTGATTGAGGGTGGTATGGGCTGGATACCACATGTTCAATACCCAGTGGCTGCAATGTTTGCTTAAACAACTTTGACTGAAAGTTGGTACCCTGGTCTGTCTGTACCACTTTAGGAAGACCAAAAGTTGTGAAGAATTTACGCATGGCCTTAGTTACAGCAGGGGCAGTGATTTTCCTGAGGGGGACAGCTTCAGGGAAACGTGTGGCTGTACACATTAAAGTTAACAGGAATTGATTACCAGCCCTTGATTTGGGTAGTGGACCCACACAGTCTATGATTAACCATTCAAACAGTTCCCACACTGCAGGTATTGGATTAAGAGGAACAGGTGGTACAGTTTGATTGGGTTTACCCGCAATTTGACAAACACTGCAAGTTCTGCAAAACTTTTCCACATCTTTCTTTTCTACATCTCGCCAGAAGAAATGTTGGAGAATGTGGTCATAAGTTTTTTTTAACCCTCAAATGGCCAGAAAATGGATGTTCACGTGCCAACTGTAATACCTTCTGTCAGTGATTAGCAGGAACCACTAATTGATGCACTACCCCCAGTCATCATTTCCAACATTTTTCAACAGAGGTCTGGAAGCCCATTGTCTCATTAACAGACCCCTGTCCAAGTAGAAGCAGTGAGCCTTCTTTTTATTTGACAATTCAGACATTTGTGCAAAACAACTGGTTAGGGTAACATCAGATTTTTGGTCTTTAATCAAGGACTCACGTGATATGGGTGATGACGAGGACTCAGTGGAACCTTTTAGAGTTAGTTCAGGAAGCACAGGCTTCTCAGGGTCACCTGGGAGAGGTTTATCTTCTGAAAAGGTAGGTGCCAGTACAGAGTCAGCCAAAGTTACTTCCTCCAGCCTGCGAGCCTGGGATCTGGTAAGGACACTAACAGAAAATACTTCCAGCTGGGTCTTCAAAACCTCATCTGTATCAGGTGAGAGATTGGGAGTGTCCAATACCTCAGGGTTAGGCAGAATCTGCCCACCAGCTAAATCATTCCCCATAATGAAGTCAATCCTTGGCACAGGAAATGAGTGATGAACAGCAACGTTGAAAAATCCTGATACTAACTTTGACTGGACATGAACACGATGAAGTGGAGCAGGTACATATCCCATATTAGTGCCACGAATAATGGCACTCACATTGCAATCAGAGGCAGCATTGAGAGGCAAAAGGTTGGCCAGGATGAAAGATTGAGATCCACCTGTGTCTCTCAATAGCTTTGCTGGTCTCTGGTCTTTTTTCATTCCTGTCAGTGACACAACTCCATCAAAAATAAATGGCTTAAAACATTCATCAGGCTGCCCCTTAGCCAAGGGTTGAGGAGAACTCACAGTTTTGATCAGATTAACACTTTTAGCTTGCTGTGACTGTTTCTTCCTCTTCAAAATCAAGCAATCAGAAATAACATGACAATTTTCATGGCAGTAAGCACACTGTTTTTGAGAACTTAGGTTGGAGGGAGCACTTTTGTTGCCACTAGGGTTTTGCAGTGGTAACCTAGCAGTCTTCTGGGAATAATTAGGGATAGGCATTTCTTGCTTACCCACCAAGACATTTTTGTGTGTTAAGGTGAATTCATCTGCGAGGATTGCAGCTTCCTGTAGGGTGGACACTTTCTGTTCATTAAGATAGAGTGCAGTTCAGTCTGGCAAACAGTTTTAAAATCCTCCACCAACATTAGCTCCCTTAATGAAACAAAGTCACAAGCTTTTGTTGAAGAGCACCATCTATCAAAAAGTATTTCCTTTTCTCATGCAAACTCAACAAAACTCTGAGAGAAAGGTTTCCTTTTATTACGAAAGCGCTGCCTGTACGCTTCAGGAACCAATTCATAAGCTCTGAGGATTGAGCTTTTAAGAGTTTCATAATTAAGGCCATCCTCAATAGAAAGAGATGCACACGCTTCTTGTGCCTTACCAGCCAGTTTGCATTGAAGGAGAACAGCCCAGGCATCCTTAGGCCACTGTAAGGTGATAGCAACCCGTTCAAAGTTGCTGAAGTAGGTTTCCACTTCAGTCTCCCGAAATGGAGGAACCCGAGCAATTCACTTGCTGGTATTAAATGCTGGAGGAGTTGAGGCTGAGAGAAGAGATGAGGAAATATTAACATCAGGTTTTAAAGGCACCAAGGGGAGCTCAGTAGCTCCTTTCTGAGACTCTAACTCAAGCTGCTTGAGCCTGATGGCTGTCTCTACTTCATGCCTATGACAGTTCAGCTGGAATTCATATTCCTGTTTTCTTGCCTTATCCTTAGCCTCAATTTCAAGGTGAGCAAGACGTACCTTTAACCGGGCACCTTCAGCAGACATATGGGAGGACTCCCAAGAAAATGGCTCAAACCTTGACATGGTAACAGGTGGTTTTTGTCACCTTCTTTAACAGTGGTAGGAGTACTTGTCCCCTCCTTGGAGGCCTGTGGAAGAACTTCAATGCCAGGCACATCCACCCCTAAAGCCAAAACTCCTTTATCTACCAAACCCCTTAGCTCAAGTAGGTTAATTTTGTCTTCTTTTAATTATTTACCTTTTGTTCTTATTAAAGACAAAAATAGAAAGGAGATGTTTTTACCTTCTTTACATGTTTCGACTGTTCACTACAGCCTTCATCGCCGGCACTGAGAGCCGCGAGGGCTAGGCCGCGACAAGTAGGAAGGACGCCACGGTGCGCACGGAAGCCTAGGGCGTGAGTCCGGGTGGAGCCGCTGCAGGTGCAGATCTTGGTGATAGTAACAAATATTCAAACGGGAACTGACGAAGGATACAGTGAATAGTCGAAACATGTAAAGAAGGTAAAAACATCTCCTTTCTATTTTTGTCTTTAATAAGAACAAAAGGTAAATTACCAAACCCCTTAACACAACAGACTTCAATTCTCGTTTAATGAGAGATTTAATGACAAGGAGGTCATAATGAGCAGCAATTGAAAACAAATCATCCTTCCTGCAATAATTAAGCTGCTCATGAGTGGGACCATTAACAAAAGTTTCTAAACTAATTTTTTTCAAAACCTACTAACACAAGCACTGCAACCAGAAACTACCCTGGGTAATTAATTAATTAATCCCAGATGAGCTCTGTTATGACCCACTTTCTGGGCCAAGGCCAGAATTGCCTAGCTCAGCCTGGGATCACAAATCACTTAATCACAAAGTCCGTTTTGACCCCCCAGTCAAAGTGGACAGACCTATGTCACTTTCACCCTCAGGCAAGGTAGACACACAGCTCCTAACATCCCAGGCTGAGTCTCAAACCCATGACACTGTGATTTGAAAACCTCTTACTCTGCCACTGAGCCAAAGAGGAATTCCTCCTCTAGCTCTTGGCTAGTAATAGAGGTGTACTTTAAGGTGTCAGGGACTGCGCCACTGACTAATTACCCATGGAGGGGGTCATCACAATGACATTGAATATCAATATTTTTTAAGGTATTATCAAGGTAAAAAAATCCCAGTATTATGACAACACTAATGTCCACAACATCGTGGCAGTGAGCAACAGTTAAAACCCTCTGTCCTTTATTTGGCTGTGAGAAAGTTGGCAACTCTATTGGAGCATGTTGTTTAATCAGGTGTTTCAGCAGAATTAAGTTACTATTTTTTGATGTGGAGTAGACCAAGCTGTTGAAGTTGTTCACCAATGTAAATACATATCTGGGTACAACCATTGATGACAAATTGTCCTTTGATTCCCATGTGGATACTGTGTGTAAGAAAGCACACCAGCATATGCACTTCCTTCGCAAACTTCATGGTTTTAATGTAGACAGCACTTTTTGTTGTTGTTTTATTGAATATGTTCTTACCTTTTCTTTTATCTGCTGCTATGGCTCCATGTCACTAAAGAATAAGACCAGACTGCACAGTATTGTTAGTGTGCAGTAAAATTGTGGGCTCTAATCACAATGATCTTCCCTAGCTATACAGGGCCAGGGCTCTGTGCAAGGCACACAGAATATGCAAAAAAAAAAAAAGGCTGTTGCTTCCAAGGCAACCAGTAATCCCTACTGGCAAAAGACACATTTGCGTAACAGCACGACCTGGTGGTAGAAGAATAACACTGCAAAAACATGAAAGCACACACAAAACCATACCCATCACCTACAAACAAACCCACAAATGTCCATAATATATATACAGTATATACACACTACCGTTCAAAAGTTTGGGGTCACTTAGAAATTTCCTTATTTTTGAAAGAAAAGCACTTTTTTTTTCAATGAAGATAACTTTAAACTAATCAGAAATACACTCTATACATTGCTAATGTGGTAAATGACTATTATAGCTGCAAATGTCTGGCTTTTGGTGCAATATCTACATAGGTGTATAGAGGCCCATTTCCAGCAACTATCACTCCAGTGTTCTAATGGTACAATGTGTTTGCTCATTACATCAGAAGGCTAATGGATGATTAGAAAACCCTTGTGCAATCATGTTAGGTCTGCAATGCTGTAATTGCTGCAAATGGAGGATTCTTTGACGAAAGCAAAGTTTGAAGGAAAAAATTATTATTTCAAATACAAATCATTATTTCTAACCTTGTCAATGTCTTGACTATATTTTCTATTCATTTTACAACTCATGGTGGTAAATAAGTGTGACTTTTCATGGAAAACACAAAATAATTGTCTGGGTGACCCCAAACTTTTGAACGGTAGTGTGTGTATATATATATACTATATATATATATATATATATATATATATATATATATATACAGTATATGTGTGTGTGTGTGTGTGTGTGTACATTAAAAAAAATTAAAAACGCCATACACACCATGTTATCACCAACCAAGTACTTTACATTGTCCTATTACATATGTATTTTCTTTTTTTTTTAACTCCCTCTTCCCTCTATTTCTCTTTTGTTCCTGCATGTCTGAACTGAGTTTTGATCTAAAAACATCGGTTTTCACCAGCATTTCAGTCAATGTTTCCAGCCTGTGTTGTGTTATAGCTTAGTTTTTCTTTTTTCTCTGTGACACTATGTCTTAGATTTGTTTTTGAATAGTAACCGCTTAACTTAGACTAGCTCAGTTTTCTTTTTCTCTCAGTCATATTTTGTCTTAGCCTTGTTTTAAATTGTAATCGCTCTTGTCTTGTTTTCTCTTTTTTCTCCTTTGAATTCTTGGATGGAATATGGGTGGGCAATATAAGCTGCGGCTTCAGCCATCACCCATTTCGGATAACTCACGTGGAATTGTATAGTAGAAGGAGTCTTTGTCTAATTTGACCTTGTTGTTATATTATACAGTTTCTTTTAACCTGTAATGTACTATCCGAAATAAATTCATTCATTCATTCATTCATTCAATGTTTGATAATGGAGCTTAACTTAGGCTGACTTAGGCAAACTCTGCATAACTTAGCCCAGCGTTCAGGAACTATTACAAATTGAGGACAACTTTCACCACCGTTTATTTCCAAATGTCAGCAAAGTTTCAGCATGCTGAAAAGTCTCTACAAATACAACTTTCACCAGCGTTTGCCAACAAACACCAACTTTTGTCAACTTTTGCCAGCAGAGCCAGACATTTACCAAAACGTTAGTAAAAGTTGGTCCCAACGTTGTAGTGTGAATCCACCGAAAAAAGCAGGCCCAGGATGGCAGAAAGTCTCCACAAACGCTGATCTTTATATTAGCGTCACCTGACGCTGATTTCAGCTGAACTGCGCTGAGTATTCCTTTGCTTAAGTTAACCTAAGTTGGGAACTGCTACACATATGCTAGCCTAAGTTGGCAAAAGTCTGGCAATGCTGAATGCAACGCTGGGAAATGCTAGCAGAAGTTCATAAAAGTTCGTAAAAGTTGGTGTGTGCTCATGAACGTAATTTCGCCAGTGTTTGGACTGATTTCTCTGATTTTTCAAAACATCAGTAAAAGTCGGTCCAAATGTTATAGTGTGAACCCAGCTTTAGCAGACAGATGAGGGTCAGAAGGGAGGGCTCATTTGCAGATAGGACTTAGATGCAGTGATGATTAGCTCGAGTATGTTCATTTTGTCTTCTTTTTAATTATTAGCGTCTTGTTTTCTTATTAAAGACGAGGAATCCTTCTCTTAAATAAGAAAAAAAAATGCTATTAGCAATGATGATTTATTAACCAAAAAAACACAGGAACAAACTAACAGCAGCATGAGAGCTAAAAGCAAACCAAATTGCCAGGTAAGACTTACTCACAGGAGAACAAAGCTACGGGAATCATGACATGGATAACAACACAATTAATGACAATGACCTCACACCGAGCAGAGACGGAGCTGGCATGGTTGAATGCTATCCATCCTGTCCCGTCCTGTCCTAGTTAGTGAAAAGCACATACTCGGCCATTGGTAAATGTGTTAATCTGAGGATAGTTAAATACAAACTAAATGAAGACACAGCAGACAGAGTTTTTTACTACACAGAAGAAAAAAAATGGTGCATGGGTTTACAAAATTATTCAGTGGATTGTCCTCTTTTCCTGAAGTTTCATATCCACTCATGTCTGTGTTTTGCACCCATGCACGTTATGTTAAACCTATTATACAATCAACTTGATTGTTCAGCCTAATTGTTATGTCTTCTTCCCCATCAACCTCCATAAAATAATGAACTGGGCATCAATTGTGATTAATGCCTGGCTGAACTACTTGAGGATTTAGGTTGCAGATCCGCACCATCTGCATGCACCCTATGGGGGCGAAGATTTTTTTCAAGAAAATATTCAGTTTAGATATCATAAATTTCAAAGACTGTAACGAAAGTGGTAAGAGATAATGGCTTACTGTCAATGAGAAAGATGTAGAATGTGATCCAAAGTTTGTGATAGGCATAAATTTATGCATCTAATTTGCATAATGTGACAGCAGCCACATCAGATTACATAACTTTCAGTCAAAGTGGTCTTTAGACATATTTACACAAAGCATGGTTTTGTTTTTTTGTCTTTGTTTTTATTTTTTTGTTTGTTTTTTGTTATCTTATCTTCAAAATATATGAACCAGAAAATCAATACAATGTAAATGAACTGATAAAAAACATCACACCTACCACTCGTCATGTGTTGCCATGCGTCCGTGTGCTCGCTCGTGTGCTAACCCCGGTCCTTATTTTGTCTTCTGCCGGTCATTTTCGCTTTCTCTCCCACATCCAGAAACAATCACATTTATCTTCTGATTTATTCCACCTTAATTTTGGTTAGTTTACCCTGCAGAACCGGCAGTATTGTCCTCTCCGTCACGTGCAGCTTCGTCAATAGCGGACGAAAAGTGTTCCGCTTCGGTCCATCATTGTCCTGTCCAGAAGGTAAATATTTCCCTTCAGAAGCTAAATAATCCTTTTAGAGTCAGAGTTGGCAAAATTTGGAGCAAATGCTTCCTGCCTGTGGAATATATGTTGAGCAATTGTTTATACATCTCTTCTTCTGCCCCCCATAAGTGATATCAGATTTGACGCAGTTCTGGTTTTGCTGATCTCAGTCCTCCAGTGCAGACCAGTAAGCTATATGTGTCTGCCATCTAGTGATGTGAAATGCTTGGTACACTGGGCTTATTTTGTTGTTTTTTTTAGACTTTTTGACCAATCACGTGACAGGCGCAGATCTGCGACACCAGCCACAGGAGAGGCAGATCATGTAATCAGATGTAATCCTTAAGGAGTTAATGCCAGACAGCTTTACTATTGTGGGCATTTTCACTCACATGCATGCCCTTTATCCAGTGCAAAACCTGTCTCAAATAACTAACTAACTAACTAACTAACCTGCACTTATATAGCGCTTTTCTAGTCACAAAGACCACTCAAAGCGCTTTCATTAATACTAACCCTCTATTCTAAGGGCCCATAGGAAACAAATATCTAGGGACAATTTAGAACAGCCAATTAACCTAACATGCATGTTTTTGGCATGTGGGAGGAAACCGGAGAAATCCCGGAGTAAACCCACGCAACACGGGGAGAACATGCAAACTCCACACAGATCACTGTTGGTCGGGGGCTGGGATCGAACCCACGATCCCACGATCCCCACAATCCCCCGGCCAAGGGTAAACTGTGCTGCCGCAGTGCTAACCACTGCGCCACCGTGCAGCCCCAAATAAGCCATCATGATCAGAGTTAACCTTCGCATTAAAGGGATGGGTAGGAGCACTTTGGATTGGATTACCCCAAGCACACCTCTGAATAATTAGAGCAGCCTCTTTGCACTTTTTGCCTAGTGCAGAGACTGTTTTCTTGCTGCTATGATAACAAAACGGACTTGGACACATCCATAAATGTGCTCTTCACCTCAGATGATAGACTGGTGAATGGATTGTCCAAATAGGGCCCTTAGTATCAGTTTTGTACCTTAATGGCCTCTGTAAAGGGTAGCATTCAGAACCTTTAAGGGTACAGCCCTTACAGCCCTGACAGGCTTTGTACCTCTAAAGATACAATTCTGTGCTGTTATTTCTGAAAGTTCTGAATTTGTTTGTGTTATGTAAAGTTAAACAAAGGAGTCATAAATTTGTTAAAATTTCAGTAATTTGTTATGCTATCACAACTTTAGAACTGCACACAATGACAAAGTGAAAACCTTTTTTTGTACACTGTAAAATCCAATAGGTTAACCTAGGGCTGTGCAATATGACAATATATATCAGATAACGATGTAAAAACGTCTGTCGTTTCATAGAATACTCTATCGTTTATATCGTTATTTAAAATGCATATACTCCCGTTTATTCAATAAAGCTCCCCACCACTACTTGTCAGTGCCCCGTCTCTCCTCTACAGTGCGCACAGCGGAACAGGTGCGTCGTGGGTGACTAGGCTTCAGTCCGGTGGTTGCTAATGCTAACTCCAAACTATCAGTTCGGATAACTGCTGCTCCTGTTTGCCTGGGATGTGGGACTTTTTTTCCATTGTGCTGCGTCAGAGAGGATAGTTTGCTAACCTCATTTTAATAGGAGGTAAGTAACGTAAACACCATGTCTAAATATGACATGCGAAATGATGGCGCTGAGTTCTGCTAACTGGAAACCGTAGCAGACCATCATTTTTTAAAATTTTTTTTTTGGGGGGGGGTTGGCTTAAATTGTTGCTGAGTTTCTTAGTTTTTTCTGAAAAAAATTTATTAAAGCTGCAAAAATGCATGATGGTGGCACATACGCACAAAATAAATACATTAAACGGGTTGGAGGAGCAAGTTGGCTCTTAATACATTTGATTTCTAATCATTTTAATTAGTCAAATATTGATAATGAATAAAGTTAAAGTCATCACATGTATTTTATTACATTACATTTTGTGTCTTTTATTTTCAGATCATGACCAATCTGAAATATTTTTACTAAGAAGCAAACAGGTCAAATCAGGTCAGAATGGCGGTCTTTAGGCTGTAGGTCTACACTTAAATTTTCACTGATTTAAACCAACAGCTATTCTATATCTGTAGGTGACAACCATTGGTAA
This sequence comes from Pholidichthys leucotaenia, assembly GCA_020510985.1. Lineage (NCBI taxonomy): Eukaryota > Metazoa > Chordata > Actinopteri > Cichliformes > Pholidichthyidae > Pholidichthys > Pholidichthys leucotaenia. The sequence continues at coordinate 211,013,770 of CM035844.1, forward strand.
TTTTTTCATTTTCAGACATTTTTTGATGTTATCTGTTTTTTATTTATTTTTTTATTTTTTTTGCTTTTCTCCTCTGGCTCAGGAAATATTTAACTTATTAATGTTTCCTTTTTATTCATGTATGATTGAGAAGAAAAACCTGAAATTTATGAGAATCAGGTCTCAAATCCACATTAAAAAACTATTTTATAACAACACTGCAAAATTATGAGGGAAAACGGTATATGTAAAAAAAAGATGGTCCTTTTTATGTGATTATCTAAACTGTAGAATTTACAGAAAATGCATATTGTGATAAATCTCGTTATCGTGATACAAGATGACTTATGTCGTGATATGAATTTTTTGTTGTATCGCACAGGCCTAGGTTAACTTTATGTAGTAGAACAGAAATTGTATGTTGCATAAGAATTCTTATTGTAAAAATGGTTTTACAGTGTAGCGAGTGGGAAGAGGTGTTGATTTTTATCAGAATGTTTGTTTCTACAAATTCTTCCATTGTCATCCAAGGAAAAGACTTTGGCCCAGTACACAGCAGCGAGTAAGTCGTGACTCTGAACATTAAAGTGCTGTTCCAGCTGAACTTTTTCTTCAGTTTTTCTTGGTTTAATCCCCTCTGAATTGGCTGAAATCCGTTTATGCGCCGAGCGGGTGGCGGGTCTGGCAATGAAGGGGAGCAGATGTAGGAAACCACATCGGCGGGTGGTGCCTGACATTGCTGCGGGGAAATTACATTCCCCTCCCGGCTCCCCTCCTGTCATTTACCTTGAGTCGCCGCCGTACGACGAGCCTTTACATTATTAAACGCGGTACACATGCTCCTCCATCTGTCACCACATCGGCCTCCACTGCCCGCGCCACCTGATCGGCTCCGGCTGTCATCAATCACGCGCTCCCCGATTGGCCCGGATTGTTTGAGATCAGTGGTCAGACTGAAGAGCCGTCCCGACCTTGGACTCCTCGCGCCCATTCTGACCAAACTCCACGGAAGGGTGGGAAGAAGGAATTCAATTTCCAAACTAACAGATGAGTATTTATGAACGCCGTAAAGTCCTCGACCTGCGCCGCTTACTCTCTGTCCATCCCCGTCCCTCCGCAGCATGGCATGAAATTAACTCCGCGCCTGCGAAGTGGGGCCTTTCTCCCTCCAATTTCACTTCTGACAAGCTGGGGCTAATGGAGGCGGCGCCGTGGATTAATGTCTCAGCGTTTTGGTTAAAGCACCCTCTCATCTCGTCCGAGCGAGGCGTTGAGTTGTTTGTTGGTGTCAGTGAATTACTTTGCCCTTCTGCATCAGGCAGCAGTCAGTTTAAAAGGTAATTAGTCAAACAGAGCGTCTCCCCAGCACAAGATGGATGGTTTTATCAAACTCGCCGCCGAGGTGTGTTCAATTCTTTCTGCTGACTTTTCAATAAATTCATATTTTGCCTCCACTCGAGATTTTGGCTGCTGAAAAGGAGTTTCATTTTGCTGTCAACTTTTTCTTTGAAATCTTTTTTTTTTTTTTGCTTCAGTTCTTACTGATTATTGGTTTTGTCCTCCTTAACTACATCCATGGTTTTTCTCTGCAGTCTTCCTCTTTTCCTCCTGCCTGGCAGCCCCATCTTCAACATTTTATGTCCAATATGTCCACCATCCCTCCTCTGCACGTGTCCAAACCATCTCAGCTTTGCCTCCTACTTTGTCTCCAAACCGCTCGTGAGCTGTCCCTCTGATATACTCATTTCTAATCCTGTCCCTCCCCAATGACGATCTTAGCATCTTCAACTCTGCCACCTCCAGCTCCGCCTCCTATCTTTTTGTCAGTGCTACCATCTCCAAACCATACATCGTAACAGGTCTCACCGCTATTTTGTAAATCTTCCTGTTCACTCAAGCTGCTGTCCTGTTGCAAATCATCCCTGACGCTCATCTTCACCCACTAGATCCTGCCTGCTGTCTCTTCTTCACCTCTCTTGTGCTTTTTCTATTGCATTGGATGGTTGACCACAGGTATTTAAACCCATCTACCATCACTACCTCTGTTCTTTGCATCTTCATCATTACATCCGTCTCCCTCTCATTCACACTCATTCTGTCTTGCTTCTACTGACTTTCATTCCTCTTCTCTCCAGAGCATACTTCCACCTCACAGACTCTCTTCCATCTGCTCCCTACTCTCACTACAGATCGCAGTGTTGTCTGCAAACATGGTTGAAATTTGAAACTTTTCTCTCATAGATAAGTGACTTTTTTTCCTCAAATTTGCAATTTCTTGTAAATTTGCAGTACTTTTAAAATCACAACTTTTTTGTTATACATTTGCAACTTTTTCCTCTTAAATATGGTATATTTTTTCATATGGAGGGGGATTTATGCTTTTGAGTGGACAACATACAGAACTTGAAAACCTTGGCATCGCCATGTCAGTCAGGTTATTTTTTTTTTCTGAATTGCCTGAAATTTTCTCTGATTTGAACCATAAATCTGTTTTTTACATCCTGCAAATTAGAGGTATATCAGTGGTATGTTGCTAATGAGTTCCCTTTCAATCTCTGGCAGGTGTTAACATAAAACTGAATAAACTGAACAGATAAAAAGATGTTGATCATTAAAGCTCATTCTTGGGAAAACATGAAGGTCTGTACTACATTTCATGTTTATTCACCAGACGCCTATTCCCAGCCATGCTTGATGTCGGAGCTTGTTTACTTGAAATAAGAACAGTTGTGATGTCAAACAGTAGAAAACCTTATAATTTCCTTTTTTGTTTAAGCTATAGTATACTCAATGCTCATTTTAAAACTTTTGTTGTAAAGCTGTCAAACATTTGCAGTGGAGTCAAACTAGATGAAAGAAACAAAAGATTCTCTTTGTTGTACTTTTAAACTAAAACTTTTACTTTTTAGGAGGATATGTTTTCCCATCACTGATTGACTGAAGGTCTCTTATTAAGGGGCCATGGGCGGATAGTATTTCATTTCACTGTTGGAGGACAATAAGCAGAATACTTTCTCAGGAGTAAATATTGAGGAATATGGGGCAGATTTACAAAGGCAGTGCAAATTAGCGAGTGTGCAAATTAGACAGCGCGCCTAAGGGAGTAGCCAATTTTTGCCCGTGATCTAACAACACGCAAAATTATGAACACAGACGCAATCACTTCATTTCAATAATGACCACCCATCCACCAAAAGCACTGCAAAATTGTGCACAGGCACAGCTGATGAGGAAGCAGGTCATCAACACAGGTGCAGCCAGTTTGGTGGAGCATAATATTGTTTTTTTAAGCTTTTGTTTAAGCACAAGCCCTAATAAAATAGCTTCTATCTGTTTGTCATATGTCAAAGTTTTTCATTTCACATGGCAGACTCCTTTGTTTAATATGTATAAATTAAGGACTACTCATGAATAAATTGATTATTGACCAGCGTGTCTATTTTATTAACACAAGAACCATCAAGATGGTCTGATGGAGACTCTGAGGTTTTATTATGTGAATAACTTTGTTTGAACAAAATCTACAGGTCTCCCAGTCCATGACTTTTCATAAATATTGTATGTGTGTTTTATCTTTTCTGAAGTCTGGACCATAATAAAATTAAACACACACGATTTCACTTATTCCTCGGACAGCCACAGCAGAGACTGCTGTCATTGAGTTTCTACAATGTTGCAATGTCGGGGGACGTATATGGATCTGTGCTCCTTTTGTCCAGTCCAGGTAGGAAGAGCTGTACTATTTCATGGATACAAATTCATTGTTTAGGAAAGCTTTTTCATTTTTTTTTAAATTTTACCAGGTAAAATATTTGAGAGCAATTCTCACCAGGGAGGGCCTGGTGTGTCATCGTATGTACTTAATGTTTGCTTTTGTTCTTGTTCTTAATCCTATTTGTGTAGAAATTTTGCCCCGAGATGCAAAGTGCGTTATAAAACAAATAAATTATTATTATTATTATTATTATTATTATTATTATTATTATTAGGCTATATATAAACAAATTAAATTTTTAAAAATCCTCTGCTGGCTGATGTCCAGTTCAGCACAACACCGATCTCTGTGAGATCGTTTCTGTTCATATTAATCTGGTCTGTCATGCCAAATCAAGTCGCGCGCAGGGAGAAGCTTCTCTCTCTCTGGCCACGTGTCCTCGGTTCTCGCTGGTGTCTCCTGGCACCAGTGATTGCTGTCATCAGGTGCAGATGAATTAAGACAAGCTTTTTTGGGGTGTTAAATCCTGGCGCATTTAGCAGAAGATTGACAACCGCAAACCTTAGTAAATCACCTTGCGGCAGTCATCCCTCATTTTTGTGTGTTGACACGACAACTCCCACAAATACGTATGCAATGAGGCCAGGCGCAAAGTTAACATAGTCCACGCCTTTCCACCACTAATTTTGCCCTGCGCCCTTTAGTAAATCTCAACAGTAGTTTTTTAATGTCAAAACAGGGTTTTGCGATGGCGCAGCACATTAGTAAATCTGCCCCTATAAGTATTATTGTAATGTTGGAAAAAAAATCACACATTTATGAAATAAAAGTTGCAAAGTTACAAGCAAAGGTCACAAATCCATATAAAAAAAATCACAAATTTTTTTTAAGAAGTAAAGTCACAAACTTGTGAGAAAGGTTCAAATTTACAAGAAAAAAGTTGCAAATTTAAGTGAAAAGAGTCATGACTTTGCAAGACAGTCACAAATTTGAGGAAAAAGTCACAAAATTACAGGATGAAAACCTGCAAATTTATGATAGTCACAGTTTTACAAGGAAAAAAGTCACAGATTTTTGAGCAAAAGTATCAAATTTACAGGAAAAAAGTGGCAAGCTCACTAAAAAAATGCTGTAATGTTAAACGAAAAAGTAGCAAATTTATGAAAAAAGCTGCAATTTTTTGAGGAAAAAAATCAAATGTACCTTAAAAAAGTTGAACATTTAGGTGAAAAAAATCTGCAGATTTACACGAAAAGTCACAGTGCTACAAGAAAAAAAAAATCACAAATTTATGAAACCAGTTACAATTTATAAGAATTTTTTTTTTTTGCATTCATTCTTATCATTGATGCTTGAGTCATTTTATTCAGTTATGTAACATGATGTAGAAAGGTTTTTGATGATATTGGAGGATGTAGCCTCACATGGGTTGCAACATTAAATATGTAGTGTTAAGGCTATGATTATATGAATATAATTATTAATAACTGGAATTAATAATTATTCATGAGAATTGACTTACCTCGTTCTAACACTGGGGACACCACTCACCATTTATAGAGGGGTGAGGACTCTATGAATAAGTACCTAAGCTTAAAAATTTGGTAATTAATAAGCTGAGGTTTAATTAATAATTTAATTGACAATTATTTGATCAGTCTCACAATCTGTGTGTCAGGTCTTGACACTGAGTGACTCTGAATTCTGGACAAAGGCACCACACCATTTAACTCAGTTTAGTAGTTTTAATGAAAGACACCCAAGAGCAACAGACATCTGCCTAGCTTTGTAAAATGATGAGATAACCAGAGGTTGTAATAACAATGGTAATTTTGCATCAATGAAGAAAGAGCAACATTTACAAGTCTTGCGTGTGTGGAATAAGGCTGGAATATGACTGTGTGTCTGAATGGAGTGTTAGTGAAACCACCGTAGGAAAATTAAGTACAACACAAGGTTAATGACAAGGGGAATTTTAGAAAGTTGTTTTGGAAAAAAAAGAAAAACAGATTAACTTTATATTAGACTAAGAAAAAAGGAACCGTGGATGCACGGTGGCGCAGTGGTTTAGCACTGTGGCAGCACAGTTTTACCCTCAGCCGGGGGACCGCGGGGATCATGAGATCGTGGGTTCGATCCCAGCCCCCGACCAACAGTGAGCTGTGTGGAGTTTGCATGTTCTCCCCGTGTTGCACGGGTTTACTCCGGGATTTCTCCGGTTTCCTCCCGCATACCAAAAACATGTAGGTTTAGGGCGCTCGCGCACGCAGCGACCAGCAGCCGGTGGCTTGTCACCAAACTGCAAACCAAGTCTACCTACGGGTACAAATAAGTTAAAAAAAAAAAAAAAAAGGAACGGCAGTTACAAAAAAAACGTGGCTGGGGTTCTTAAGGGCCTCAGACCGAAAACAGAATAAGATAGGCAAGCCTCATTGGGTCACAGACGCTCTTGGCAGTCCGGCTGGTCCAACCTGGGTTGGAGATTTGGCTTTGATGGCAGGGGTCCTCTCTGCTGTTCTGTGCCCATTTGTCTTGAGAACCTTGTCAGAGGCAGGGACCCGGTTTGAGTCTGGGTCTGCTTGCTTCTTCTGAGAACAATGGGTCGTCCTCTCTCGGATGGAGTTTGGACGTTGGAGAACAGCCCAAAAGGAAGTGTTAAAGCTGGGTTAAACTAGGAACACTCTAAAGTATGGAGGTACACTTGAGTTTCGAGAAAAATATTTTTGAAAATTGGGAAAAATTTGGGAGAACAAAGTAAAAAAATTCAAAGATATAGGTTGCTTAGAGAAAAAAGTAAAAATGAGGATCAATTTTAACTAGTCACTGCTTTCTAACAAAATGGCATGCTTTAGAGAAAATTGTAAATATTAAAAAGTTGACGAAGAAAGGATTGTAAAGAAAAAAGAAGTTACCTTAGGAGAAGTGGAGGCTGAGCCGTACCATGCTGTCCAATGGAAAAAAGAGACAGAGCCTCAGCTGTGTGTGATAACGGTAGCAGTTTCACATGCAGGGGCGGGGTTTACTGCAAACCCACCAATCAGGGAGTACATGACTAAGGGCGCATTGAGATGGCCACTGTTTGGTCCAGACCAAAGGACCAAACAGTGGCTTCCGTGGATAGTTTGGTTCATTTGGTGCCTTCCGAACGTGCGTTGGAACTCTGGTGGGCACAAACAAGCAAAGTCTGGTCCCCCTGAAAACGGGGGTCTTGATTCTCTTGCAAACAAAGTCTGGTGCGCTCCGCTTGCAGTGTGAATCCAAACAGACTATCCAGCGGGCCAAAGGGCAGAAGTGCAGGGTTTCCTCTGGTAGCATTTCCGGGTGGTGGTCTGCCATGCTTGAAAATATCCCGCCATTCTATGAGGAAATATAAATTTAAGAAAAAATATAAGGAATGACAGTCCGCAAGCACGCACACGAACAACGCACGTGACCGTCATCCATGTGGAGTTACAGTCAGTAAGCAGAGTGTCTCGCTACTAGTGTCACTGTCCGAGCGAAGCATGAAATTATTAAAGTACTTTAAATACGTAAAAAAAGCAGAAGAGGCATATAAGCAGTGAAGGCCTTTATCATGGTTTTAACCCGCTGGTAACGGGAGCAATAATGGAAGAGTCGCTTTAACAGGTGTGGTTAGGGAGAACAAGTTGATTCATTTTGTCTTCCTTTTTATTATTAGTTTTTTGTTTTTCTTATTTCAGACAAAAATAAAAAGGAGATGTTTTGTCTTTACCTTGGTTAATATTAATTAACTAATTTATGTTCATTATTATGTACCTAGGGGCAGCGCGGTGGCGGAGTGACTAGCACTGCGGCAGCACAGCAACTCACCCTTGGCTGAGGGATCCTGGGTTCGATCCCAGCCCCCGACCAACAGTGATCTGTGTGGAGTTTGCATGTTCTACCCGTGTCTGCGTGGGTTTACTCCAGGATTTGTCCGGTTTCGTCCCACATGCCAAAAACATGCAAGTTAGGTTAACTGGCATCAAAACTGGGGATTCTAAATTGTCCTTAGGTATGACTGTGAGAGTGAATGGTTGTCTGTGTCTCTGTGTTGGCCCTGCGATGGACTGGCGATCTGTCCAGGGTGTACCCTGCCTCTCGCCCAAAGATGCTGGGATAGGCTCCAGCCCCCCCGCGACCCAAAAAGGATTAAATGGAAGAAGATGGATGGATGGATTATGTACCTACAGTATATACAGGAGTGGTGGCTCAGTTGGTAGAGCATCCGCCCCACACCCGGGAGACTGGGGTTCAAATCCCAGCCAGGTCATACCAAAGACCAGGTAACAATGGTACTTTCCGCCCTCTAGCTTGGTGCTCAGCATAATAGAACAGGGAAAGGCGGGCAGAGAGGAGTGGCAACCCCTGTCCTGTATAAGGCAAGAAAGGAACACTTGTTCCCGAGGAGACTTGACCACAAAAAAAAAAAAAAAAAAAATGTACCTGGCAAGTTAAGATGCACAAAGTCAATGACTTTAATCCGTCAGCAGCCTTTATACAAACTACATGTGCCAACATTTGGATTTCAAAATAAGGGAGGTTTTTTCTGCTGTCTGAGTGGTGAGCAGATTTTGAGGAAAAAAAAAACTATAAATATTTAGAAATAATATAACAGAAATAACTGCATCTTTGGTCATTTAAGTTAATTTATTTCATTAAATACAATTTTTTTTTCCACAATATTTTTTATTGAACCTTTTTTTTTTTTTTTTACAAACATGGCACAAACAATCAAACACTAACACTAAAGTAATTTAAAAATAAAAAAACACTAACTACAAAAAAAAAAATGTACTAAAAACACCAACAACCACTAACAAAAGCAAGTCATCAACAATGCTCCTCTGTTTAGTCTAGGTAATGTATTACATAAGTATACATATTATACATTCACCAATTTGGAATTTGCAAGGTTCACACACATCATTCACCTTCTTCTTCAGAAGTTATGTTTAATTTCTTTACATAATCAATGAAAAATCTCCATATATTCTCAAACACATTTTCCTTTGATTTCAGTATGTATGTTATTCTTTCTAGTGGAAGGTTTGTTAACATCTGTCTTAACCACTGAGTCACATCTGGTCTATGAATCTTTTTCCACAGTAGTGCAATACATTTTTTGGCATTAAGCAAACTGAGGTCTATGAATGCTCTTTCACTCTTATTAAAGTTATGTTTTTCTGGATACAGACCCAACAAAAACAGTTTAGGGTTCAATGTGAATTGTTTTGAAATTATTTTTTCAATTGTTACCCTCACCTCTTCCCAAAACATTCTGATTTTTCTACATTCCCATAAACAGTGAAATAGGGTTCCTTTACTTTCCATACATTTTGTGCATGTATCTGGTATGTTTTTGTTATATCTATTTAACTCCACTGGTGTAACATACATCCGCATTAACCATTTAAAATGTATCAATTTAAGACGTATATTTATTGATTTGGTTTGAGCTTCTGTACAAGCCAGTTCCCATTGTTCCTCTGAAATTTCAGTTTGCAGGTCTTCTTTCCAATAATTCAGTCTTCTCTGTGAGTTTTCACTTGAGAATAGTGTCAATGAGTTATAAAACTCTGAAATAATACCCTTTGTGGCACATATGTTGGGTACATATTTTCCACAAATGTATTGCTGTATGTTTATTGTGTGCTTCAGTCTAGAGGGACAAAAGGACTGAGTCTGCAGGAGATATGAGAAGGTGTGAGATTTGGCCTTTGTCTCAGAGAGACGCCCTGGAGGGATTTCCAGACCATCTAAGGCTAAGGGACAATGGTGGAAGATCAAAAGGGTTACATTGTGACTGGGATTAAGTACCATGTGACTGTATGTTTGCTTAGACACCATGTGACTTGAGTTTCGATGTTCCAGGATAGAAAAGAGACAGATCAATATCACATCGCTCTTTTCTTGCTTGGAAATTGTTAAGAGTATGTGTTCTGTTAATAAAGCTGAACCTGAGAAATAAACTCAGCCTCATCCTTGAGCACATCCTCTACACCTTTCTCTTACTATCTTTCGTCAAAATTTTTTCCAAGGAAGAATAAGTAGGTCGGGTGAGAGCATTATTTTGATTTGATCGAATAAAATTCCTGAGCTGAAGATATTCAAAAAAAAATGTGTTCTATTAAGATTGAATTTGATCCTCAGTTCTTCAAAAGACATTATGTTATCTGAACGTGACAAATATAAGCCTTGAATCTTTTGAATCCCTTTTAAATTCCATACTTTAAATACAGCATCCGCTCTCCCTGGTGTAAAATATTGATTACCCCAAGTGTGGTTCTTTTAAATATTTTTTGGTTTCACACCATATTTTGATCATGTGCTTTACAATTGGATTTTTAACTTGTTTCTGTAATTTTTTAGCCGAGTCTGAGTATATGAATAAGGGAAGAGGTAAAGGTAAATTGTATGATTCCATTTCAGTCTAGTGAGGGAGATCATTTGATGAAAAATAATATGTCATAGACCTCAGTTGTGCTGACCAGTAATACAACATAAAGTTTGGACATTTCAGACCTCCACGATCAAATGGTAAATATAGTAAGGACAAACGTAATCTAGCCTTCCTATTGTTCCATATAAATTCCACTAACTTTTTTTTTAATTCTTGAGAATAGATCTGAAGGTGGTGGTAAAGGAATGTATTGAAATAAAGTATTTTTGGTAAGATATTACTTTTAAGTATATTAATTCTCCCGATCATCGACATTGGTAGTGACATCCATCTCTGAAGTAACTCATTAATATCTGTCATTAAGGCTTCATAGTTGGCACTGGCGACTGATTCTAGCTTAGGCACAATTTGAATTCCTAAATATTTAAACTGATTTACAACATTGAATTGATTTACCTCAGGAGCTGGGTGATTTCTCTGGGTCTCATTTAGCATTAATATTGAAGATTTAGTTTTATTTATTTTATATCCTGATATTTCCCCAAAGTTCTTTATTAAATTTAACAAGGTCGGAATTGATTTTTTAAAATTCGACGTAAACAAAATTATGTCATCGGCATACAGGGAGATTTTATGTTCTGTTGGTCCTATTTTAATTCCATATATTTGTGGATGTAAACGTACTGCCATCGCTAAAGGTTCAATTACCATAGTAAACAATAAGGGTGAAAGTGGACAGCCTTGTTGACATCCTCTATTGATTTTTATTGATTTTGAGATACATGTATTGCTGTTTGTTAGGATTTCTGCTGTAGCATTATTGTATATTATCTGAACCCATTTTATGAAATTATTTCCAAGTCCAAACCTTTGTAGGACTTCAAAAAGAGAGGGCCATTCGACCCTATCAAAGGCCTTTTCGGCGTCCAATGATAGGAGAGCTGTATCCGGTGCTTCTTTATTGGAATAAATAATATTAAATAGTCTTCTTACATTATGGAAGCCTTGTCTTCCCATTATAAAGTCATTCTGATCTCGGTTAATAATATTTGGTAAAATTTCTTGTAGTCGTCTTGCTAAAATTTTACAGATTATCTTAAGGTTAGTATTTAATAAGCTTATTGGTCTCATGTTTTCACATTTATTAGGGGGTTTACCTGGTTTTGGCAACAGTATAATTAAGGCATTATTCATGTATGGTGGCAAATTACTATTTTGAAATGCTTCTAAAATCATTTCCAAAACTGGTTTTCTTAATTTATTCTTAAATTTTTTATAGAGGTCAACTGGATGACCATCTGGTCCTGCACTTTTTCCTGATTTCATATTATCAATGGCTAGCCCAACTTCTTCTTGACTAATTTTAGACTCCAGTATCTCCCTGTTTTCATTTGGAATACACGGTATAGATAATCCACCCAAAAACCCATTTAGTTTTGTTAAGTCAGTTTCATTTTTTGTATCATATAGTTTTTCATAATAATCTCTAAAGGCACTATTAATTTCTAAAGGATCTATAACTGCCTGTCCATAACTTATATTACTGGTAATTGGTGTTTTAAATTCTAATTGTTTAATCTGCCATGCCAATAATTTTCCTGATTTTTCACCTTGTTCATAAAAAATTTGCTTCAATCTTAGAAGACTCGAGGCAGCTCTATTTGCTGATTTTTTGTCATATTCAGCTCTCAGAATCAGTAATTCGTTCTCTAACTTTGGGTTACTTGCTGCATACACTTTTTCTTGAAGAATTTTTATTTTACGTTCCAATTGGACTCTCTCCTCTCGAGTCTTCTTAGATTTTGAACCTGTCTAACTAATAATATGTCCCCTAATAAAAGCTTTGAAAGCCTCCCACTTTATACATGCTGATGTTTTTGTAGTATTGATATCAAAGAACTCATCTATCTGTTTTTCTATGTACTTAACAAATTCCTCATCCTGAAGCCATTTATGCTGAAAATGCCACCTACCTGGATCCTTTGTCAATTTCTTATCTACATACACTACTGTTCAAAAGTTTGGGGTCACCCAGACAATTATTTTGTATTTTCCATGAAAAGTCACACTGCTGCACATCCACCAGCCATAATGCTCTGCACTGTGTGTCTATATATATACATTTATAGTAATATGGACATATGTTTGCTAGATGTTGTTTTTTCTTGCCTTCTGATTGTTGCTCTGAGTGTTGCTGTCCCTGTGCTGTTGCAATCCTGGAATTTCCCCATTGTGGGACTAATAAAGGCTTATCTTATCTTATCTTATCTTATTTACCACCATGAGTTGTAAAATGAATAGAAAATATAGTCAAGACACTGACAAGGTTAGAAATAATGATTTGTATTTGAAATAATAATTTTTTTCTTCAAACTTTGCTTTCGTCAAAGAATCCTCCATTTGCAGCAATTACAGCATTGCAGACCTAACATGATTGCACAAGGGTTTTCTAATCATCCATTAGCCTTCTGATGCAATGAGCAAACACATTGTACCATTAGAACACTGGAGTGATAGTTGCTGGAAATGAGCCTCTATACACCTATCTAGATATTGCACCAAAAACCAGACATTTGCAGCTATAATAGTCATTTACCACATTAGCAATGTATAGAGTGTATTTCTGATTAGTTTAAAGTTATCTTCATTGAAAAAAAAGTGCTTTTCTTTCAAAAATAAGGAAATTTCTAAGTGACCCCAAACTTTTGAGCAGTAGTGTATATTAGACAGCAGGGTGCATGATCAGAGATCACAATGTTATCATAGAAACAGTTTTGAATCTTGGACCTTAATTCTGTGGAGATCAAAAAGTAGTCAATACGTGAGAATGTCTTATAGGTATTAGAATAACAAGAATAGGCTTTGACTTGTGGTTTCATTTCTCTCCATATATCTAGCAATCTCAGTTCTTTCATAAAATGATTAATGGTCATCCTGCATCGATTGTGCGTACAGTCCAGTCCTGTTGATCTATCTATACTGGGATTCAATGTACAATTAAAATCCCCTGCTATTATATGTTGCCCTGTAAGTGATGATAAAGTATGAAATAAATTAACGAAGAAGTTTTGATCATCTGTATTGGGACCGTATAAGTTCACCAGATTTATATTTTCTAATAACAAAGATCCTTAGATGATTAGATATCTTCCTAATTTGTTTCCAATTACATTTTTCACTTGAAATGGGACTGTTTTATGTATGAGAGTCATAACTCCCCTTGCTCGGGATGAAAATGATGAGGTGAACACATTTCCTTGCCATCTTCTCCTAATTCTTTTTACATCCTCCTCTATTAGATGAGTTTCTTGTAAAAATACAATTTTTGAATCTATGTCTTTTATTTTATTCATAACTTGTTTAAGTTTTTTTAGATTTTGTAGACCTCTGCAATTCCATGAAGTTAAATTAAGATTAACGCTTTGATCTATGATCAATAAGGAGTTTGAGATTACCTCGCAATATGAACATGCTCATACAGAGAAGCAAAAACATGGATAGTTGAACATTCATCCTACAAACTACACAAAAACAAATTCCCTTTCCCCACATTCGTGGTAATCCCCCCCAAAATCAAAAAATTCCGTCTCCCGTTATAGCTAGTGACTGTTCCACACCTGCGAGGATCAGTCAAACCACTCACTCTTTCTCCTCTCAATCACCCTGACTCTACTACTATTTTTAATGACATTAACTCTCTTCTGTAGTTTTTTCAACATAACTTCAAAGTTTTATAGCAACTTTGTACATCATAGCTTTTTTTTTTTTATAATACAATCTGTATTTTGTAGACATGTTATATGTTTCAGATCAATCAGATGCATGTACAAATGCTTAAATGTTCTACCTTTATCATGTTCATGCTTAGCTCCCACCAGTCTCCTTTTGGATCTGCTTAATGAGCTCCTGCGCCTCTTGAGGGGTCTTGAAGGTGTGGGTTCTCCCTTTATATGTGACCAGCAGTCTTGCCGGATGAATCACTCCGTGACGAATCCCGAGGTTGCGCAGCTGTTTGCGGGCGGGGTCGAACTGCCTCCTTAATTGTTGACTTCCTGTGGCCAAATCTGGGTAGAACCGCACCTGTTGATCCTGGTATTTAATTTCCCCTTTAGCTCGCACCGCGTTGGTGACCGTCATCTTGTCCCTGTAGTTGAGGAACTTCATAATCAGCGTCCTCGGTGGTGTCTTATTATCTCTCGGTGGGCCGATTCGGTGAGCGCTCTCTAAGACGACTGATGACTGCAGGTCCGCGTTGTTCAGCGCTTCTGGAATCCACTTTTCCAAAAAGGAACACGGGTCCCGTCCCTCCGCTCCCTCCGGGAGACCCACCAGCCTCAAATTATTCCGTCGCGAGCGGGATTCTAAGTCCAGGACGTTATCTTCCAGATGTTTACATTTTAATTCCAGTGTTTGCACCTTTGATTGTAGGCTGGTGACGTCATCTTCAGCGCTTGAAATTCGGAGCTCCGCCTGCGATACTCGTTCCATACAGTCGCTTATTTCCTTTCTCATTTCTTCTACCGCTGCTATAATCCCATCAAATTTAGACGAAAAGTCTGCTCTCATGGAGCTGATGGCAGCAAGCACCGCACTTGTCCCCTCCTCAGCAGTTACCGCTCCACCGCTGGCTACATCCTCCGCCATAGTCTCTGGAGATTTTTCTGCTTCGTCACGAGCGTGGAAGTCTGTTAGTTTGGATTGTTGTGTCGAATTGCTTTTTCCTCCGCCTAATTTCCCAGCCTTAGTCTTTACCATATCCGCGCCTAAACGCTGGGATAGGTTTTTGTTCCAATTAAGAGAGTTTTAGCCTACTTTTTATTTTTAGGAGCAGAGCAGTGTGAAACACGTCTTCCTACGTGGCCGCCATAACCAGAAGTCCCATTAAATACAATTTTATTGATATTTTTTCTTTGAAATCATACTTAAATTATTGTTCTGTTCTGGCTGTGCAAAATTATGGTCAAAAGTGTAAATTACAAGGAAAAAGTAAAAATAAAAATACCACAGTCTGTTTCAAATTTATTTAAAAAAAAGCCAGTAATTTTATTTTTAAAAATAGACAAAAAAATCGGCCATAAAATAATCCACAAATTTATAATAAAGTCTCAAATGTACAAGAAAAGTCACTTTTACAAGAGGAAATTACAAATTTGAAGAAAATGGTTTCAAATTTAGATAAATTTACAGAGAAACGTAGAAAACTAAGAAAATTGTTACAAATGGGTGCTCTTTGTACCCTTAACTCAACTAGAAATTTTTTGTTGTCTCCTTTTAATTATTAATTTCAAAGCACTGCTTTTACATGAGTAGAATTTCTGGCTACTGTACCCACTTTTGATCTTATGATTTAAGTATGCATGAGTAAATTACTATTAGGAATGTTTTTTTTTTCCCTTCCCTACTTTTTCAATGGGAAAAAGAAACACGACTAAAAATACAAAAAAAAATAAATACACATTTTGTCATTTATGTAAACCATGATTAAAAAAAAATCCTGCAGGACAAAACATAACACTTGATATTTTCTAACCGGTTTGTATACCACCATAGACAGAGAGAGAACCTGAATTAGACAGAGCTCAGAGAGGGAAAGATGAGACAGAAGAGAGTAGCCAAGGAGAGAAAAGTATTCAAGCAGAGGGTTCAGGAGAGGTGAGAGCAGTGGAATGAGAGAAGGAAAAGTCCAAACACAGGACATCTGGATGGGACCCCAACTGGCCCAATATTCCAACATTCAAGCCTCAGTTGTACAATACTTCAAATGGTAAGTTCCATATGCAAAGTTACTGTGCAAATTAGAAAAAAAAAGAAATAAATAGTATAAAATTAACATATTCCAGTTACAATAGTGTCATGCGTTTTCTGCCCCCTCCGCGTTTGTGTAACCATAGCAACACTTAGTCTGAGAAGAGGTAGTGGTGTTTATCATAGTACATTTTGGATAGAAAATACCAATAAAGACAACCGCACAAATCCGAGAAATCCTTTTACCGGAGAAAGCCTAGGAGAAAAGTTAAATGTCTCATTTGTGGCGGACAAACAACCTGGCTGAAGGGAACAGATTTCTGTTTTCGGTCCTGGCCAATCAATGAGCCGGATTTTTCTTCTTCGCGGAGAATTTTTCTTTCTGGTCAGTGGTGTTTTCAGCTACAGCGCCCCAAACAAGTAGTTGTTGTAACTGCGTGTCGTTGTCCAGGCAGTTTGGTCCACTGCAGTGTGAATGCAAACCAAACCAAACAAAGGTGTGAAAATTCTCAGCATTCCCCTCCCAGTCAAACCGAGACCCTGGACTATCCTGGTCTGAATGCAGCCTAAAGCCTTATTCATGGTGCATTTCCCCTCTGGTCCGCTTTTTTTCCCATCTACCAGGCCAAGCGGTTGGCACATGTGCACAACTGTTATTTATAGTTTCGCCCCAGCCCTATGGGTAGTGCAAATTCGTTACCCATTCGCAATTTGTTCTCCGCTCAAGCTGCTGCTGTTGCAAAAAGATTCATGTGTGGGTATCATGAAATGATGAGACTGGATGATTTCTCAGTATTGGTTTATTTCATCTCACGTCCCACAGCTCCTTCTCTCAGTCAGGAAATCAGAGAGTGAGCTGCAGTAAACCACATACATTTATACCACCACATCAAACACAGAATCACATTTGCATTTAATCCCTCCATTGTCCTCTCGGCTCCTCTGTCTGACCCCAGGAGGTCAGACAGTCCTTTCAGGTCCTCTCTCCAGTTCTTCTCACTTCCTCCCAAGTTCGCAGGTGGTCCAGACTCATTGTCCATCTGAGGCGTGATGTCAATACACACCGCGAGCTTAAAGTACTTTTAAGTTTGGGTCTCTGCAGCGGAATATGTGGGCTACATAATGTTACGCCACATCACTCCCCCCGAAACGCCAAAGAATGGACACATACCAACATCACTCTAACGGCCATAAACATATGTCACCCCCCCCCCCCTTGCAGGATCTACAGCACAATCTACACGGGTTGATCAAAAACACACATCACTCTGCCCGTAGTCTAGGCTTCAACCTCCTCCCAAATCTGCTGTACGCAGGTTTCGCAGCCTGTGTTGTTCCGTCCTGCGGCGCACCTGTGGAATGGGGGGGAGAAAGGTAATTGCCCCCTGCGGGGGATCCAGGGGCCATTCCCTGGGAGGTCTGCCGCGTCAAGGCGCCCCCGCCAGTCGTACAGGTTTGTCACGCAACACAAAAGCAGGCTTTAATCTGTCAACACTGATTGTTTCTTTCCTGCCCCCCAAATCTAGCACAAAATATTTCTCCCCAGTTTCCAGCACTCGAAATGGACCATCGTAAGGTGGGCGGAGGCTGTGACGCTGAGCGTCGTGCCTGACAAAAACAAACTCTGCGTTTTGTAAAGCCTTGGGAACAAAAACACGCGGAAAAGTGTGATGAGCGGGGCCTGGGAGCATCTCCGCTCCTGTGCCACTTAGCGGTCCCCGCACCGGGGGGTGCTCTGGTGCCGCATGGGCTGGCAGGAACTCTCCGGGCAGCCTGAGAGGTTGAGTAAAAACTAATTCAGCGGGTGAGGCATCTAAATCCTCTTTGGGTGCCGAACGCAACCCCAATAAAACCCATGGTAGTTTGTTTACCCAATCTGTATCCGTGAGCGACGCTCTGAGTGCTGCCTTCAACGACCTGTGAAAACGCTCGCATAAACCGTTGGCCTGGGGATGATAAGCGGTAGTTCGGTGGGCTGCCGCTCCTAAGCCGCTGGCCATTGCTGACCACAGCTCCAACACGAATTGCGGACCCCTATCGGACGTAATATCTGACGGGACTCCGAACCGCGCTACCCAGGCTGTTAAAAAAGCGCAAGCCACCTCTGCCGCTGTGGTCGATTGTAATGGGACCACTTCCGGCCAACGTGTGGTCCAGTCCACCATTGTCAAGAGATGTGTGAACCCTTGCGACGGCGGTAGGGGTCCTACTAGGTCTATGTGCACATGATCGAATCTCTTAGCCGGAATGTGGAACGGTTCTAAAGGGGCTTTCGTGTGCCTGTGAACTTTGGCCCGCTGGCAAGACATGCAGGCTTTCGCCCACTCCTTCACGTGCTTGCGCAGGCTCGGCCAAACAAACTTCTCCGCTACCATTTTCACCGAAGCGCGTACTCCCGGGTGCGCTAGGGAGTGCACCACGTCAAAAACGCGATGGCGCCACGCGGCCGGAACCACCGGGCGCAGTCGCCCGGTGGATACGTCGCAGATAAGAGGGGGTGAACCGGTTTGTAAACTTATGCTCTCCAGTCTTAACCCTGTTGGTCCAGACAGGAGCGCGCGCACGTCCGTGTCTTCACTTTGCTCCGCTGCCATGGCTGCGTAATCTATCCCCACGTGCACCGGAGCCGCGTGCGCGTCCGCGCTGTTACCTTGCTCCGCGTCTGCGGCATTACAGTCCGCATCCGTGCGGACAGGCGCTGTTACCGCTTGTGAGAGGCAGTCCGCTACTACATTAAGTTTACCGGCTACGTGCTGTATATCAGTGGTGAATTCTGAAATTGCGGCCAGCTGCCTCTGCTGTCGACCTGACCAAGGTTCTGAAATTTTGGACATTGCAAAAGTGAGCGGTTTGTGGTCGACAAACGCGGTGAAACGCCGCCCTTCCAACCAGAACTGAAAATGGCGAATGGCCAGGTGGAGCGCTAGCAGCTCCCTGTCAAACGCGCTGTATTTCCGCTCAGCATCACGTAGGGACCTGCTGAAAAAAGCGAGTGGCTGCCAAACTCCGGCGACCTGCTGCTCTACAACGGCCCCTATGGCCACATCTGACGCGTCTGTGGTTAGCGCTATTCGGGCCGATGGGTCTGGGTGAGCCAGCAGTGCTGCGTCTGCCAGTGCTTTTTTAACCCCTGTGAATGCGCGCTCCCGCTCTGGGGACCACTCGATCACATTGGAGGGCTTCTGTTTTCTGAGCGCGGCGTACAACGGTTGCATGAGCTGCGCCGCGTGGGGTATGAAACGGTTATAAAAATTTACCATTCCTAAAAACTCTTGCAACGCTTTTACCGTTTGTGGCTGGGGAAACTCCGCCACTGCGCATACTTTGGTCGGCAGAGGGACTGCTCCCTCTGGAGAGACGCTGTGCCCTAAAAAATCGATTTGCGCTGCGCCAAAATGGCACTTGGCCGGGTTGATTATCAACCCATGCGCTCTCAACCTCTGAAAAACTGTCGTGAGGTGTTTTTCGTGTTCCTCCTCGGAGGCGCTGGCTACCAAAATGTCGTCTAAGTAGACAAAAACAAAAGGGAGGTCGCGCAACACGGCATCCATCATCCGTTGGAAGGTTTGCGCGCCGCCTTTAAGGCCAAAAGGCATGCGTAAAAACTCAAAAAGCCCGAACGGGGTTATTACCGCTGTCTTGGGAATGTCCTCTGGTCGGACCGGGACCTGATGATAACCGCGGACCAGGTCTATTTTAGAAAAAATGCGCGCCTTCGCCAAGTGCACCGAAAAATCCTGGATATGCGGAATTGGGTAGCGGTCCTGCGCTGTGGCATTGTTTAACCTGCGGTAATCGCCACAAGGTCTCCACGAGCCGTCAGCCTTAGGCACCATATGCAGGGGGGAAGCCCAGGCGCTCTTCGAGCGGCGAATTATGCCTAATTACACTATGCCTATTATGACTGGCGCCTAGTGGCTGCCCCGGCCTTGGATGCGCTCTGCAGAGCGTGCCCAAATGCCAAGTCACGTTTCGTTACCTATGTGTAATGACAATAAAGTTGAATCTCAATCTCTCAATCTCTAACTTTTCCAGGTTGGCGAACTCCTCACGCGCCATGGAGAGCTTAGCTGCATCCAAGCGCCGATCCTTCGCAAAAACTGGTGGGCCACTTGTGGTTATAAAGTGCTCCACCCCGTGCTTCGCCACCTTAGCTGAAAATGTGGGAACTGTGAGTGCTGGAAACTGGTTTAGAAGAGTGTGAAACTTACCGCCTGCTGTGGCGACGTTGGTCTGTACTGGCGGCGGGGACACTCGAGCTGCACAAGGGATGGAACAAAAAGAGAGTGCATTAACCAGGTGTCTATTAACCAGATCTACCAACAAGCCATGTGAGCACAAAAAGTCAGCGCCTAACATGTTGAAACTCACCGCCGCTACTATGAAGGTCCATTCATAGGTGCGGCCGTGCAAGGACAGGCGCAGAGTCCTTTCGCCAAAAGTCTTAATAGATGAGCCGTTTGCGGCCGTTGCCCCGTCTCCGCGGGGGCCAGCCACCCGATCCGCATAGGTCGCGGTGATGAAACTCCTCTGTGCTCCGGTGTCAACGAGGAATTGCCGTCCAGAGCTCGCGTCTGTCAGGTACAGCAGCTTGTTCAGTTCACCGAGAGTCGAAGCTGCTAACGACCCCCGGCTCGTGCGTTTCCCTGTTTCTTGAAGCTGCATGGTGGGATGCATCTGTGTGCCTTCTCCGCGAAGCGTCGATGGTAAAAACAGAGGTCGTCCCCTCCTCTGCTTCGGGACCGCGCCGCTGCCGTCGTCGCTGGGGTTGTTTCTGCTGCCCCTGGCTCTCCACCACCCCCGGCCGCCGCGCTGAGGTCTGCTGCTGCCACTGAAGTCTCCTGCTTGTCGCAGGCGTCGAGGAGCCGCTCCGCTTCCATGGCCAGCGTGCGGAAGTCCTGCTGGTTCACACACCTCATGCCAGACAGGAGACCCCTCATGTGTGCTGGGAGGGTCCTCAAGAAGATGTGTTTAAACAAAAACGCATCGTTGTCCGCCCCAATCATCTGCAGCATGTCCTCCATGAGGACGGTTGGCCTGCGTCCTCCTCTGTCGCGCAGGTCCAGAAGTCTCCTGGCCGTCACCTCGGCTGATGGCACAAAACTCCGAATGAGGGCGGCTTTCAGGGCGTCGTACTTGCCAGCAGCGGGCGGCTGCTGCACCAGGCTTCGCACACATCGGGCTGTGCGGCTGTCGAGTCTTGCGATGACATTATGGAACTTGATGTCATCTGCTGATACTCCGTTGAGCACAAACCGTGATTCCACGTGCTGGAACCATGAGTGCGGGTCATCTTGCCAGAACTCGGGGAGTTTAATTGAGCTTACACCCGTGCGGGCGGTCCCCGGTGAATCCGGGTCGGAGAAACGGTCTCCAAGCCTTTCCATATCTCTCACGTGTGGGTCACCAATGTGGGTATCATGAAATGATGAGACTGGATGATTTCTCAGTATTGGTTTATTTCATCTCACGTCCCACAGCTCCTTCTCTCAGTCAGGAAATCAGAGAGTGAGCTGCAGTAAACCACATACATTTATACCTCCACATCAAACACAGAATCACATTTACATTTAATCCCTCCATTGTCCTCTCGGCTCCTCTGTTTGACCCCAGGAGGTCAGACGGTCCTCTCTCCAGTTCTTCTCACTTCCTCCCAAGTTCGCAGGTGGTCCAGACTCATTGTCCATCTGAGGCGTGATGTCAATACACACCGCGAGCTTAAAGTACTTTTAAGTTTGGGTCTCTGCAGCGGAATATGTGGGCTACATAATGTTACGCCACACATGTATGTTTATTCTTGTCTTCCGCCTCCTCGTTGTCTTCCTCGTCTACTTTGTCTTTGTATGCGGTGTTGGTAGGGCCACCTCGTGAATGGGACGTTCAGTCTTGCGCATGCGCTGTCAGCGCATTCAGGTCATGTGCAGGCCACGCGGTCATAAAATTTGGGCTGCATGCGGTCGTCCGCTGTAAAGACCTGCGGACACTAGCAGACTGGAGATGATGACGTAAATTTCGTCACACGAGGTTTCCGGTTGCATGTACGCAGAGAGCAGAGGTGCACCATGATTCCAGCTTTACTCTCTATTCCACGTATGAGCCAGCTCACCCAAATGGGACGTGTTGGTCCCATGACATAAACAGTACTGAATTCCCAGGAATGGTCAAGTTCACAGGCATCTCTACTTTTCTAGGTGATTTTTGTCTAATCTATGAGATTCATAATGAGAACAACATGCACAAATGTTTTATGACAAGCAAGCAATGCAAACAGAGCAATGTGGGTCTCAGGAGCTTGTCTCACCCACAGGCAGCCGCAGTGGGGGAAGTTACTCTGTCTCTCTCATGACACGAAGGTGGGAAAAGTCTTTGTTACCAGAGGAGGAGGGGGGCCATGGAATAGCACCCAGTAACAGTGTTTGAATCCTGTGGGATGACGAGTCTTGCACATAGTTACAGTCTTAATAAAAATTCATGGAGGAAGTGAATTTTAGAGTTCAATCTGGCTAGAGTCCTCTATAGCGGAGCAATTCTCTCTTTTTTCCAGGCATTTTAGAGAAGATTAATCCTGGTGTGAAACGTAGGTTGAACTTCACTGCACTGCCATTTTACTTTGTTTGGAGATTTTGTCGCTTTCTGAAGTGTCAGTCATTATCAGCCACATATTAAAAGTGCAAAATCTTCCCCGAGTGTTCCACATCATCTCCTCTGTTAGATTGTTCTTTACTGTCTCTGTTCTCCTCTAAAACCGCCTCACTAGTAACTGAGATGAGCCAAAAGAGAAAGAAAACTTGGAGCCAAGTCAAAACTTTCATCTTTTATTCACAAGCCACGGCATGAACGCCATTACAGACTGCTCCGTCTTCATGAATCCTCCCTAAAGATCCGCCGTCTTCTTTTACACCGCGTTATCTCGACACATAGACCTGGCATTATTAACAATTGGAAGTAAAATATAACGGCGCTGAATGGTTCAGACATAGGTTTTATTATGAGCAATGGGCCAATTTGGCATGTGGGTGTTCAAAGGAGGCCCATCACTTATCTAAATAGCACTGAGTCATATGTGGAATGTCAAGTTATTAACTGTGGTTGTAATACTGATTCAGTTGGGAGGCCAGATTGAATTAGGGAAAATACTGAACTGCTTACTAGTCAAAAATAAAGAAATTGAAAGCTATTTTGAAATGGATTTGGTCAATTTTTATGGAGAGGGTTGTGAGCAGTACATTTGTTTGGTCCCTCAAAATGAGGCTTGGACAAAATTAGCACATTTTTCCCTATTAAATCTTTCATGTGGGTGTTTTACCGTTGCTTCACAGTTATAAACCTGATTACAGATTTAATTTTAGGTCTGTTTCTTTCCTGAAGGAGAGCCAACTCGTCGGGCCGGCCCCGGCTCATTCCAGCCTCATTCTCGTTGACAATATATTGGAATTGCCTTCAGTGCTTCTTCAGACCTCTGGGACTTTTTTCTCTTTTTTTCCATTTTGTCTCACCTCTTCTTTCTTGTAATTTGAAGGGATAGAAAAGCCAGTGTTCAATAATGGAATAAATGGGTTTGAAGGGTTGAGGTGGAGACCCATGCCCTTATCCAGGTATTGGTTAACAGACCAGACACAAAATCAGGCTGTGTTTGATACTTTACCCATTGTGTCCACCAGAACCAATGATTAAAGGTCCCATTCCCTGCACTCTTTCCTCATGTTGACAGTTGCTACAGGTCTTAATGAAAAGTCTGGAAAATATTTTGGTCAGATTGCCTTTAATTATTGCCGCATCAGTGTGAATCATCTTTTGCAGCCTTCCTCAGAATGGCATGTTTCAGTGTATGTCTCTTTAAATGCTAATGAATCCCAGTTAACTCGACTCTCCATCTTACATCACTTAGATGTTGCTAATGTCTCAGGCTAATGTTAGCTGGCTAGCCGCTCAGGTAGCTAGCACAGCGTGAGCCAACTAATATAAATTTGTCTTAAAGAATGAATGAAAGAAAGCATCACTGATGTGTGGTTTCAGTGGTTGATAAGACATGATCTTCCCTTGGAGTACAATAAGCACAGAAACGACCCTGAATGAGTGAATGAGAAACTGTTAATGGCTATGAGCTGCTTTTGGTCCCGGTGTGACAGGCTAGTTAACCCCCAGCCCAGGCTATGGACTGGGGGTTAACTGGGTTGGTTTTGGCTGGGTTGTTTTATACCCTGGGGGTTATTCAGGGCTAGGCCAGAATACGCCCCTAAACCCAGTCTATACCCCATTGGCCCCATGTTAAGTAAATTGGCATGCAAAGCTAACCCAACCCTAACTCTGTTATGTGAGAAAAACATGGTGTACACTGCTCAGAAATGATATCCAAACCGAAAAGTGAATAGGCAGCTTAGTTGCTGTTTATAACAAGCTACAAATGATTATTTAACCTAAGGATTGGCCCATGATCCAGACTTAAAGCTGGGGCCTAGAGGGGTATATTCTGTCCTAGCCTAGTTTATTTCCCAGGTATAAAAGTAGGCTAGCCCAATTGTTACCTTGGGGTTTATTCAGGGCTAGGACTGACATGGATGGCTCTCACGAGCCATCAGTGAGACGCTGTAGGCAGCTGTGAGTTCGTACATTTATTGAATAAAGACACAAAATAACAAGCCTCGTGGGGCAACAAATAAATACAAACACTTACATATGAACAGCGAGGGTGGAACCTGAATGCTGTAGGAACTGACCTCAGGGTTAGGGAAGAAAGACTGGAAAGGAAACGTAGATGTGTATGTGTAGATGTAGGTCGCAGCCCTGAGCAAACAGAGCTGCTCCCTTAAATAGGGCTGGATAGATTGATCAGCTGATGAAGGGTCATCAGCTGATTGGAAACAGGTTGTTCAGCGGGGCTCCACTAACAGCCGGAAGCCCTGCTGAGACGCGTTCAAAATAAACGTCTAGAAGCACGCCAGAGGAGAGAACGGAGACTACCGCACAGCCCGAGTGCCGACAGAGTCAGCACGCGAACCATGACAAGGCCAAATTATAGTATATTCTGGATGGGGATTACCTGTTGCCTGTCAGAGTAAAATAGTAAAATAAGCTAAAATTAAATCAAAGAACGGTGTACGTATATGGTTGAGTGTTGGTAGATGAACAAGGATTTTAGTGGGGGTTAGAGCTGAGCAATATAGTGAATATATTCGATGTATTGGTATATTTAGCCACCCACGATACATAAATCATACATACAGTAAATCATGAACTTTTCCTTCTTGCCTTGAGAGAGAGCAGTCGCATTTTTCTTCCCTCCTCCCCTGCCTTCCTGATCTATTCCCAGCTTTTGCAATGTTGCGTTTTTGTCTGTGTTTAGTCGCTCTTCTTCTGCTGAATCTTAATCTAAACGGAAATTATGGATTTGGAAGCGGCTTAAATGTGCTATTGTCACTATTTTTCAACAAGAATTGGGCCAAGGGGGAGCCCAAGAATTGGAACCTACGAGAGACTCATGGACATTGGAATCCATGCGTCTATGGAAACATTATTGGTTATGATCTCAGGACTTCTATTTTTGGCTGTGGAGTTCCCTGATGCATCAGAAATTGAAGGAAAGTGAGAGAGCTGTTCAAAGCGGACCCGGCCAGCTCCTTCATTAAATTCGACCAGTTGGGGAGGGCACGAGTAGCGGCAAACGGTGAACTGAATGACAGTGATTCAGTGAAGGAATACATCTGAAGCCCTGTGCTCTCTATGGAAAAACAGTTTAAGCCTGCATATATAATGGAAGCACAGAATTACACGGGTGAGGACAAAATTCTACTCTCTGAGTGCACTGTGCTGATTTGATTTGATTTGACCTTGTTTGCCCCGTGTTTACATTCCTCCTGACTGAGATTAGCGGAAGAACTGGCTCTTATGTCTACCCATACAATCAACAATCAGTTGTTTGTCGTCAGCGGATTGGACTCTCAAGGACAATGCCCATGTGCCTTCTGCAAGCAAGAGAGAGAGAGAGATGGACTCTGGACTTGTTTATAAGTCACATGATTATAACATCTATCCACTGCCAGGAGGCGCCCTCTGCTGCTCACTAACAACTGTTACATTTACACTACACAATGCATACAACACTACATGCATATATACACACACTGCTCTCCCTCTGCTGTGTGATTTGTCCACTAAATGTCTGCTAAATATGCATTGAGGTTTTTTTTGCCTGCAATCAAAATTTCGCTTACTCATTAACCACTTGCGCTCCGTTGTTCCGCGGGCGGGCAAGTCTCTGCGTCCTATGACGCACGAGGGCGCACGAGAGCGTGCTCGTGCGCCCTCGTGCGCATGACGCATGATAAGGATATTGATGGTGATGGTGTAGGTGGTGTGCCCTCCAAGCGCCACTGAAAAAAAAATCTGCAAACACAGCCGCGAACAGATTAGTTCATCTGATTGACCTCTCATTCGACTAATAAGAGCCTTGAATTGGGTTTCTGAAACCTTGAGGAGCCAATGAATGAAAATCTAGGAAGGAGGACCCGCCTACTGTGAACGCAGGAGCCAATTGAAGCACAGAAATTCAGGCTGGGTGAAGCGATATTTACTGCTGCAGCAGATGAAAACAAAGGACTCTGGACGAATCTACTACAGACCCAGGCTCACCCAGCAGCATGGAGAACACCCACAAGTGGGACCTGCACTCATTCCAGCAGAATAGACGGAGGCCGACGACAAAAGTCGTAAATCATTCGCCAAAACGGCAATAATGGAATTATGTTGATCGGGATCCACGAGCGGAGCAGCATCGCGTTGGGGGAAGGTATGTTCGCCATGACTCTGCTGCTTTGAAGAGGTAAGGTGTTATAAGCTAAATTATTATTTATCCCTGAAAACTGTAATCCAAAAATGACTTTTGACCGATCGGTAAATTACAACTGTACTGCGCACGAATTACGAAGTGCATGCGCCGCGATAAACGGTTCATTTGCCGTGTTCGGACCGTGAAACCCCCCCCCCCCCTGCTGCAGAAGAGGAGCGGGGGGGGGCCTTCACGGTCCGAACGCCCCCCAGTCCGCGGGGGGAAGCATATCAGTCTATTCCATCATGTAGCGATGGTCCTCTTCTGTAGCGAGGGGGGGTGGCATTCACGGTCCGTTCACGGTTCCCCCCCCACACACACACACACACACACACACACAGTAGCGAGGGGGGGGGGGAGCCGCTGTGAAAACGTGCAAGGAGTGTAATCCGTCTGTAGCGAGGGCCGAAGTCGGTCCTTGGTAGCGGGGGGGGGGGGGGAACGACCCCCCGCCCACACACACAAACACAGACACAGCCCTGAGTGTGACCTTTCATTAGAGCCTAAAATGAAGATTCTACATTGAATTATTCAAAAGTTACAGACGTTTTTCCAAACTGTGCCATTTGGCACAATTTGGCACAGTTCCAAAACGCCTGGGAACAGCCTGAGAACAAAGCTGTGTAAAATATTCATTTTTTGTGGTATTGTTACCAAATTTGGATCTCAGCTGGATAACACTTGGTTCTACATTTCTGTTGCATTTTCCAGCCGGATCGGACAGCTGTGTGTTATTTACAAGCATTTGTATCCAAAAAAACACTGTGTCCAATTTTTTTTTCTTCAAGTTCAGTATGTTTAGATGACTGTAACTCAGTGGCCGGAGCACGTAGAGAGATTATGGTTTTTTTTGCCAAAAAATTCCAAGTGTTTTCTTTTAAATGAGACCAACCCCATGAAGATGCTGCAAAGGGTTGAATAACAGCTTTCGATTTACTTTGGGCACGTTATTTTTTGGCATTTTTAGGAAAATTGCCCGGAGTGCAAGTGGTTAAGCGTCAATTTGATAAAACATGTTTTTTTCTCTCGCCTATTGTGTCATATCATTTCTTTTCTTTTTTTCCTTTCTTCTTTATGACTGGCGCCTAGCAGCTGCCCCAGCCTTGGATGCGCTCTGCAGAGCGTGCCCAAATGCCAAGTCACGTTTCGTTACCTTGTATTCATACATGTGTAATGACAATAAAGTTGAATCTCAATCTCAATGAACAACCTCCTTATGGATGCAGATTCTGGCTTACTCGCCATACTCTTTCTCCTAGATCTCACCGTGGCCTTTGACACCATTTCTCATAGCACCCTCCTAAATAGACTGGCTTCCAATGGTATCACCCACACTCCCCTCACTTGGTTTACTTCATATGTCTCTGGCCGCACTCAGTTCATCCAAATCAAATCCCACACCTCGAGTTCGTTCCCCATTTCTGCAGGTGTTCCCCAGGGCTCTGTCCTGGGGCCCCTTTCAAGATTCAAAGATTTTTATTGTCAATACTACTATATGTGCAGGACATACAGGAGAATTGAAATGGTGTTTCTCTCTTCATTGGTGTGCATTTTATAAAAAGAAAAGGAATAAGGCTGGAGAGAAAAAAGAAAACAAACGGCAACAGCAGCACTCTATGTACAGTGTATGTACAGTGATGCAATCCGTGGTGCCAATGGCAGCCAGAAGGACCCTGACCTCCATAGAGATAAACGATTAGCGATAATAACCCAGCAATCCTATATACAGACAGCTAGAGATGAATACCCGTAGTTGCGTTTCAATGCGGTAGTGTAGGTGCAAATAGTGACGGATATGATTGCACGTGGTCAGTATTGCAGTGACTTACAGACAGCAGCAGATATGGCATTTGTGCAAATGGTTGCGGTTAATGTGCAGAGACATATAGCAGCAAAAGTACAACAGAACATCAGTATTATTGTTGGTGTGCCAGTCTTTCTGTGCCAACAGCTGAGGTAGTTATTGTGCGGATGATTGTGTTACTGTCTTGGGGGGGGGGGGGGGGTGAACAGAGTTCAGGGTCCTGATGGCCTGATGAACAAAGCTGTTCAGCAGTCTTGTGGAGCGGGCCCAGAGGCTTCGGTACCTTTTTCCTGAGGGCAGAGGGCTGAAGAGGGAGTGTAGGGGGTGGGAGGTGTTGCCTGTGATGCTGATGGCTCTGCGGGTGAGGCGGGTGGGGTAGATGTCTGAGAGGGGGGGCAGGGGAGCACCGATGATCTTGCTGACTGCTTCCACTATGCGTAGTAGTGTCTTCTGGCATGCGGCAGTACAGCTTCCATACCACACCATGATGCAGTTGGTGAGGATGCTCTCAATGGTGCCCCAGTAGAAAGACTGCATGATGGGGGGTGGGACTCGTGATCTCCTCAGTTTGTGGAGGAAATGGAGGCGAGTTTTGGCCTTCTTGGTCAGTGATGTGGTATTGTTGGACCAGGTGAGGTCCTCAGAGATGTGCACCCCCAGGAACTTGGTGCTGCTCACCCTCTCCACAGCTGCACTGTCGATGATCAGAGGGGGTTGCTGTATGTGACCCCTCCTGAAGTCGACCACAATCTCCTTTGTTTTTCCCACGTTCAGAAAGAGGTTATTGTCTTTACACCACTGGACCAGTTGGCTCACCTCATTTCTGTAGTTGGCCTCCTCGTTGTTGGTGATAAGCCAACCACCACCGTTGTGTCGGCCGTAAACTTGACGATGTGGTTGGTGTTGTAGGCTAGGCTGGTACACCCAGCTCTACCGCTCCTCTAAACCCAGCTCCACACTGCCACCTACTTCTGTTCCTGATTGTCTTTCTGAAATTAAATCATGGTTTACCTCTAATTTCCTCAAACTCAATGGCAATAAAACTGAAATTTTACTTATTGGTACACCCCCATCTTAACCAAATCCCTCAGTTTCTCCATTGATATTAAAAGGAACTCCGATTATATTGGCATGTTAGCTCTATATGCTGTATTTTTATGTTACTAACATAACTATAATATAATTTTTTTGAAAATAATTCCCAGTTTTATATATTTTTAAAAAACTTTATTACGATGTAAATCGCCATTATTGTTTACGTCGCAATGCATTCTGGGTAGTGACGTAGAAAGGTTGCAACTGTTTTTTCTGTCTTATACAAGCCAAGAAGCGAAGCTCCTAACTACTGCCATTTGTCAGTGAAAATGCCACATTGCGTGGCTTTTGGATGTAATTTCCAATCAAAGGGAAAATAAAGAGAGCGGGGTGAGCCTCCATAGCTTTCCTAAAGAGGGAAAGTGGAGGAAAAAGTGGGGCGGCAGCGGCTCAGCAGGTAGAGCAGGTCGTCTAATAACCCGATGGTTGGCAGTTCGCATCACGCTCTCCCCAGATATCCTGCCATTGTGTCCCTGGGCAAGACACTTCACCCGCATTTTTTTTTTTTTTTTTTTGTTACTTATTTGTACCCGTAGGTAGATTTGGTTTGCAGTCTGGTGACAAGCCACCGGCTGCTGGTCGCTGCGTGCGCGAGCGCCCTAAACCTACATGTTTTTGGTATGCGGGAGGAAACCGGAGAAATCCCGGAGTAAACCCACGCAACACGGGGAGAACATGCAAACTCCACACAGCTCACTGTTGGTCGGGGGCTGGGATCGAACCCACGATCTCATGATCCCCGCGATCCCCCGGCCGAAGGTAAACTGTGCTGCCACAGTGCTAAACCACTGCGCCACCGTGCAGCCCCGTGCATTGCCTCCAGTGCCCATAACACTGGGTATGAATATGTAAAAATGTTTAAATGCTCGGTGGTGGCCGGATTGCTGCTGCTGCTGGCGTGGATTGGCAGCCACATTTCCCTCACTCTGAGTGTCTGTGATCATGCGCTGTACGCTGTGATAATAACGCAATATCGCTCAAAGCGCACTAGCGTGCGCTTTGCACACCAGTGTGACAGATGAAATAAGGGAACCCAGTGCGGAGGCACGGAATAATTGCAGGCAGGACACGCGAACTGAAGTTTAAAAGGGTGTTTATTTCATACTCCAGCGCTGTGGAGCGAGCCCTTTTTTTTTTTTTTTTTTATTAACTATCCACAGTGCGCAATGGGCAGCAGTTTACCCTCGGCCGGGGGATCGCGGAGATCGTGGGTTCGATCCCTGCCCCCGGCCAACAGTGATCTGTGTGGAGTTTGCATGTTCTCCCCGTGTTTGCGTGGGTTTACTCCGGGATTTCTCCAGTTTCCTCCCACATGTCAAAAACATGCAGGTTAGGGAGTTAAGGGCGCTTGCGCACGCAGCGACTGGCAGCTGGTGGCTTGTCACCAGACTGCAAAACAAATCTACCTATGGGTACAAATAAGTAATAAAAAAAAAAAAAAGGGCTCGCTCCACAGCGCTGGAGTGAGCTTCGTGCTGGAGGATGAAATAAACACCCTTTTAAACTTCAGTTCGCGTGTCCTGCCTGCAATTATTCCGTGCCTCAACACTGGGTTCCCTTATTTCATCCACAACACTGGTGCGCAAAGCGCATGCTCGTGCGCTTTGAGCGATATTGTGCTATTATCACAGCGTGATTAATACATATGTCAGCTTTATCAGGCATGCGTTACAGCGCGCGATCACAGACATGTCTCATGCGCGCGCTTTGAGCGATATTGTGCTATTATCACAGCGTGATTAATACATATGTCAGCTTTATCAGGCATGCGTTACAGCGCACAATCACAGACTCAGAGTGAGGGAAATGTGGCTGCCAATCCACGCCAGCAGCAGCAGCAATCCGGCCACCACCGAGCATTTAAACATTTTTACACATTCATACCCAGTGTTATGGGCACTGGAGGCAATACGGATGAAGTGTCTTGCCCAGGGACACAACGGCAGGATATCTTGGGAGAACGTGATGCGAACCGCCAACCATCGGGTTATTAGACGACCTGCTCTACCTGCTGAGCCGCTGCCGCCCCACTTTTTCCTCCACTTTCTCTCTTTAGGAAAGCTATGGAGGCTCACCCCGCTCTCTTTATTTCCCTTTGATTGGAAATTACATCCAACAAATTACATCCAACATCCGCAATGTGACATTTTCACTGACAAATGGCAGTAGTTAGGAGCTTCGCTTCTTGGCTTGTATAAGACAGAAAAAACGGCTGCAACCTTTCTACGTCACTACCCAGAATGCATTGCGACGTAAACAAAAATCGTACTAAAGTTTTTTAAAAATATAAAAAACTGGGAATTATTTTCAAAAAAATTATAGTTATGTTAGTAACATAAAAATAAAGCATATAGAGCTAACATGCCAATATAATCAGAGTTCCTTTTAATAACTATTTATAACTCTCCCATTTGCCCTTCCCCTCAGGTTAAGAGCCTGGGTGTCATCCTCGACAGCACTTTATCATTCCATCAGTAATATTACTCGGTCTGCCTATTTTCATATTCGTAACATTAACCGACTGCGTCCCTCCCTCACTCCGCACACTGCTGCCGTTCTTATCCATAGCCTTGTCACTTCCCGCATTGACTACTGCAACTCACTTCTCTTTGGTCTCCCAAATAAATCCCTCTACAAGCTATAGCTCCTTCAGAACGCTGCTGCCCGGATCATCACTCGTACTTCATCCATAGAACACATTACCCCTGTCCTTCAGCATCTTCACTGGCTCCCAATAAAGGACAGAATAAACTTTAAGATACTGCTCCTCACCTTCAAAGCCCTTCATAACCTCACCCCGCCATACCTGTCTGAACTCCTCCACATCGTCACCCCTAGCTGCTCTCTCGGGTCCTCCTCTTCCCTTCACCTTGTCGTTCCTTCTGCCCGCCTCATCACTATGGGGTATAGAGCCTTCAGTTGCTCTGCTCCCCTGCTCTGGAATTTACTCCCACCAGCCATTCGCAACATTGACTCTCTTCCATAATTTAAATCCAGACTCAAAACATTTATTTAACCTGTTGAACTCTGGGATTCCGCGGGCGGTCACGTCTCTGCGTCATAGTGCGTCTCAGTGCGCACTGGGAAAAAAAAAAAAAAAGCTGCATTTCTGTTCTTCCAGTACAGACACAGCCACGAACAGAAAGCCAAAGGAGTGTTTGATTGGTTTAGATTTGATTGACCTCTCATTCGACTAATAAGAGCCTTGAATTGGGTTTCTGAAACCTTGAAGAACCAATGACTGAAAACCTAGCAAGAAGGACCTGCCTACCAACGACCACGAATACAACGAGCCAATTGAAGCAGAGAAGTTTGACGATTGAAACGCGTGCGTCGCCGTGCGTAAAATCTTTTTTGCCTAAGCCGCTGGGTGACTCACATTGAGACCTGTGTGTAACGGTAGCGTTAGCCACTCTCAGCCATTAGCCAGTCTTTTTTTATTACTACTGTTCTTATTTGTTTTGAAAAATGGTTCGCAAAAACCGCAATCATGGAAGCGGAGATGGTTTGACCGGGTCGGGTGACCAGAACCACGAGTCCATAACAACTGGACCAGCTTCAAGTTCGTCTGACAATGAGGAACAGATGTTCGCCAACGACACTGCTGTTGTGGACAGGTAAAAGTGTTATAAGCTAAATTATTCTTTATCAATGAAAATAGTAATAAAAATGACTTTTGACCAATCGGTAATTACAACGGTCCGTCATGGCAACAAGTTTTTTTGTGCACCGAGCTCCTCTGTAGCGGGGGTGGGGGGGAGTTGTTATCCTCTACATTGCAGATATTTTAGTATAAGTTTTATTGCACTGTTGGTTATTTTTTCTTGTAAAAAAAAGGCCACACATTTTTTACGTGGCATGTTTCTTTGTGTGTGGGGGCTTGTTTGTTCATTCATTCATTCATGAATGAACAAACGAACCCCCCCCCACACACACACAGCCCTGAGTGTCATCTTTCATTAGAGTCCAAGATGAAGCTTCAATGTTGAAGCATTCAAAAGTTATAGACGTTTTTCCAAACTGTGCCATTTGGCACAGTCTGGCACAGTTCAAAAATGCCTGGGAACAGCCTGAGAAAAAAGCTGTGTAATATATTAATTTTTTGTGGTATTGTTACAAAATTTTGACCTCAGCTTGATAACACTTGGTTCTACATTTCTGTTGCATTTTCCAGCCAGTATCTGACAACTGTGTGCTATTTGCAAGCATTTGTATCTAAAAAAACACGCAGGCGAACTTTATTTTCTTCAAATTCAATATGTTTAGATGACTGTTACTCAGTGGCAGGAGCACTTAGAGAGATTATGACTGTTTTGCCAAAAAATTCAGTGTTTTCTTTTAAATGAGACCAACCCCATGAAGATGCTGCAAAGGGTTGAAGAACAGCTTTTGATTTACTTTGGGTATGTTATTTTTAGGGCCGGGCTCAGCCCGAAGGAGTTACATGGGTCCGCCCTCCAGTGGGTTCACCACCTGCAGGAGGGATCATGGGGGTCCGGTGCTATGTGGATTAGGTGGCGGTCAAAGGCGGAGACCTTGGCGGACTGATCCCAAGCTTTCTAAACTGGCTTTTGGTACGTGGAATGTCACCTCTCTGGTGGGGAAGGAGCCTGAGCTGGTGTGCGAGGTTGAGCGATACGGGCTAGATATAGTCGGCCTCACCTCAACACACAGCTCCGGTTCCGGAACCAGTCTCCTGGAGAGGGGCTGGAGCTTGGCCTTTTCTGGAGTTGCCCCGGGCGAGAGGCGACGAGCAGGGGTGGGTATTCTTGTATCGCCCCACCTTGCTGCCTCTATATTGGAGTTTTCCCCGGTAGACGAAAGGGTTGCTTCCCTGCGCCTTCGGGTTGGGAAACGGGTCCTGACCATCATTTGTGCCTATGCACCAAATGATGTTTCAGAGTACCCACCCTTTTTGGAGTCTGTGACTGGGGTGCTGGAGGGTGCTCCTCCTGGAGACTCCATTGTCCTACTGGGGGACTTCAATGCGCACGTGGGCAACGACAGTGAAACCTGGAGGGGGGTGATTGGGAGGAACGGCCTGCCCGATCTGAACCCGAGTGGTGTTCAGTTATTGGACTTCTGTGCTAACCACAGTCTGTCCATAACGAACACCATGTTCAAGCATAAGGGTGTCCATATGTGCACCTGGCACCAGGACACCCTAGGTCGCAGGTCGATGATCGATTTTGTTATCGTATCATCAGACCTGCGACCGTATGTCTTGGACACCCGAGTAAAGAGAGGTGCAGAGCTGTCAACTGATCACCACCTGGTGGTGAGTTGGATCCGATGCAGGGGAGGAAGCCATTCAGACCTGGTAGACCCAAACGTATAGTGAGGGTGTGCTGGGAGCGTCTGGCTGAGGCCCCTGTCCGGGAGGTCTTCAACTCCCACCTCCGGAAAAACTTCAACCACATTCCGAGGGAGTCTGGAGACATGGAGTCTGAATGGGCCATGTTCTCCACCTCTGTTGTTGAAGCGGTGGCCCAGAGCTGCGGCCGCAAGGTGGTCGGTGCATCTCGTGGTGGCAACCCCCGAACCAAGTGGTGGACACCAGTGGTGAGGGGGGCCATTAAGCTGAAGAAGGAGTCCTATCAAGCTTGGTTGGCTTGT
Organism: Pholidichthys leucotaenia; assembly: GCA_020510985.1. Taxonomy (NCBI): domain Eukaryota; kingdom Metazoa; phylum Chordata; class Actinopteri; order Cichliformes; family Pholidichthyidae; genus Pholidichthys; species Pholidichthys leucotaenia. Next base: position 211,048,952 of record CM035844.1, read on the forward strand.
GGGACTCCCGAAGCAGCTGAGGTGTACCGGCAGGCCAAGCGGAGTGCAGCTCGGGTGGTTGCTGAAGCAAAAACCCGGGTATGGGAGGAGTTTGGTGAGGCCATGGAACAAGACCTTCGGTCGGCTTCAAAGAGATTCTGGCAAACTGTTCGGCGGCTCAGGAGGGAAAAGCAGCTCCCCGTCCACACTGTGTATGGTGCGGATGGGACACTGTTGACTTCAACTGGGGATATCGTCGGGCGGTGGAAGGAATACTTCGAGGATCTCCTCAATCCCACTGATACGCCTTCCACAGAGGAAGCAGGGTTTGGGGACGAGGGGGATGACTCGCCTATCACAGTGGCTGAGGTCGCCAAGGTGGTTAAAAATCTCCTTGGTGGCCGGGCCCCGGGGGTGGACGAGATTTGCCCCGAGTACCTCAAGGCCCTGGATGTTGTTGGGTTGTCATGGTTGACACGCCTCTGCAACATTGCGTGGAGGTCGGGGGCAGTGCCTTTGGCATGGCAAACCGGGGTGGTGGTTCCTCTCTTCAAAAAAGGGGACCGGAGGGTGTGCTCCAACTTTAGAGGGATCACACTCCTCAGCCTCCCTGGGAAGGTCTATGCCAAGGTACTGGAGAGGAGAGTCCGGCCGTTGGTTGAACCTCGGATTCAGGAGGAGCAATGTGGTTTTCATCCTGGCCGTGGCACATCGGACCAGCTCTTTACCCTCTCGAGAATTCTTGAGGGTTCGTGGGAGTTTGCCCAACCAGTTTACATGTGTTTTGTGGACTTGGAGAAGGCATTTGACCACGTCCCTCGTGGATTTTTGTGGGGGGTGCTTCGGGAGTATGGGGTATCGGGCTTGTTGTTACGAGCTATTCGGTCTCTGTACGACCGTTGTGAGAGTTTAGTTCGTATTGCCAACACTCGGTCGGAGTCATTCCCAGTGAGAGTTGGACTCTGCCAGGGCTGCCCTTTGTCACCGATCCTGTTCATAATTTTTATGGACAGGATTTCTAGGCGCAGCCAGGGAATGGAGGGTGTCATGCTTGGTGGCCACAGGATCTCGTCTCTGTTGTTTGCAGATGATGTTGTCCTGTTTGTTTCATCCAGCAATGACCTACAGCTCTTGCTGGGACGGTTTGCCGCTGAGTGTGAAGCGGCTGGGATGAGAATCAGCACCTCCAAGGCCGAGTCCATGGTCCTCAGCCGGAAAAAGGTGGATTGTCCTCTCTGGGTTGGGGACAGGCTCCTGCCCCAAGTGGAGGAGTTTAAGTATCTTGGGGTCTTGTTCACGAGTGAGGGGAAAATGGAGCGAGAAATCGACAGACGGATTGGAGCAGCATCTGCAGTGATGCGGACGTTGTACCGGTCTGTTGTGGTGAAGAGGGAGCTTAGTTTTAAGGCAAAGCTGTCCATTTACCAGTCAATCTACGTTCCTACTCTCACCTATGGTCACGAGCTTTGGGTAATGACCGAAAGAACGAGATCGCGGATACAAGCGGCTGAAATGAGCTTTCTCCGTAGGATTGCTGGACTCACCCTCAGAGATAGGGTGAGGAGCTCAGTCAGCCAGGAGAGGCTCAGAGTAGAACCGCTGCTCCTCCACATTGAAAGGAGTCAGTTGAGGTGGTATGGGCATCTGATTAGGATGCCTCCTGGACGCCTCCCACTTGAGGTGTTTCAGGCACGTCCCACTGGGAGGAGACCCCGGGGCAGACCCAGGACTCGGTGGAGAGACTATGTCTCCCAGCTGGTCTGGGAACGCCTTGGTATCCTCTCTGAAGAGCTGGAACAGGTGGCTGGGGAGAGGGAAGTCTGGGCTTCTCTGCTTGAACTGCTGCCTCCGCGACCCGGACCTCCGGAAAAGCGGTAGAAGATGGATAGATGGATGGATGTTATTTTTAGGCGTTTTTAGGGAAATTGACCAGAGTTCAACAGGTTAAACAAGCTTACTCTCTTTGATAATCTACGTTTAATTCACTGTTTTTGGTTTGTTACTTAAGTTTTGTTATTGTATTTTAAATCTGTTTTTAATGTTTTAATGCTCTTTGTAAGGTGACCTTGGGGGTTGAAAGGCGCCTAGAAATAAAATGTTGTGGGGGCATGGTGTTGGACTTCTCCACCCAGGGGACAATGGACCGAAGGAGGAGGTGTCATCGGGGGTATCAGATGGGACAGTAAGGACTATGCGCCCCCAGGGAGAGGAGTAAATGCCGGAGAGAAGAAGTGTTTTGGAGCGGAGCCGGCGTTATGTAATGTTAATGTGCCACACAATTCTTTGTTCAGACAACAATGGTTATGGTTGGAAGTGCGGGTCTCGATGCATGGGAATAAAGGTTTAAAAGAGGAATGCACAGAGACCCGACAATCTTTTTTGCTGTAAGATATGTTGGAGGAAGAATAAAGCAACTTTGTCATCCAGCTCATTGTCTTGCCTGCCTCCTTTCTCCACGATGTATTATTACCTCCGCCAAGGAGGTTAAGTGATCATCGGCGTTGGTTTGTCTGTCTGTTTTTGTTTGTTTGTTAGCAAGATAACTCAAAAAGTTATGGACGGATTTTCATGAAATTTTCACAGATTGTCAGAAATGGGGTATCCTACAGATAATTAGATTTTGGTGGTGATCCGGCTCACCATCACCAAGAAAACCGCCATTACGCAAAATGCCATTTTCGTGAATAACTACTGAACCACTAATCCTATCATTGTGAATCCAATTGCTAGTCATATGTTTTCATGGTCAAGGAATCTGAAAACGTACACACAAACACTGTATGGGGGGAACTGTGGCGAAAACCCCCATTACGGAAAATGCGATTTTCGTGAATAACTACTGAACCACAAATCCTATCATTGTGAATCCAATTGCTAGTCATATGTTTTCATGGTCAAGGAATCTGAAAACGTACACACAAACACTGTATGGGGGGAACTGTGGCGCTTGGCGGAGGTCTGCGCTCTCCAAGTGCTTTTCTAGTTATTTTTGTTATTATTATAAAATGCCTATATTGTGCATATCAGGTGTAGTTTGTCACGTTAATATTCTCTCTATACACTGTCCCTCTAGTGTGTGTGTGTGTGTGTGTGTGTGTGTGTATGCATTCAGTAGGATTTTTTGTAATAAAATATATGTAAACCAAAGTTTAAAGGATATTCAATGCACGAGATATGTATTGTGATATACAGTATATTGTATATTGCAATACAGAGAAATTATATCACAATACTCTTTTTTGTTAGCTCACCCAGTCCTACTGAGGGTGGATGGAATTTGGAGAAAATAGTGATCAAAACTGGCTGTGATCAAACACTTAAGCTAATGATAGGCAGACTGACTTGAAGCCCCCAGCCAAGCTAATGCTAATGGTTCGTGTACCGTCACAGTGAAAATATAACAAAAAATAACCTAGAATGACAGGAGATTTATTATCAACTGTGAATTTGTGAACCAGGAAGGAACAGGGATGCCTATAACAGTGACTGAAATTTAAGTAAAAAAATAACAATATAAACCCTGCTTGGTAAGCTGACTCCATAGTAGCACTGTTAGCTCCGAAGCTAACACCTTGGGCTCAGACTCTTAGCAGAGACTGAATCCTCATAGCCAGTAGGATGATGATGGGTTGTAGTTGAAGACTGGATCATTTGTCAGTGACATAGGGAAAAAGAACCCGAAGCAGAACAATATAATTATTTCTAAGTGAAACAGGATTTTAATATTTTTACACACCATGTTTTTAATGAATGGGACCTTTAAAGTATTTTGTTTTATATATTGTTGAAGCTCTATCACAAATTAAGTAGAAATTTCTCCACTGATAGAATATCGCCTGACTAGACTAAAAGCCTTGGAGGAACACGATGCACATTCGAGGTGTTTCTTTCCACTATTTATTCATTCATTAGTTCGAAGCGCTACCACATAATTCAGCCAGGAGCTCAACTGAGCAAGTTAATTTCATAACCTCAGCTTTCCTGATTGGAATGCAGCAAATCACATGGTCTGCTGAGTCCATAAACTATAAAATATCTGCAATTTAAATCCAAATGCGGTATATCAAGTTTATCCCGCCTTTGGGATTGCATTAACTTGCTCTCTGGAGTAAAAAAGAAAGTGGCTGGCTTGGACAGCACCTCAACCAGGAACCACCTGAAGCATTATTTTGGATATTGCTGAAGTTCTACACACAAATGTCCAAAACTAATTTAAAATAAGTTATAAAATGGTACTCAGGGCTTTTGTTTACCTCAGCTCAATAGTGAACTGCTCCATTATTCGATATTTTTATGTACATTTTTTCATTTTTATGTCTGTCTTCCTGTTTCCCAAATTGCTTCTGTCTACAGTCCACCTTACTCTGGCTGCCTTTAAAAGTCCCATATTATGCAAAATGGTGTTTTGTAGGTTTTAACCTCGTAAAACATGACTGTAGTACATACAGTATAGAGGCAGGAGGGTGGGGAGGGGAGGATTTGAACCACCAGCCCTCCGATTATTCGACGACCCATTCTGTCACCTCAGCCACTGCCCTGTCATTTAAATTGTTCCTCTCTGGGGCCTTTTAACACCTATGGAATCCCCAAATAACACCTGTTATTAGGCCCCAGTACCTAACTTGAATGTCTTTGGACTGTCGTAGGAAGCTAAAAAAAAAAAAAACCTGGAGACAGCCCACACTCTCATGAGGAGAACATGCTAACACCACACAGAAGGGCCTCAGCTGACCAACAACAGTACCAACCTGCAGGTCTGAAGAAGGCAGACATGCTCTTGAAGTAGGTATCCACACCTACAATGACCACAAGGCACTTTCCTCCATCCTGTTGTGTCGGACTAATTCAGAATGGAAAATCATTAAACACACCAAGAAAAACGCAAAAGAAAAAAATAAGTTGGGCAGCCTAAGTACTAAATTTTCCAACTAAATAAACCTAAACAACACTTTTAAAAAAACAGAGCCACATTTATATACAGCAGGTAAAATAATTGTAGAACAATTTAACAAAAACAATTCTTCCAGGTGTTTTTGAAGCTCTCCACAGGCAGTCTTTTGCTGTTGGACAGCTCTTTGGATAATTCTTTTCACTCCTCTGTCAGAAATCTTGCGAGGAGCACCTGGTTGTGGTGGTTTGTGGTAAAATGATGTTTTTTTCCACTTCTGGATTATGGCCCCCAAAGTGTTCACTGGAACATTCAGAAGTTTAGAAATGCTTCCGTAGCTAATGCCAGCAGTATGTTCTGCAACAGTAAGGTTGCAAAGGTCTTGAGAGAGCACTTTGTTTTTAACCATCATGAAATGTTTCTTGTGTGACACCTTGGTCATGGGACACCTTTTTATAGGCCATCACTTGGGACTGAACCAGCTGATGTTAATTTGCACTGACAAGGGGGAGGATTGCTTTTTAATTGCTGATAGATTTCAGCTGGTGTCTTGGCTTTCCATGCCTCTTTGCACCTATCTTTCGCCATGGGTTCAATACCTTTTCCCTGTGTCATTTCACATTATTACACAATTTAATTTATGGACATCTATGGTCTGACTTCTTTGCATGCGTGGATTGTGTGGGTTGTTAGTGACGTTTGGTGAAAATGTCCTTACAACAGCCCCATTACAAATACATTTACTGAGGACAGTTGTGACGTGTTCAGTGCTTATTTCACCCACTGTAAATGTATTATGGGAGTATTATGCTCACAAGTATTATGAATGCCAATTTTCCCACCCAAAAGGCTAGAGATGACTGAAGGATGAAAGATCAGTAGAGTTAATTGAAAGTTTGCTGAGAGATCATTGGGAGATTGGTGAGACGGTTGAGTGATCATTGAGAAATCGCTTCCCTTTGGTGATTGCTTTGACTGGATCAAAACCTTGGCGATCGTGGAGATCATTGTTGAGAGATCTCGGCTATCTCTGAAAGGTCATTGAAAGATCGTTAAGAGATTTTTTTCATCAGTCGATGATCTCTGTATCCCAGTGTAAGCAGCCTCTGGAATCGGCCTTCTCTGGCATTTTGGTAAGATATACGTAGGTTTTAGGCTTCACCTTTAAGACCATCTTTTACATAGACTGTGTGGTGCATAGACTTAAATCATGGGAAACTAATAAAAAAGAAAGTCTGTATCTGATCTGAGATTTGAATCTCTAGTGGGAGAAAGAAATATGACTTGGTGAATTCCACACATGGACCGGGGGCCTTTTTAATTATTCAAGTAGATGACACCCGCCGAGGTTATTTGAATTATTTTTTCCAGCAGACTGAGTCTACTTCTCTATTCCCTTCTCAATAAAGCCAAAGAGGAGTGTAGAAGCTCGCACCGAGGTGTTCATCAGGAGAAGTCGCTTTGTTGTTCTCAGTGTTTTATAGACTAAATAAAGTCACCCTGGAAAGTTTACAGAGTTGGGTAAATATTGGGTGAGCAAATGAAACTCCAGTGAAAACTTCCAAAACTTTTCTTTTTTAATCACAAAAGTTTATTCCGCCCAGAGTTTTAGACCACTCTGCTTCTTCTAATCCACCCCCTCCCCGTGCTCTTTTTCCCGTGTCTCATTTACTAGCTGCTGCCCTGCCTGACGTTGGTGGCCCGTTCCACTTTCTCACTTTGGCTCCGCCGCGCCATAGCTATAAACGCTACATAAATTTCGATTGCGCCGTGCCCAGGGCCAATCCTCCTAAGAGGTGCCGTGTGTATGGGAGGGGGTAATATATGGGGTGCGATTCACGGCACGGATGTATCACTGACACTTTATTACTGCCCATCACTCCAGCTGATTAAATTGATCTGCAGATTGGTGGACAGGAACAGCCGCCTCATTCGGCTGGGGACGTGCAAAAAGGGCAGAAGAAAAGTAACTTTGAAGGCAGGTTTGGCATCCAGGAACTCTAGTCAATCATGCATCTTAGAGCAGTTTTTATGCGTATAGCTTAGGGGTATGAATCTGCGGCTCTGGGGCCACATGTGGCTCTTTTGCCCATAGCGGTCAGTGGCTCACTCAGACCTTGAGAAAAAAAAACCCCTCAAATTTCCAAGAAGCAATACATTTAAAAAAAAAAAAAAAAAAAAAAAGGTTGAGGAAAAATATCCTAAAGAGCAGAAAATGGGAAGACCTGAAACATTATGCAAAAAAACTGACAAATTTGGTGAATTTTTTTTTTTGCAATTTTCTGAGGAAAACAGCTACAAATTTGGAAGAAAAAAGTCACTCCACTTCTGGAGAAGAAATCACAAATTTGCTGGAAAAAGTTGGAATTTTATGAGGAAAAAAATGTAACAAATTTATGCAAGAAATGCTGCAGTTTTACACATGAAAGGTAATAAGTTTACAAAGGAAAAATATAATAAAATTATGAGAACAGCTGAAAATAAATGCCAAAAATGCTCGAAATTTAGGGAAAATGTTTCAATTTAATGAGGAATAAAAGTCACAAATTTACCAGAAAAAGCTTCAACTTTAATAGATAAATGGTTGCAAATTCATATGAAAAATATGGCATTTTTACCTGAAAACGGTACCAGTCTGATAAATCTTATCATATGAGAAAAGCAGATTATGCAAAAAAAAAACAACCCACTTATAACTTTATTGTGAAAAATGCCACAGATTTACATGGAAAAAGTCTTAGGTTTTACTCGATAACGGTATCAACTTTGCAAAGAAAAATATGCCAAATTTAGGGAAAAAAGCAAAACATTTTTGTGACAAAAATATAACAAATTTTGCAAACAATTCTGCAAGAAAAAACAATGCAGATTTTTTACAGATAATCAAAAAATTACCAGAAAAAAAGGTCAATTTTGTGGGAAAAATGTAACAAATTTAGAATTTAAAAAAAGTTGCAAATTTGCAGGTCAGATTGTAGCTGTAATTTTTCTGTTATTCCTTAGTTTTTAGGCTCCACACAGATTTTTTTTTTAAATACTGTTTTTAATATAGTGTAGCACAGGTTGCCAACCCCACCCCCACCCAGTACAGCCGCTTCTGTCTGGTTGCATTCCCCGTATTTGCTCCATCGGCGTCTGTTCCTTTGTCCCCCCCCCCCCCCCCCATCCTCATCCTCTGTGGTCCCTTTACCTGCCTGCCAGCTCGCACGCCTGCACACCTTTGCTTCACTAATGAAGATGTAAAAGAACGCCGTTTGGCTGCGTTTCCTGGCCGTCGACTCTCTCTCTCTCTCTCTCTCTCTCTCATGGACAGACCAACAGTTTAAAGGTCCGGGTGCCGCACCTGCCAAAAAAAGTGAGGGAAAAAAAGACAAACAGCAGTGTGTGTGTGTGTGTGCGTGCGTGCGTGCGTGTGTAGCCTGTTGTGGGGGGGAGCTAAGAGGGGAGGGAGAAAGGTAGTGATAAGACTGAGAATGAATCAGGGGAAGGAGACACAGAGAGAGAGAGAGAGAGAGAGGGGAGGGAAAGACACAGACTGTGAGCAGCTACTACAAGTGAGAGTTCGGGGAAGACGACTTGTCTCAGGGAGACAAAGACTGATAAACCCTATAAAGGAGCGGAGTCGATGAGAAAGATCGAGAGGCTTGGAAAAGTCAAAGACGGATAGGCAGTGTGGCGTGGAGTGGGGGTGAGTAGGTGGTTGAGGGAGGCGGCAGTGGCAGCCAGAGCCAGCGGAGCATCTCCACAGAAGCCTGTCCCGGCGGGTGGATCAGCGCGCATCAGACGCACTCCTCAGTCGCTATGTGACTGATTGGCTGTTGGGGAGTGGGGGGTGCGGGTGGAAGTGAGCTCGGAGTCTGCCAGTCACCTGACAGGAGGGTCTTGGTGTGGGGGGGGAAGGGTGAAGGAGGGGGGCTCCTAGGTGAATCCTCCCACTCACTCGACACCTGTCCAGAGGACTTTTTTCTGCGCTGGGAGAAGCAGCGGTTGGAGACACCCCAGTCATGTCGATGCTGATCGTCACCCAGCAGATCGATACCACCACCTCCAAAATGGTAAGCCGCTCCGCATGCTGAAGAAGGCTCGGCTTCTTCCCCGCCAGGCCCGTGCCGGCTCTGCATGATGCCACCTGGTTGAGCCGCCTCTGTTGTGCTTCTCGCTGAACTGCTGCCAGTTCCTGTCAGACCACTTGCAGAGGACGTTTAAAAGTATTCGCAGGCATGACTTTCATTTTAAAAAGAGCATGATCCGTGGTCTGCATCTGAAGTGAGCGAGCAGTCGGCGTGCGCCGTGACATGGTCCAGGTCCGATGAGGGCACCGCTGCATTGCCGATGGCCCGCGGGTCTCACTCACCATCCCTCGAGGCTCTGTGGGCTGAGGCGGAGCTCAGATCTGCCTCCCCACATGTCTCACAAACACATCTCTCCCTCCACCTTCTGCTTTTTTTTTTTCTCCTTATGACCATTTGTTGCTCCTGTGTTAATGATCTGAGCCCATCACACTGGTGACACATCTGATGGAAAGTGGCTCGGGCCACAAGTGGAACGTTCGGCGGTTGCGCTCGCTCGTTTGCGCCGCTGCAACACGCCTATCAGGAGACTCGACTGCAGTGGTTTGCCCTGAGAATTAATTGAGTTTTGATCACTCAAAGGAGAGTAAGCCTCCAAAAGATGTCGGAGTTGAGAGGTGGAGCCCTGCTCAGTTCTATTTAACTCAAATGAATTGGAATGAATTAATATACAATTTGCATTTTTTGCACAGATACGTCACACAGCGGCCAGTTATACTCCCTTTACACAGGGGTGGAGATCAGTGCGAGATCACCAAGTGGTGACCAAATGGGCAGATCTCCAAACTATCTTTTCTATGATCTCTCACCAAGGTTTTGACTCAGTCCAAAACAATCACTCAATCATCACTAAAGGGAAGCAATCTCTCAACGATCTCTCAAGGAGCACTCAACCATCTCATCAATCTTCCAGTGATCTCTCAGCGATCTTTCAATGAGCTCTCCTGGTCTTTCATGAAACGCTCAGCCATTCCTCACTCATCTCTAGCCATCTCTACCTTCGAGGTGGAAAAATTTGGGATTCATAATACTTGTGAGTGTAATACTGTATGTCTGTATAAATACTGCTCTGGTTTTTAAATTGGTGTTGTTTAGGTTTATTTAGTTGGAAAATTTAGCACTGAGGCCCAATTTATTCTTTTATGTTTTTCTTGGAGAAGTGTTTAGTCACTTTTTTTCGTATTCATGGGTGCCACGTTCCGACTCTTTCCAAAACAGTCTCTCAATGGCCTCCAAAGGGAGGTGATCTCTCAGTGATCTTTCAGTGATATCTCAACAAGCACTCAACGATCTCGTCGATGTCCCAATGATCTCTGCAGATCGCCATAAAAAGTCTTACATTAGTCTCTTTAACATTTACACAGAAAAGGCTTTTTGGAGGCTCTCAGAGATCGTTGAGAGATCACCAAACTATCTACACTGTCTGTGTAAAGGGGCCCTTACTGCCTGTGGTCAAGTCGCACATGCACAACTGGTGTAACCTTCATGACAAACTATAGATGTGGAATTGCAGAAGCTAACAGAGTAAATGGTGTCCGCAAGATAAAGTAATTTCAAACATTTCAATTGCTGACAGGAATTTTCTGTGCTGACACATTTCAACAAACAGCTGTGATTCCTGACAAAAATCCTCCTCTTTATGCTTTAATGGACATGCATTCATTAATAGAGTGCCTAGCAAAGATTTGTCAGATTTGCACTTGTTTGCTGCAGCTAACACGCAGCATCTTCATTATACTGAAAGATAACTAACTAGAAGAGATGATGAAGGACAACTGCAGACACCCTCATATCTGCTGTGGAGACACGCTGACAAGCGTGTCCTCCCTGGAAATGTCATTAATGTCAGGTTTTTTGTTTTTTTTTTCAGAGGTGCCTGCAGACTGGAATCAGCTGAACACACGCTGTACTTCACAGCTTGTGTGCTTTAAAAGCAGCAGCTGACAATGATTCAAATAAATCCCAAGTGGCACACAACTTTTCCAACTGTTCCTCACAAACACGAGGACAATCTGCTGTGTGGATATAGAACTTGGAGACTGTATTAATTGGCTGTTCAATTTTGTGCTGTCTTCCATGTTGCTCGGTTCACTTAGCGACTGACTGCTGCACAGTATGTGGGGTTTGAAGTGGACCTGCAGTTTTAACGTTAATGTCAGATTTCAGCAGTGGATAGTTTTACAAAGGGCAGAGCAGCATTTTTAGCTGGTGCTCTAACCCAGGAAAGTTAAAAAAAAAAATTTTAAAAATCGCTGCTTGTCTTCAAGTGTCACTCAGGCTGCCTCCTCTTTGCCACAGTCGGATGTCCAGGAAATCATAGAGCGACTTCTGGCTCCAGCCAGTGACCACCGACTGTGGCAATATTGAATGCCGGAGGGGTGCATCTTTCCAAACTTCAGTTTTTACCAACTTTTTACTGTCTGTTATTGGTGAGGGCTGATCATATTAGGAAAAAGACTGTGTTAAAGTTAAAATGTAACCCTTCTCAAGACACTGTGTCTGCCCAGTGCATTTAAATCAAGTGGTCTTTTTCAAGCATGCACTAAAAGTATTGGGACACCCTTCTAAATTATTCAATACACATTCTAATAACTTAGCCCAGGGGGCGTCCAAAAACTTTTGTCCAAGGGCCACGATTTTTCTCGGCAGACACCGTAAGGGCCAGATACTCTCATAAGATAAAATACAAGTAATATTGTATCTTAAGTAATATGTTATTATTTGATATATTCATTTTCCTTCCAAATATGTTATTTTTTTAGATGAGTATGTCATAAATTCAGATGTGACTTTATTTTTGACAGTTTGAGGGGTTTTATGACAGTTTTCTTCTAAATTAAGGACTTTTCTCTTGTAAATTTGAAAGATTTTTGTCACTTAAATTGTGAACATTTTTCCTCATTATTTTTGTTTTTGCCACTGTAGATGTACAGTAGGACTGTTGTTCATTTGAGATTTGTTCTCATACGTTTGTAAGGGGTTTTCTCATAAATTTCATCCATTTTTCTCGTAAATTAATTACTTTTCCCCACATCAATCTGTGGATTTTTCACTAGGTTTATGTTTTAAAATGAATTTACTAGGTTTTAAACTAGTAAAACTAAATTCATAAAATTAATGAAAGCACCAAGGTGCTGATGCCTTGGTGGAGGTACGTGTTCTGGGATCATCACCAAAATGTTATGGGTTTCTCTCTAGCCCAAGGACCACCTCTGGTAAAAGTTTCATCCAAATCCATCCAGTAGTTTTGGAGTACATGCATGCGCAGTGAAAATAATCTGCAGTTCACATGCTCATACTGTCGGTGGCAGCCAAGAGCCACCAACCTGATTTGAACAGCTGCAATCCAACCACAAAAAAGAAGGGCACAGTGGCAGATGTTTTAATTGGCGGAAGTGATGGAGGTACGTGAATACAATGACAGTCAAGACGAACAGGAGCTTTTGCTGTTTAGTGGCAGAAGAAGAAAACAGACTGGCAAAAAGACGGACATTTGTTCTCCCAGTATTGGCGGATTGCTCAGCACTTCCCTCTGGTGGGAGTTTCCGGGCACATGCACAGTTCACTGCGACCATTTGCGAGCGAGGAATGTTGGCACTTGGAGTTTTTAGCGAGTTTTACCTCGTCCTTCCTCTGCAAAATTAAACAGCAAAACCAGTGTGAAAACAATCGATGTGATGAATAAATGGTGTAGTTGCTGAATACGTGGTTTTTTCCAGTAACCGCCATTTTATAACAGTTCAGCTCCATGTGCTGTAAAAAAAAAAAAGTGCTCTGTTGTGCTGCAAAAAAGTTGCACTCCTGCCTCTAGTGGCCCGGTATAGTTATTACAATACCATTTCCCCCATTAAAGGTGAGTTAAATTTGTGTTTATTTTGAAAATAGCGGCTTATCTCAGAATTCTGAAAAATTAAAAGTCGAGAAAATATAGTGATATAATGATACAAGCCTTTAGTTCCACTTAAGTTTGACCGGGGGAGCTGAAACAGAGAGGCGGACAGACAGACAGATACACACATCCACACACAGACGTGTTAACTGATTACCTTATGCCTCTCTGCTTCACTGAGGCATAATTAAAACGACTAAAGATACAGTCCTTTCTGTTATATCAAAGTTTTTATGCCTAAACTCCCCACCACCATCAGCGAAAACCTCCCATTTTTTAAAACCTAAATATTGGCAGGTATTCTTTCTCTACTATACCGAATAATTTCAGAAAGACACAAAAATAGTCAGCATTTTGTGTAATAATAATAGTAATAATAACTAGAAAAGCGCCCAGAAAGTGCATACCTCCACCAAGGCTGCTGCAAGGTCTTGGTGGAGGTATGCAGTCTGAGATCATCACCTAACTGTAATGGGTTCATCCTTGGCCCAAGGGCTACCTCTGGTGAAAATTTCATCAAAATCTGTTCAGTAGTTTTTGCCTAATACTGTAAACAGACAGACAGACCACTCCGATTACATTACTTCCTTGGTGGAGGTAATAAAAGCCAAGGTATAGGTTACCTGTAGAAGAGCTACAACTGACCTGTCTCCTCACATGCTCCCACTGTCCAGGAAGGGAGGGGTGAGTAATCTGATGCTGCATTCACTTACACTCAGAAATTTGACAGTCTATCAGAATTTTCATAAATATAAATTAAACAAAGTTTGAACTAAACTATTCCTGAGTTCAGCAATTTTCTGGGGGCCAGATGGAGAGCTCACTGGTGTGCACTGACTTAGCCCCTTACTTCCACTGAAAGGAACTCTAAATGCTTCAGCATACCAAGACATCTTCGACAATTTCATACTCCCAACATTGTGGGAACAGTTTAGGGACGGCCCCTTCCTGTTCCAACATGACTGTCCGTAAAGACATGGATGAGTGAGTCTGGTGTGGAGGAACTTGACTGGCTTGCACAGAGCCCCAACCTCAGCCCGGTAGAACACCTTTGGGATGAACTGGAGTGGAAACTGCGAGCCAGGCCTTCTTGTCTAACATCAGCCCCGATCTCGCCAATGCACTTCTGGAAGAATGGTCAGAAATTGCCATAAACACACTCCTAAACCTTGTGGAAAGCCAGCTTTTGCAGTTATAACAGCTTCAGCTGTTCAGGGAAGTCTTTCCACAAGGTTTAGGAGTGTGTTTATGGCAATTTCTGACCAGAAGGCCTGGTTTGGTGGTGTTACAGAGGACGATGCAAGGGATGGAGGCAGATGATCCACTGTGGCGACCCATAAAGGGAGTAGCCAGAAGAAGAAGAAGAGTCAGAAATTCCCATAAACACGCTCCTAAACCTTGTGGAAAGCCTTCTCTGAAGAGTTGAAGCTGTTGTAAGGGTGGACCAACTCCATATTAAACCCTATGCACTGAGAATGGCGTGTCATTAACGTTCATGGCATCCCAGTACTTTTGGCAATATAGTATAATTTTGTAACTTTTATTAAGAAAAAGCCTGAACTTTTAAACAAGTATCTTTGGTCGTACTCTTTAAGTTACTTTTCTGTTACTTTCACACCTAACCCATTTGGTTTGACTTTTCAATTTCTTTCGGACCAAAATTGTAGGTGTGAAACCTCCCCTGAGCCATGGTGTGGACCAAAGAGCCAAAATTTGGTCTGGCAAAAAGAGGTGTTCTTGGTCTGATCAAACTGAACCATGGTTCAGTTTCTTTAGAGTGTGAATGTAATCTTTTCAGAAAGGTTTAGACTTTTAGACCAAACACAGGAAGTTAAGGAAGCCGATAAGAGGCAAAATGAGCCACGGTAGCACTCGGAGAGAGGAAATATGGCTATTAGTGGCAAAAATAGTCACTTGGAAAAAATCATAAAAATGCAGAAACTCACCAGATGTTTTTGGAGTGGATGGAACCGAGTTTTTGAAAAAACAAAGGATGAGCAGTGCCACCAGAAAATCATTGGGGCTGATGAAAAGGACAAATGTTGTTTTTATTGAAGACCCTGATAATATTGTAGCCTCACTAAACTAGTTCACCTTTCAACACAGTGAAGAGCTTAAGTTGTGGCTGTTAGAACAGCAGAAAGCATCTCAAAGGGTGAGCAGCATGTTTACTAGCTAACTGGTCCGTGCTAACAACAGGGTGTCGTCGTGACAGGACGCTGGTCAAGTGAAGTTGTTTAGTCCGCTTGGGAAAGGAGTAGTTTGAAACCAAACGTAACTGGACCTAATGTAGATGATGTGAAAAAAAATACGAACCTTGGTCCGGACCCTGATGGGGACTTACAGGTGTGAAAACGCCCTTCATTTCATTTCATTTCATTGAATTTATAACTGTTTTTATGTGATATTTCTTAGAAGGTACAGTACATGAGGGTAGTTTGTGATATATATTTTTTTAATTAAATGCATTTCTTTTTTCTTTGGCTAATCCCTCTAAGAGAAAATGTGGTGAGAGTAGTTACAAATTTACATAAAGGGTCACAGAAAAAAAATCATCAGAAAAAGTCACAAAATTATGATAAAAATATAATGAAAGTTTATGGGGAAAAGGTTTGTAAATGTGCAAAAATGTCATAATTTTTTAAAAAAAGGCCCAAATTTTTAAGCAAAAAAAAAAAGAGTACATTTACAAGAAAACAGCCTCAAATAAAAGAGGAAAAACCTCACAAACTGGTGAAGTAACTTCATTACTCAAGTAACATTTTTAGTAGATTCTGGTGACTGCTCTTACTTGTACTTGAGTAATTATCATCATAGGGTAACACTACTCTTACTTGAGTACATTTCCGTGGCTACTCTATGATGTGTTAAGCTACAGTTAGCACAGATTACAGTTATCTGGCTTCTCACCTGCAGAACCAACTTCTTGCATGGGTCCAGGAGACAAATGCTCTCTATGCTTTTAGTTTCATCTTTTAGTTTTAGACTGGAGTGGATTTGGAACAGCCCTAAACCTAGCTACACACCGTGCAGCTTTGTGGGATTCTAACAAGGAAGAATCTATCAGCAGAAGCCTTGTTTGTATGATTCGTTGAGGCATATAGCACGTGGCATGTGGCATAGTTACTCTGAATTGCCTTTTGACATATTCATTACCTCGTTATTGTTGTTGTACCGTCTACATGTGTCAAAGCTTGAGGTTCTGTGCAACTCCATTAGGTCCATGAGGGCACAGTGTTGTCAGCAGTAAATTCACAATGCTGATAAAGTTGCCCAGTGTGCAGGAGCAATTAGTTAAGCTGCTGCCGTATCGCCACGGGATGCTGCGGGATCTCTGATGATGAAGTGATCTTTCACCTCTTTTTCCAGCCTCCATACATTAAGACTTTTTCAGTCCATTTAGGTTTGCTTACTCTGTACCTTAGTTTGTCTTTGACCATTTCGGTGCTTTTTCCCATCACCTACAACTTGTCTTCAGTGGGCGATCGTTATTTTTTTAAAAAGGGGGATAGGGGGGTAACCACCATGTATAAATTTAATTAGGTATAATTTGAATAAAGGTGAAAAGCTATGATAAAAGATGACAATTTAATAATTAAAAAAGTTGTGATTACAGTTACACAGAATAAAAATGTAACCAGCATCCAGATGAGCAATTGCCAATTTATGAGAAAAAAAAAATTGAAAATTTACAGGAAAAAAGAAATGCAAATTTTTCAGAAAAAGTTGAAAATTTATGAGAAAAAAGACAAAAATTACAGGAAAAGAAATCACAAATTTATGAGAAAAAAAATTGATAACGGGGGGAAAAAATGCAGATTTTTGAGAAAAAAGTTGCACATTTGTAAGAAAAAAGATGAAAATTTACAGGAAAAAAAACTTGCAGATTTATGGGGGAAAAGTTTCAACTCTATGAGGAAAAAAGTTTCAAATTTACAAGAAAAAAATTGCAAATTTATGAGAAAAAAGTCACAAAGTCACAGAAAAAGATGAAAATTCATGAGAAAAAAAGTTAAAATTTACAGGAAAAAGTTGCAAATTTACAAGAAAAAAGTCACAAATTTTTGACAAAAAAGTTTCAGAATTGAAATAAAAAGTTTAAAATTTACAAATAAGTGCAAATTCATGAGAAAAAAGTCACAAATTTATGAGGAACAAAAAAGTTGCAGATCTGAGAAAAAAAGTTGCAAATTTACAAGAAAAAAAAGTTGCAGATTTATGAGGAGAAAAATTTTAAAAAATGGAAGTAATTTTTTGTTGTTTTTTTGGCATTTCTGCTTAGAATTGCTCATTCAAAGTCATGTTATTCAGTCATTAACCCCCATTGGTCGAAGCCTAAAGGAGTCAACGAATGGGGATTATGTTATGGGGCCATCCGTCTGTCCGTCCGTCCGTCCCACTTTTGTGAAATCAACTCCTCCTACGGTTTTGGTCCGGTTTGATATACTCTGATGTGCATATAGCAATCTGACTCATCGGATGACCTTAAGGTCAGAGGTCAGATTTTCCTTAAATCTTGTAAATGCTCTTCCGTAAGCTGCCCGTCCAGCGCCTGGTGAGGGAGATCGCTCAGGACTTCAAGACCGTCCTGCGTTTCCTGAGCTTCGCCGTCATGGCTCTGCAGGAGACCAGCGAGGCCCACCTGGTGGTCTCTTCTTCACTAAGGGGGTCACCATCATGCCCAAAGACTTCCAGCTGGCCCGCTGCATCCGCGGAGAGAGAGCTTAGACTTTCTGCTGCACATTCACCAACCAACCATAATGCTCTGCACTGTGTGTCTATATATATACATTTATAGTAATATGGACATATGTTTACTAGATGTTGTTTTTTCTTGCCTTCTGATTGTTGCTCTGAGTGTTGCTATCCCTGTGCTGTTGCAATCCTGGAATTTCCCCATTGTGGGACTAATAAAGGCTTATCTTATCTTATCTTATCTTATCTTAAATGCAATAACTACTGAAAGAAATGATGTAGGCTTTTCAAATTGGCACAGTAGTTGTATCTAAGAAAAATCTTGGACGACTTACAGGTTGACCTGACTATGGGTTTGGGGTCAAAATGTCAAAGTTAGCATCCCATTAGCGCTATGGTAAATGCTAAATGCTAAATTTACTATAACTATAAAATGAGTAAAGCTATGGCAACTAAACTTGCTACACTGGTTCACCTTGGGTTCCTGACCTCTGACTATGGGTTTGGGGTCAGAAGGTCAAGGTTAGCATTCTGTTTGCACCATTACTATAAAACAATTAAAGCAAGGGCCACCAAACCTGCTACAGCGGTTCACCTTGGGATCTTGACCTCAGACCATGGGTTCGGGTTCAAAAGGTCAAAAGACAAGGTTAACATTCCCTGTGCCCTATTACTTTACAATGAATAAAGCTAGAGCCACCAAACTTGGTACACAGGTTCACTCTATGACCCTGAAGGGTGACAATGGATTTGGGATTGCAAGGTCAAAGTTCAACATCAAAATGGCTTATCAATTATATCTCAACAACAAAGAAAGCTAGGGTCACCAAACCTAGTACACAGGTTCACTCTGAGACCACAACCTCTGACTACAGGTTTGGCGCCAAAAGGTCAAAGGTCAAGGTTGGCACTCCCTATGCTGTCTTACTATCGAACATGTAAAGCCCTCTAGGGTCACCAAACTTGCCACACAGGTTAACCTCGGGATCCTGCCCTCCAACTATGAGTTGTATACTTCGTTATGTATTCATGGATGATGGGTTTATCATAACTTGGTATTGGGATGTTCAGAGAAAACGGAGGCGGGGGATATTGCGCTTCCCTCAGAGTGCTCTTGTGTAACATAATACAGAAAGGTTTGTGATGGGCAGTTGGTAGTGGCAATGCCCCCCGTCTGCTCCCAGAGCCCGGGGCCACCTATTTGATATGTGCACATCAGATGATTTACAGCAATAGGAGCAGTGGCCAGGGCCGCCACCGCCGCCGTTTTAATTCAAATCTCCTCATACCCCCTTCCTACCCCTGCAGGCAGACACCACACATCGCTGCCCCCTATATAGATGTCTCATTTCCCAGCTAATGTGGCTAATTCCAATCACTCTGTTACATTAAAATGGTTTCCGGCCCATGAACTGTTATCACTGATGGGAATCTCTCATTTTAAACAGAAGAAATGCTTCACCTGCTAACGTGAGGGGGAGTGGGGGGGGCATGTGGCACAGATATTATTGGAAAACACTTTCTCTGGTATGTGGCATGTTATAGCTGAGAAAATGGGGCATGTATTGGGGG
The DNA here is from genome assembly GCA_020510985.1 of Pholidichthys leucotaenia. Taxonomy (NCBI): domain Eukaryota; kingdom Metazoa; phylum Chordata; class Actinopteri; order Cichliformes; family Pholidichthyidae; genus Pholidichthys; species Pholidichthys leucotaenia. Next base: position 211,068,045 of record CM035844.1, read on the forward strand.
AAATGAATTTCCTATCGATTCTTTGTGAAATGACGGATGATTGACTGAAACACGGCGGAGGCTGAAATATGAATACGTGATTTTTCTCGGCAGACATTCGTCTTTGGCGCGGCTCCTCCGTGGCATTTAAGTCCCGCTTCTCCTTGTACGAATCAATAGCTGCTTCAAGTCCACAACTTTTCTATATAAATGTATGTATTTTAGTCATTCTCACAACCTTTTCACTTTTTGAGCCAGAATATAAAAAAGAGGAAACAAGCTGAGTGGAGAAATGACTAATGTGGAATTGACTGTATTGATTTTTTTTTGTGCTAATTGAAGTCGTGGCTAATGCATTCTGGCCAGTTGGCCTGGCTCTGAGTCAAAATTGTGACTGAAATCCTCTAGTAAAACAAATTAAAAAGCCATCAGGTAATGACAGCAGGTTGTTGTAGTAATAACAAAGCTTTTCTTCCACAGTCATTGCCTGTACCTGCGAGGCAAGTTTAAACACCGGAGGTTAAGGTGACGCAAATTTATCAAAACTTTTCCTCCTTTCCACCCCACTTTTAGTTTTTCTTGTGCACTGATCTTTCTGAGCCCAATGGTGCTTTCTGTGCATAATATGAGGACATCCGGTGGTACAAATTAACAAAGTGAACGATAGTGGGTTGTGTGTTTTTCTTGTAAATTTGCAACCTTCTGTAAATTTGAAAATTTTTCTTGAAAAAATTTGCTAATTTTTTCTCATAAATTTTTGACTATTCTCTTGTAATTTTTTAATATTTTCCTGTAAATTTGCAATTTTTCCCTGTAAATTTACTTTGTCCCTGTAATTTTGCAACTTTTTTCCTGTAAATTTGCAACTTTTTTTGTAAACTTGAAACTCTTTTCTAGTAAATTTGCAACCTTTTTCATGTAAATTTGATTTTTTTTAAATTGCTATTTTTTCTCATAAATTTCTGATTATTTGCTTGTAAATTTTCCACTTTTTTCCTGTAAATTTGCAAATTTTCTGCTGTAAATGTGCAACTTTTTCCCTGTAAATTTGCAACTTTTTTCCCTGTAAATTTTTAACTTTTTTTCCCTGTAATTTTGCAACTTTTTCCCTGTAAATTTGCAACCTTTTTTGGAAATTTGCAATTTTTTTCCTGTAAATTTGCAACTTTTCCCTGTAAATTTTCAGCTTTTTTTTTCCTGTAAATTTTCAACCTTTTTCCTGTAAATTTTTTAACTTTTTTCCTGTAAATTTGCAACTTTTTTCCTGTAAATTTGCAACTTTTTTCTTGTAAAATTGCAACTCTTTTCTTATAAATTTGCAAAACTTTTTTCATAAGTTTCCAATGCTCATATGGATGCTGGTGTTTTAATAAGTTTTTAATCTATGTAATTAAATGGTAAATGCAGCTTTTTAAGTTAAAATAGCATCTTTTACCATATATTTTGCACCTTTATTCTTACAGATTTGTAGCTAATTTACATTACATTTACAATTTACATTTACATTTGCACCTTATGCTAAATGTGTGAATCCTCCTCCTTGAAAAATAACAAACCCCTATTATGAATGTTGTAGCACACTGTCAAATCCATATAGTTAACCTTACTTGGAAAAATCATGCAAACCAACTGGCTTGAGGACTCTTAAGTGAATTAGAAATTATGTTGTACAAACCAAACAATTACTTAGAATGGACAGTTTCTCTTCCAATTATTTTTTGGAGTAATCCTTTTGGATGCTTTTGTAAGGTTAACTAATCAGATTTTATAGTGTACTTTCAGAAAATAAGGATGGACCAACATGACATTAAAGTTATGACAGTTCAAACCACCTATGACAGCATCTGGCTTTTTCTAAAGAAGAAGAAAAACAGGTGCTGACTTGACACCCAGAACATTTCTCCACCTGATATGACAGCAAGTCATTTTCAACTTTGGCTTTCATCTGATTTTCTGGTGACTGCACCTGGATTACTTTGTTTATGGCCCTGACACCAAAAGAAGACAAATCGACCGTCGGCAGACAAACTTTCTCTGACTCGGACCACCATTTCCTCTCCTGCCAGCCCCGTCTGCAGAAGAGGGATCCCAGATAAGAAATACATTCGCCCACCCCGGCCTCGCATCTGCAGATTGCCTTTGTGCCTCTTCCACTCGACAGTCGCCCCGTGTTTCAGCCCGTCGTTACCGCTCACAGCTCCCGGCGCCTTTCTGTTTCCCTCCTCGTGCTGTCCCTCTGGATTTCCCGGGGACTTTATCTCACCCATTTCAAATAGGATTTCCACTCAATTTGCCATGCTCCGTGTCACTTTTGCCGGCAAATACCGCGGTTGATATAGACGCATCATGAAACTGCCGAATGAGCAAAATGTCATTTGTCAAAACTTCTTTCTGCCTCTGCCTCCCCCCTCCTTGTGTTGTTTATCATTTCCGAGATTTGCCCCCCCCCACCCATCCCGCCTCCCCATTCGTCCTGAGAGATCGCCACGAAAGCGGGGTGTCGATCATACGGCGTTGTTGCCGTTGGATTGGTGTCGGGGCGGGTAGGTGCCTTTTTGCGGCAGCGAGTGACAGCACCTATTAATTTGGCCATTTAATTTTAAGTCCAACAGCGTCAGGCTCCAGCACCCTCAATCTCTCCCTGTCACTCAATGCCACACACACACACACACACACACACACACACACACACACACACACACACACGCACACAAGCTTTTTAATCCAAAGCTGAAACTTTGCCTGAGGTGCAGGTACAAGGGAAGGACGCCTTTAAATCTCAGACTTATGACCTAGTAGACTTTGTCCTGCCGGTGAGGGGGTAATTCACCAATTTAGCATAAGGTATAACCATGTAAATGTAAATTATGTACAATTTTGCAAGAGTAAGGGTGCAAAGATGTAATAAAAGATGCCAATATTTAACTTTTAAAAAAGTGACAAATTACAATTTAATTACACAGAATAAAAATTTTAACAGCATCCAAATGCAAATGTGCCAGGAAAAAAGTTGGGCATTTATGGGGGAAAAATTCTAATTTTTGAGAAAAAAGGTGGCAAATTTATGAGGAGAAAAGTCACAAATCTACAAAAAAAAGTCACAAATTTATGAGAAAAAAAAAGTTGAAAATTTATGAGCGATAAGTCAAGTTTTGGAGGAAAATGTTGTAGATTTATGAGGAAAAAAAGTTGAAAATTTATCAGAAAAAAAAATTGCGAATTTACAGGAAAAATGCTAGTTTATGAGAAAAAAGTCACAAATTTTGAGAAAGCCACAAATTTATGATAAATAAGTTAAAAATTTAGACAGAAAAAAATTGCAAATTTACCAGAAAAAAATTTATAAGAAAAAAGTTTAAATTTACAGGAAAAAATGCAAATTTATAATACATTTATAAATTTGTAATAAATTTATAAGTCACAAATTTTGAGAAATAAATTGTAGATTCATGAGGCGATGGTTGGAAACTTATGAGAGAAAAAAGATTAAGATTAGATTTTACAGGAAAAAAGTTGCAAATTTATGAAAAAAAAAAGTCACCAATTTTTAGAAAATCACAAATTTATGAGAAAAAACTTGAAAATTTATGAGGAAAAAAAGTCAAGTGTTTGAGGAAAACATTGCAAATTTATGAGAAAAAAATGAAAATTTATAGGAAAAATTTGCAAATTTACAAGAAAAAATTTGCTAATTTATGAGAAAAAATATCCAATTTACATGGGGAAAAAAATGCTGATTTACAAGAAAAAAATTGCAAATTTTTGAGAAAAGTTGCAAATCTATGAGGAAAAAAAATGCTAATTCACAAGAAAAAAAATCTAATTTATGAGAAAAAAGTTGTAAATTTATGAGAAATAGTTGGAGGTTTTTTTTTTAATTCATTTCTGGTTAGAACTGGTGGTTCAGAGTCATGTTGTTCACTTGTGTAGCATGATCTAGACGTGCTGATGACGATACTGGGGGACAGGCGTCTCTTTTTCCAGGTTGGGAGGGGCAGTGTCCCCTCAAATCGCCCTCCGGCTGCCACGTATTAGCCACACTTAGTGACAGATGTCGGGGCGCGTAAAGCAGCTGCGTCCTCACACTGGGTCCTCTCATCATGGAGCCGAGGCCCGGCGGGCCCCATATATCCCAGGTAATGGCCCTGATTGACCCTCCATCGGTGAAAGCTCCGGGATAGAAGGTGGAGCTTTATGACAGTGTTCAGGTGAGAAATGGACTGCAACAGTGAAGTGTGACACTGCCGTATAAATCCGGCCCTCCCGCTGCGAACGCCCGCTCCCGACACCGTGTCAGTGGTGTGGTTCTCTTCCTGTGACAAGGTCAAGCTTGCATATAGTTGCAAAACTCACCCGCTGGATTGATTAGTTTTGACTTTATGCTGAAGAGAGAGTCCCTAGGAGAGCTGCTCACAGTGGATTAGCTATTAGGATGGAAAATATTTGAACCAGCTTGCCCTTTTTAAATCTTCTAAAAATCAGAGACATTTATTCATCCGGCGTCAACGGAATTGATCCTTTTGTTTAATTCATGTTACTTAAAGCTTGTCAAAATGATCGACTGCCTCCCCCGGCGCGCATTAATTGCCGTCTGGCAGCTCGAGATGTGCTGGCAAGTGTCACCGGCTGCTGGAAACTCTGCGGACAAGCGGCCCCAACAACTCCCTCCGCCACCTCCGTTGTAGGCAGCCGCGTCCGCGACACCGCCTTCATTTTTGTGATGGAAGGGGGAAGGATTTAGAGACTGCAGCCCTCCGGAGCAGTTCCAGTCCGGGGAGAGACGCGGGGCCTGATAAGTACAGCCCTGGCGCGGCAGCATGAAATGAGAAACTATCCATCATAAATCACAGCGGCCGCTTGACAGAGCGGGATGCCGGGGCGAGATGTGGCCTTGTGGGTTTTCAAATGAAAGCAAAATAGCACGCCTTTTCTTTCCTGTCGTCAGAAATAGTCTGGAAGAAATGAAGATGTTCTTATTCATAAGAGGCAAATGTTTGTTTAGCTGGAGACGTGGGTGTGACAGCCCTGGAGAGCTTTGTTCCAGTGACACATTGGGCCCGTAAGGGTTTCAGGCTCGGCTTCTCTGGCAGTGGAATCTGCTGCTGTGTGGGCCCGGTCCAAATTCCTCTGGATAACACTCCCGTGTGTTTGCAAGGGTCTGTCATGTTTGAGTTAAGTGAGGACCCAAGAGCAGAAAGCGACCACATAAGACGAAGGACTGAGGCGGGTAAATGGTTGTCACTACACTACACAGAATAATGATGCTGGACTCATGAGGGGGGAAATAACTCCTGTAGGGAGGAGAAAAAGGAGGTGAAATTTAAATATGGTTGGAACAGCTGCTCCAGCAGGCCACTCCATACTTGATGGCTGATGCTACCACAGTTGTAGACAGGCTCGATCAGGGGTCGTCAGTTACTTTTGTCCCAGGGCCAGAAGTTTTCTCGGCAGACACTGCGAGGGCCAGATGCTCTTGTACAATAAAATAAAATTAATATTGTTTCCTAAGTAATGTATTATGATTTGACATATTAATCTTCATTCCAAATTTGTTATTTTTCAGCCTTTTTCAGTGTTAACAGGCTCCTATTGCCTGTACAGTTACAGTAGCTCTTGTGAAAATGTGAGGACAGGACGGTGCTCAGCCGAGAAAAGTCACACATGAATAGTTTGGCCAAGAAGATTTATTTCTCTGAGAAATTACAACCTCCTTGGTCATACTCGTCTCCACACAAACACTTAAATTATACTGTCAGAGTAGTCAGAAATTGTAGCCAAGTAAAAGTAGTGTTACATCAAGTATAAGAGTAGTAGTCACCTCAGACTTATGTAAGAAAGTACTGTATCTGCTTAAAAAGTTACTTGAGGTGTGGTTTTTATTCTTGACAGTTTGAGAGGTTTTTTCTCCTAATTTTTAAAAAAAAAATATTCAATTTTAAAAATTAATTTTTTTTAAACTCCTTAAGTTTTCTTGTAAATTTATTACTTTTATCTTGTAAATGTGATTTTTTTCCACTTAAATTTTAAGCCTTTTTTCCTGATTATTTGTGTTTTCACCCTTGTAAATTTAGGGCTATCATAGATTTGAGACTTTGTTCTCATAAATTTGTGAGGTTTTTATCAAAACCTTCAGACATTTTTCTTGTAAATGTACAGTGGATATAAAAGTCTACACACCCCTGTTCAACACCCCTTTTTTTTCCTTTCTTCTTTATGACTGGCGCCTAGCGGCTGCCCCGGCCTTGAATGTGCTCTGCAGAGCGTGCCCAAATGCCAAGTCACGTTTCGTTACCTTGTATTCATACATGTGTAATGACAATAAAGTTGAATCTCATCTCATCTCATCTCAAATGCCAGGTTTTTGTGATGTAAAAAAAAAAAGGAGACCAAGATAAATCATTTCAAAACTTTACCATTAATGTGACCTATAACCTGTACAACCCAAATGAAAAACAAACTGAAATCTTTTAAGGGGAAAAATAAAAAACTTACAATAACCTGGTTGCATAAATATGCACACCCTCTTATAACTGGGGATGTGACTGTGTTCAGAATTAACCAGTGACATTCAAACTCATGTTAAATGGGAGTCAGCACACACCTGCCACCATTTAAAGTTTCTCTGATTAACCCCAGATAAAGTCCAGCTGTTCTAGTAGGCTTTTCCTGACATTTTTGTAGTCACATCTTACAGCACAAGCCATGGTCCACAGAGAGCTTCCATCAAACGGATGAGAGCAGCATCAGACGGATCTCATTGTTCAAAGGTATCAGTCAGGAGAAGGGTACAAAAGAATTTCCAAGGCATTAAATATACCATGAAACACAGTGAAGACAGTCATCATCAAGTGGAGAAAATATGGCACAACAGTGACATTACCAAGAACTGGACGTCCCTCCAAAATTGATGAAAAGACGAGAAGAAAACTGGTCAGGGGGGCTGCCAAGAGACCACCAGCAACATTGAAAGAGCAGGAATTTCTGGCAAGTACTGGCTGTTCAGTACATGTGACAGCAATCTCCCGTCTTCTTCATACGTCTGGGCTATGGGGTAGGGTGGCAACACAGAAGCCTTATCTTACGAAGAAAAACATCCAAGCCTGGCTACATTTTGAAAAAAAACACATTTGAAATCTCCCAAACACGTGGGAAAATCTGTTATGATCCGATGAAACCATTGTTGAACTTTTTGGCCATAATTTCAAAAGTATACTTGGCACAAACACAACACTGCTCATCACCAAAAGAACACCATACCTACAGTGAAGCATGGTGGTGGCAGCATCATGCTTTGGGGCTGTTTGTTTTTTGTTTTTTTTTTCAGCTGGAACTGGGGCCTTAATCAAGGTGGAGGGAATTATGAACAGTTCCAAATACCAGTCAGTGTTGGCACAAAACCTTCAGGCTTCTGCTAGAAAGCTGAAGATGAAGAGGAACTTCATTTTTCAGCGCAACAGTGACCCAAAGCACACATCCAAATCAACAAAAGAATGGCTTCACCAGAAGAAGATTAAGGTTTTGGAATGACCCTGCCAGAGTCCAGACCTGAATCCAATCAGACATCTGTGGGGTGATCTAAAGAGGGCTGTGCACAGGAGATGTCCTCGCAATCTGACAGATTTGGAGCATTTTTGCAAAGAAGAGTTGGCAAATATTGCCACATCAAGATGTGCCACGCTGATAGACTCCTACCCAAAAAGACTGAGTGCTGTAATAAAATACAAATGTGTTGCAACAAAGTATTAGTTTAAGGGTGTGCATATTTATGCAACCAGGTTATTTTAAGTTTTTTTTTTTTAATTTTTCTCCTTAAAAGATTTCAGTTTGTTTTTCAGTTGGGTTGTACAGGTTATACAGTAATATTTTCTCATGATTTGTGGGTTTTTTTACTCCTAATTTTTTCTCTACTTTATAGTGAATTATGTTTTTTTCTGAAAAGTTTGTGGTAAAATTGAGACTTTTTCACATATATCTGAATATTAATTAGCAGAGCCAGAACAAACCAATGAGTTTACCTCTGATTTTGAATAAAATTATGAATAAAACCATGTTTAACACAATAATATTCATTAAAATGACAAAGATGACAAACTGCAAAGATGCAGTTGCTTCTGTTATAATATTATAGTGGAATAATTTTCATGGTCCCCATCCCTCACCCCTCGGTGAAAAATTCCTAAATTAGTAGTCTATGAATCCTCTCTCTTACAAAATAAATTCAGACAGACACAAAAATATTCATTCACCGTTTTGCACAATAATCATAAAAGCCAAGGCTGGCACATGAATTAATGGCCTTTGAGAGGAGCTGCTGGCAGTTGGCTGGCTCCACTCTTTTCCTGCTGTCTGGGATGAGCGTTGTTATGCTACATTCACTTATAGTCACAAATCCGATATATATTATTAATTAAAACAAAATTTGATGCCACAGGCTTAGTCTGGGGCTTTTTTGGGGATCGGGGTCACAGTAACTCACTTGGGGGGGACATGGCCCACGAATGAGCCCCCCCCCCCCCCCAATGCACCGACTCTTCTTGTGTGTCTCTTACTCGGGGGTTAATCCTGGAGGGGAGCCCTGTCTGGGGTGGTAGGCAGGTAATTGGGTGAGCATGTCGGAACCCAGGAGGATCTCGGCAGCTGGTGGGCAGACAGGTGAGGTTTGTCCTGGAAAACAGGAGTAGAGATCGGGTAAGTGGAAGCCAGAGAAGTGACTCAAAAAAGCCTGGGAGATGGTGAGAAAAAGGTTTACAACATGACGGTCCCACAACGATCCGCTCTCAAAGTGAAGGTTTAATAGCTGTGGGTCTGTGATCACCTGCAGGTGAGGGTGATCAAACAGCTGCTGCCACTTAGCCTACCTGGCTCCTGATGAGACAGTTATGTAACCACAGAAAGAGTAACATGGCGCAAGATGGTGCATTGCTCACCCAGAACCACAACAGGGTCAGTCTCCGAACTTTCTGTGGGGATGCACAATAGATTTTCATTTAAATACGCCTGTCTCCACCTCTACATTAGACCGCTACAACAAGCTCTCAGCTTGATTTCTCTATCCATTTAGCAAAAATGTGCAGAAAAGAATAGGATACAGTTCGTTTATTGGCCACAGATGTCACTAAAAACAAGGGCTGGCTTTAAGCTGCTTTTAAATAGCTTTACCAGAAATCCAGATGAATTAATGTATAGCACTGGTGATGAAAGTATGTCTGATGTCAGAGTTTTACAGGCCCACGGTCTGGCAAAGAAAACAACATTGTGAGCACAATAATAATAATAATGATGGTGAAATCTAAGTTGAGTTACAAATTTTGTGTATGTCCTTTGGAAGCACGTCCATCCATGCACACGGATACTGGAGAGAAAATAACAGAGAAATGCAAACGGCAGCTTTAATTCCACTACATTTCGAGTTAAGATCGCCTAACTTGAACAGATAAGAGATAAAGTTTGATGTGTAACTGTAACTAATTACTTAAAAAGTGAACCTGCAAGGGCATATGAAGACATGTCCTTATCAATGTCCACATCCTTTCTGAGGATTTTAATGTTATAATTAACATTTTCTGGCTGCTGGTGACTCATCCTTAATAGAGAGGAGGTGTAATCTCCATTTTACTATTTTTTTCATGAGCATGTTACCTTTAAACCTGATGAGACTGAGGGATAAGACAAAATATGGAAAGAAGCAGCATTCAGTAATAGGCATTCTGGGCAAAAAAGAGCAAATTTACAAGTAAAAGGTCTCAGAAAGTCTCCAGTTTACACAAAGATTCAAATTTAAAGGAAAACAGTCTCCAATAAGGACAAATTTGAAAAATGCTGCAAAAATTGTGGCTATAAAGTGTCACAGTCAGGACCAAAACTCAATAGTTCTACATGGAAAAGTAACAGTTTTTATGGAGAAAAATCATACATTTGCAACAAAAAAATTAGTTTTAAAAGAATAAAGGCACAAATTTATAAGAAAAAAAAAGAAATTAAAGAAAAACATTTATATTTTTTTCAGTGTCCCAAAACTGTCAGTTTGCTTTAAAAGTGAAGCTGCTATAACAGAAAAATCTGGAAATCCAAATATCAAGTTTGACAAGTGAATATCAAAATAACACATGGATTCCCAAATGGGCGACTATTTGGTTTCAAGTTCAGACTGTGGTCTAAGCCTTATTTTATGGTCCACAGCAGATCCTCTTTGTTTGTATTTTTATGTTCCTTTTAATCCAGAAAAATGTGTTTTTGTATGAAGAATTCGAAAGATAATCAGATTTCTGCCATGCATGAAAATCCTCTAATTGCTGAAGTGGTTGTGGGTCACACAGACCCAAACAGAGACACGTGCAGGGATGACTTTTTTATTTTGGGGTTTTGAGCTGCTTTTTTCATCTAAACACAGAGTCTCCACACATCTTTAAAGTCTTAAAAAGCCTTAAATTTCTTTATCCAAAACCGGGGCCTTAAATATCCTTAAAAATGACAATTATTTCTGAAAACTGTATTTCAATGATCTTTATAAATACCCCAATAGCTGTTTTTTTTTTTTCATTTCTTTATCCTGTGACGTCTTTATAGATTTTGTGAATTTGTAGTTACTGATTTTTGGAGTTGCAAATTTATGAGAAAAAAATTGCAAATTAGTGAGAAAAATGTTGCAAATTAATGAGAAAAAGTTACAAACTTCCGAAAAAAATTATAAATTTATGAGAGAAAAGTTGCAAATTTACAAGAAAAAATTGCAAACTTAAGAAAAAAAGTTGCAAATTATGAGAAAAAAAGTTGTGAATTTATGAGAAAGTTGCAAATTTACATGAAAAGGGTTGCCGATTAATGAGAAAAAAATTGCAAATTATGAGAAAAAAGTTGCAAATTTATGAGAAAATGTTGCAAATTTACATGAAAGTTGCAAATTCATGAGAAAAAAAGTTGCAAATTATGAAAGAAGTTTCAAATTTACTTGAAAAAGTTGCACACTGAGAAAGAAGTTGCAAATTTACATGGAAAAAGTTGCAGATTAATGAGAAAAAAGTAGCAAATTTATGAGAAAAAATTGCAAACTTAAGAAAAAAGTTGCAAATTATAAGAAAAAAAGTTGCAAATTTATGAGAAAATGTTGCAAATTTACATGAAAAAGTTGCAAATTAACCCTTTGAGTGTGAGAATTTGCGTGCCCCTAGTGGCAGACCGTGGCATTGCGCCTGCCTTCTCACTGACTTTGTCAAAAGTAAGAATTTTTTTTTTTTTTTAAATGTACTGATTTCTTGTTCATGTACTTTGAAGATAAGATGATGAGGTACCACTGTATAAAAAACGGTGTCAAAAGACTGAACCATTTTTTGTATAAATATGTCCAAAGTCCAGTTTTGACTGAGTTATGGAATTTAAAGAGGTGCTGCAACATTATGCAAATTAGATGCATAAATTTATTCCTATCTGAAACTTTGGATCATATTTTGCATCTTTCTAATTGACAGTAAGTCATTATCTCTGACCACTTTAAAGTCATAGCCTTGGGAATCTGAACTATTTCATTGACAAAAAATATTTACCACTCTTGACCACTAGGGGGTATGTTGCAGTTCTGCACCATACACACTCAAAGGGTTAATGAGAAAAAAAATCACAAACTTAAGAAAAAAAATTGTAAATTTGCATGAAAAAGGTTGCAGATTAATGAGAAAAAATTGCAAGCTTAAGAAAAAGTTGCAAATTATGAAAAAAGTTGCAAATTTGAGAAAAAGTTACAAATTTATGTGAAAAAGTTGTACACTGAGAAAGAAGTTGCAAATTTACATGGAAAAGGTTGTAGATTAATGAGAAAAAAGTAGCAAATTTAAGAGAAAAAAATGCAAATTGTGAGAGAAAAGTTGCAAATTAATGAGAAAGTTGCAAATTTATATGAAAAAGTTGCATATTAATGAGAAAAAAGTAGCAAATTTAAGAGAAAAAAATGCAAATTGTGAGAGAAAAGTTGCAAATTAATGAGAAAGTTGCAAATTTATATGAAAAAGTTGCATATTAATGAGAAAAAAGTTGCAAATTTTCATGAAAAAGGTTGCAGTTTAATGAGAAAAGTAGCAAAGATGTGAGAAAAAAAAAAAGCAAATCTATTAGAAGCATTTCAGATCTTCCCCCAGATATCTTTGTCTTGCATCTGTCCTCAGCACTGGTGCTTAAAATGCATCTTATTCAGTTCTGTCGAAGGTTTATGATGAGACTGGGGGACATCGCTCTCTTTTTTCCATACATGCCCCCGCTTCCTCGACTTGCTGCTACGCCTGCGGAGCAGCAGCCCCTCAGAATGGCCGTGCACGTCCCCGCTCTAACATCTCTGCAGCCACTCTCAGCTGACGGGAGCCGCCCCCCCCCCCCCCCCCCCCCCCACCGGCTGAGACGAAACCATGCATGTCTGCCCTCTGCCGCCCAGACGCGGGGGCTGATCCAACAACAGGGAGGCTGGCAGATCATCACATTCTCCGTGTATGATCCAATTCTATAGGGGAGCCTAACGACATATAACGTCCAAAGCCCAACTCAGCAACTACACACATGTGGCCAATTCCACACCACTCCTTTCTCTTCTTATTAATAAAGCCACAGATGCCAAGTCCACGCTCCGATATATGGCATCAGTACTGTGGTAGACTGCAAGTCTAATTTAAAACATTACTGGCACATGCCTCTAGGGGGAACTACCTGTATTGTTCAGCACTACTATTAAGGGGACACATTAGAACAAGAGTGTGAAAACCCCGCGCAGAATCCATGTTCAGTCATATATTATGTGTGTTGCAGAATAAACGGCAGAGTTAGCCAAAGAAATAACTCAAGTGTGATCATTGCTACACGGTAGGATATCACACAATTGGCGACGAGGATTAAAAGAAAAAAATCAGCGGCGAGAAACAGAGAACATTGCAAGTGTGGCGAACTCAAGTGACTCCAGTAGTTCGAGTGCAAGTTCAGAGGAGGAAAAACGAGGTTTCCCCACCACGACGAGCAATGGCGGCTGTAATCGGAACGGTAACCCCTTTTGATAACTCGACTCAGTCATGGGAAGAATATAGTGAAATGTTGGACTTTTTCTTCCAAGCTAATGATATTGAGGAGCCAGACAAAAGGAAGGCTGTACTGTTGAGTGGAGTTGGTGCAACTACTTACAGTTTGTTGAGAAATTTAATAAGCCCTGCATTACCGAAAGATAAAACGTACGACCAGCTTACTGCTGAGCTTCAGAAGCACTTCAGCCCCAAACCGAGTGAAATCGTGCAACGATTCAAATTTAATTCACGCATAAGGAGGAACACTGAGTCCATAGCAGAGTATGTGGCAGAATTGAGGAAATTAACACTGCACTGTGATTACAAAGACTCATTGGAAGAAATGTTAAGAGACAGACTTGTGTGTGGAGTGAATGATGACCGTATGCAACGGCGACTTTTATCTGAAACAAAACTCACTTTTGCGAAGGCTTTGGAATTATGCCAAGCGATGGAAACAGCATCTAAAGATGTGAGAGAAATGCAAAGGAAACTAGCAGAGGACACAGCAACGCATGTTCGTGTGCCTAAGACCCAAGTAGGTGTCCACAAAGTGTCGACTGACAAAAATCAGCACAAATTCCCCAGTTGTTATCGCTGCAAAGGCCAGCACAATGCCGCCGAGTGCAAAATTGCCACTGAGCTGTGTCATAATTGTGGCAAGCGAGGGCACATTAAGAAAGCATGTAGAATAAAGGTGGACAGCGCACAGGTGCTGAAAGCGACAGTTAATGGGCAAAAGTATGAAAACAAGGGCCCAGGAAAGGAACAGCGAGCGAATCAACTGAGAGGGGAGGGAGAAAGTGATACAGAAGACATGGGTTTTCACACAATTTACAACACGTCAGAGGAGCTGACCAAGGTAGCGCCCATCACGCGTACCATGAATGTTAATGGAATGAAAGTAACATTTGAAGTTGATACAGGCTGTGGAGTAACCATATTAAGTAAACAGCAATATACACAACTGTGGAAGAAAACAGACACAGCAGAATTAAATCCCTGTTCATTAAAATTAAAAACATACACAGGAGAGAAGCTAGACGTGCTAGGCATGGCACAAGTGAAGGTGCAGCACGAAAACAAAGAAAAGGACTTACCTGTAGTAGTAGTTGGGAGCGAAGGACCAAATCTACTAGGGCGAAGTTGGCTACAAGAACTGGCCATGATTGATCAGTTGGTGAATAAAGTGGAATCTCAGCCCAAATTGCAGCTGGAGGAGATCCTCGAAAGACACGCTGAGGTGTTCAAAGAAGGCTTAGGACAGCTAAAAGGTGTCACTGCAAAGATTAATGTGGACAAGGAGGCCCAACCACGATTCTGCAAACCCCGACCGGTACCCTATGCAGTCAAGCCACTGGTTGAAAGCGAGCTACAGAGGCTGCTGGATGACAAGATCATTGAGCCAGTGCAGGTTGCAGAATGGGCGGCGCCCATAGTCCCAGTGAGAAAGCCGGATGGCTCCATTAGAATATGTGGAGATTACAAACTCACTGTCAATCGAGCATCACGGGTGGATCAGTATCCAATTCCTAAAGTGGAGGACCTCTTCGCACAGCTGAATGGCGGCCGACACTTCACGAAATTAGACATGAGTCACGCCTACCAACAAGTAGTCCTGGAAGAAGAATCAAGAAAGTATGTAACCATCAATACACACAAAGGCTTATATACCTACACACGCTTACCATTTGGAGTAGCTTCCAGTCCTGCTATATTCCAGAGAACTATGGAGGGCATCCTAGGTGGAATTCCGAATGTTGCCATTTATTTGGATGACATCCTTTGTACAGGACCAAATGAACAAGAACATCTGAAAACGCTGGAGGAAGTGCTTCAACGGTTGGAGAAAAGCGGTCTGAGGTTGAAAAGAAGCAAGTGTGAGTTCATGGGAAAAGAGGTGGTGTTCCTAGGCCACAAGATCAACGCCAGTGGTCTACACCCTCTAACAGACAAAGTGGAAGCCATTGCGGAGGCGCCTGAGCCACAAAATGTTACTGAGTTAAAAGCCTACCTGGGCTTGTTGAACTATTACCATAGGTTCCTCCCAAAGCTCTCCACGCTGCTGGCACCACTACATACCTTACTTAAGAAGGAAGAAAAATGGTCATGGGGGGTCAAGCAGCAGAAGGCGTTTGAAGAGTCCAAAGCGCTACTTCAGTCCTGTAGTGTGTTAGTGCACTATGATTCAAACAAACCACTCATCCTGGCGTGTGACGCATCACCCTACGGTGTGGGTGCTGTACTCTCTCATCGTATGGAGGATGGCTCAGAGAGACCCATAGGGTTCGTCTCAAGAACTCTTAGTGCAGCTGAGAAAAACTACTCCCAGCTAGACAAGGAGGGCCTTGCAGTAGTATTTGGTGTAAAAAAGTTCCACAAATACCTGTATGGGAGACAGTTCGCTATAGTGACTGACCACAAGCCACTAATTTCACTGTTCAGTGAAATGAGAGCCATACCCCAGATGACATCTCAGAGAATTCAGAGATGGGCCGTTACATTAGCAGCGTATGAGTACACCATCGTTTACAAAGCCGGACGGGACCATACGAATGCTGACGCGATGAGTAGGCTACCCTTGGATGGAGGAAGAGACAGCACGCCTGAGGAGGAGGAGAGAGTGCTATTGTTTGAAGATATCGGCGTGCCCCTGGTGAACGCACAACAAATAAAGAAGTGGACAGACAAAGACCCTGTTCTAGCAAGAGTGCGAGAATACATCTTGCGAGGATGGCCGAAGATGAACAGTCCTGAGTTCATTCCCTATGCCCGACGACAGGATGAGCTCAGCACCCAGGAAGGTTGTATCCTGTGGGGAGGACGCGTGGTTGTTCCACCACCTGGTAGGAATGCCTTACTGCAACAACTACACCAAGCACACCCTGGCATCACTCGCATGAAAGCGTTGGCGAGGAGTTACATGTGGTGGCCCAACATGGATGCAGAGGTGGAGGCGCTTGTGAAGTCATGTGCGGCATGCCAGGAGAACAGGAACAGTCCTCCAGCAGCCCCACTACATCCCTGGGAAGTTCCAGATAAACCATGGAGAAGAATTCACATTGACTACGCAGGTCCATGGATGGGAAGAAAGTTGAGGTCAACATTTGACTTAATACATCCAGACTTCAGAAACAAAGTGCATGACAAACAAGAGAAACAAAAAGGTTATCATGACATGCATGCTAGAGAGAGAATACTGAGAGAAGGAGACGTGGTCTACACCCGCAACTTTGGCTCAGGACCAGCCTGGGTACCAGGAGAAATAACAGAAAAGACAGGCCCTGTGTCATTCAAGGTGACATTAGGTCATGGACAAGTGGTGAGGCGACACATCGACCAAGTTCGTGGTAGGAGCTCCATTCCCCTGCCGATGGCACCAGAGGTGTTGTCTGACACCCATCCTGAGGAGAGCATCAACGAACCACCACGTCAGGTGAAACCTGAGGTAACCGTCTCTGCAGATTCTACGGGCAGCACTGCAGCAGCCGAAACAGTGGAGCAGTCTGAGTCTTCACCTGCAGTTGGCTCACCCGCCGTGAGAAGATCTCAGCGAGCTAGGAAAGCTCCAGACTACTTGAAGGACTATACTTAGTCAGTAGTGAGTTCCCCAGCCACAGGACAAGAATGCGTCCTGGAACCTCACTGGGATGCGGTAGTCAAACCAATTCCCCAGTTAGACTGTTATGTGTGTTATACATATAAAAAAAAGAGAAAGAAATTATGTGTATGGCACATGTGTTTAAGAAGTTAAAAGTAACTGTGATTGTTTAGGGTTAAATGGGAGTTCCAGGATGTCTAGCATAATTGGCTAGTGTAATTAAAAGTAGTTTAATCTAGAGGGGAGGGATGTGGTAGACTGCAAGTCTAATTTAAAACATTACTGGCACATGCCTCTAGGGGGAACTACCTGTATTGTTCAGCACTACTATTAAGGGGACACATTAGAACAAGAGTGTGAAAACCCCGCGCAGAATCCATGTTCAGTCATATTATGTGTGTTGCAGAATAAACGGCAGAGTTAGCCAAAGAAATAACTCAAGTGTGATCATTGCTACACGGTAGGATATCACAAGTACCTTCAGGATTTCCTGCAGTGTGACATATCTCGCCACGCAGGCATATTTCTCCCCCACTTCCTCCTTAATCACATCACTACACCGCCTAAAAATTGGATTCAGTTTCTGGGTGCTGCACCGGAATCTGAGATGGATGTGATGAGCTGAAACACGCGGAAGCATCAGCGGGAGCAGTGGCGCGGCCGAGCATCAGTCTCCACTGTGACTGTGCACGTATTCATCCACGTCTGCTAGCTAAGTAACCGAGTCGCGTGGTGGCAGGGCGCCCCTTTAATCTTTTTAGCAAGCCGTCTTAATTAAAAAGGCAAACCAGGCCTTATGCGAGTTGTTTCGCTGCAGGCAGGCTGTGGATATTTGAGATCGTTAAGTCGCCGCGCCGCCTGCCCCCGGAGCTTGGTGTTTGTGAGGCGGAGCTCCCAGCATGCTCGGCTTGTTAGATAGATAGGTAACTTTATTGTCTGTCCCTGTCGGTGACAGAAATTCTTCTTCAACACGGCTGGAATAAAACACCTTCAACACTCTCAAAGACATGTTCAAACTCTCAGGATAAAAACAGTTTAGAATAATAATATTAATAATTAAAAATTAATAGTGATTAATAGATAAATGCTGATAACTAATGTTGATAGCTAACTTAAGTGTGATAACTATTTGATTTTGTTCAGGATTGTTACTGCAGAAGGAATAAATGATTTCTTGTAGATGTTTTTATGGGCCGATGGAACTTTATATCGTCTGCCTGATGGCAGTAAGTGAACAGAGTGATGGAGGGGGTGAGATGGGTCCTGTGTGATCAGGGTGGCGTTCCTGATCACAGAGCGCTGATACAGTCCAGACAGCGGTGTCTGTGGTGAGCCACTGAGTTTACTAGCCTGACTAACTATGCGGGAAAGCTTTGCTTTGTGCTTGATGAAGAGGCAGCTGTAGCAGGATGAAATGTTAAAAGGGAGAATGGATTCAATTAATGAAGTGTAAACCAGAGTTAAAATGTGTTTGCTGACATTAAAAGTCCTGTTTCCTCAACAGGTGGAGGCGCTGTTGTGCTTTTTTTTTTATAAACAGAGTCAACATGGTGTGCAAAAGACAGGCTGCAGTCCATCTCTATTCCCAAATATTTAAAAACTTGAACTTGTGCAATAGCCTGACCCTGGATACTGAGGGGTGTAAAGAGAGTAGCTGAAAGTTTCTGTCTGGTCCCACAGCACAGCTCCTTAGTCTTTGTGGTGTTTAACTCCAGAGAGTTTTGATTAAAAGTCTGAGCTAGATCGTTGATTGACCGCTGATAGCGGGTCAGTGCAGTACCGTCTGTCAGATGAGCCACCAAGGCCATGTCATCTGCATATTTAAAAAGAGTTATTACTTCACTGTCACAGGAGATGTTATTTGTGTACACAGAGAACAGAACCGGAGGTAAAACACAACCTTGAGGAAGACCTGTGTTTAAAATTGACTTGCTAGATGTAAAACCATTTAAAAACACTTGTTGTGGCCTGTCATATAAAAAACTCTGGATCCATAAAATCAATGTTGGGTGAACCTGCAGGGCTGTCAGGTGATGTAGCAAGGTGCCTGTGTGCACAGTGTTAGAAGAAGAAGAAAAGTCCAGAAACAAAATCCGTGTGTGTGGTTGTGAAGAATCCAGCTGTTTAGTGACAGTGTCTAGAAGTGTATGACATGCATCCTCTATACCCCGTTTTGCCTTACAGGCAAACTGGAGGAGATCCAATTTGTGTGACATGTTGGTCAAAAAGTCACACACCACTCACTCCATACATTTACAGAGCACAGAGGTCAGGGCCACTGGTCTGTAGTCTTTCAGGGTGAGTCTTTTTGGGGATTGGAATGATGGTAGATTCCTTCCACTGGTCAGGGACACATCCAGAATCCAAGAGATGCTGAAAAAGTCTGGTGAGGACGCCACCTAGCTGAATGGAACATTCCTTGAGGATTCTGCCTCTGAGCCTATCAGGGCCAGCGGCTTTGTGTTGGTTGACCCTATGCAAGATGGCCGTCACAAGTTGCTCCTCAGTGATAAGGGGTTCATGGGGGGAGACGGAAGGTGGGGAGGTCCAGGTGGTCGGTGTGCTGCTGGTATTAAAACGGGTGAAGGAGGTGTTAAGCTGTTCTGCAAAGGAAATTGGATCTGGGCAGCTGACTATGGCAGGTTTTGGGGCTCTGCCCATCATGATGTTCAGACCCTGCCACGCCTCTCTTGCACTTCCTGATGTTAATGTCTGCTCCACCTTATTCTTATAATTTATTTTAGCCAGCTTCGCCATCCTCCCAAAATCTTTCTGCAGTTCCTTCCCCCTCAGCTTGTCTCCTTGTAGGAAAGCTTTTTTTTCTTTTGGACCAGGCAGATTTTCATGCCCCTTGTAACTCGTTTCTTATTGTTTGGGTTCATTATTATATGGTGGGTGGGAGTAACGGCGTCCTCACAGAATAAGATGTAAGAGTCACCACATTAAAATCACTGCCACAGTCACTGAAGAATAGATCCCAGTCTGTCAATTCAAAGCGAGCTCTCAGTGATTCAGCAGCGTCTTTATTCCAGACTCTGACGGGTGTTTTATGTATGGGTTTACCCGTTTTCAGTTGTGGTCTGTATTTTGGCAGTAGCAGAATGACGACGTGATCAGATCGTCCAAGATGTGGGCGTGGTTTTTGAGATCTATGCACCAGGGACGTTACCATAACACGAGTCCAACATGCTTTCCTTTCTGGTGGGAATTGTGACACATTGCTCCAGATTGGGCAAATATGTGGTTAAAATCCCCCAGTAAAAACACAGGCTGCTCTCCAGTCTGATTGACAGCTCTGTTATAACAGTCAGCTATGTGCTCCGCAGCTCTGCTAAAACCAGCACCTGGTACATAGGTTAAAATAACCGTTATTTGAGCAAACTCTCGAGGTAAATAGTGAGGTCTGAAGGACACGGTCATTAATTCGTAGTGTTTGCAACATTCAGTCTCTCTCACTGTGAAGTTTGTTGCCCACTTACTGTTGACAGCCGTGCAGAGCCCGCCCCCAATTAACTTCCGTGTTTTTCCCTTGTCCCCATCAGCAAGAATGATGTTAAAACCTTCCAAATCAAAGTCTATATCCTCAGAAAGCCATGTCTCTGTGAAACAGAAGAGACTGGTTTGCCGGTTTGTTAGTGCTCCGCGTCCTGGATGGGGGGGGCGGGAGGGGGCACAGAGTCAACTCTGTTCCATGGAATCCCTCCTTCAGAGCTGGGAGTGCAAATGGAAGGAAATGGTGTGGTGCATGAGGCCAGCGGCGGTTTTTATCCGCCGGGAGGGTTAGGTGGTTGTTGACAGGATTACTCCTGGGGAAAAAAAAGGAAAAGTTTGGCAGGGATTTGTGTAATGGTGTCAGGAAGTGGGGCAGGTTTTTCAGCCCTCTGACACGGTGGGCGGCAGATGTGCTTCATCGATGCACATCAGAGGAAAGTAGCAAAAGTAAGGATGTTGATTTTCCCAGCAAAATACAGCAAACTAATCTGATTACATTAAGGGAATCAGCCGCTGTGGCTTTGAGCTGATATTCTCATAGGTGTAAATGGTGGGGGGGGGGGGTCTCCACCCCCCCCCGCTCCAATATCATCATAAAGCTTTAATATCATGTTACACAAGACTCAAAAAAGCTTGCAAATTTGGAACATTTATTGTAAATTTGCTACTTTTTCTTTTAAATTTGCAACGTTTTTCTCATAAATTTGCAGCTTCTTTTATAATCTCCAATTTTTTTTCTCATAAAGTTGCAGCTTTTTTCTTTTAAATCTGCAACTTTTTTCTCATAAATTTGGAACTTTTTTCTTTTAAATCAAACGCTGTACTGTCTGTATATTTAATGTTTTATTGTGTCATTCAAGACAAAATACAGTAAATCAAATCACTAACTTTTTTTCTCGGAAATTTGCATCGTCTCACAAATTTATGACCATTTTCTTTTAAATTGAACTTTTTTCTCATGAATTTGCAACTTTTTATCATAAATTTGCTTCTTTTTTCCTCATACTGTAAATTTGTGATTTTTTTTGTTGTAATGTTGCAACTTTTTTAATCAAATTGTGACTTTTTTCTTCTAAATTTGCTGCTTTCTTCACATGAATTTTCTACTTTTTAAATTTACAACTTTTTTCTCATAAATTTTCATTTTTTTTGTAAACATGCAACTTTTTTATTAATGAATTTGCTATTTTTTCTTCTTGTAAATTCACTCATATTTTCATCATAAATCTGCATCTTTTTTGTTGTAAATTTGTGACTTTTTTCCTTTTAAATCTGCAACATTCATGTGAATGCTGGTTAAGTTTTTATATTTTATGCAGTGCCTTATTTTTTCTCTTGTCACCTAGACAATGACTCATTTGTTTTAAACGGTTTGAACTCTTGCCTGTTAGAAAACTAGGGACCCTAAAATACAGTCTTTCATAGGGTGCCTGACTAGTGTCCCAACAGTGACATGAAATATCCACGCATGGCTCCACCACATCCATCTCACGCTCACAGACCAGCTCTGACACCCTTACAGCAACATGATGAAAGATTTTCACTTTAAAGTGATGTTTTCAAAATTTGGGGGATGGAACGTCAACCTTTGACGGGTAAATGTTACTTCCCCCGTAGCCTGAGCGGGCCTGCGTTGCCTACAGAAGTTCTGTTGTTGGCAGGAACACTGACAGGACTACAAATATGACGACTGTGACTTCAGTCCCAACAGCCAATCACTGGGCACAGCTGTAGCAACCGACAACTAAGCACCCTGTGATTGGCTGTTGGAACTGAGGTCATACTGGGCCATAGTTGTTGTCTTTTCAGTGTTCCTGCCCAGTGCAAGAAAGCTACACACTGCTGCTTTAAAATCCAAGAAAACTTTTTTTTTTCATCACTATGAGCTACCTAGGAACTGTAGTTATAGTTTTTTTTGTTGTTGTTTTTAACAATGGGGGGGGGGGGGGTAGCGAGGATATTCACCAAATTAGCATAAGGTACAAACGTATAAGTGGAAATTAGGTATAAATTTGCAAAAAAAGATACCAATTTTAAAAAATTTGAAAGAGTTACAAATTATAATTTAATTACACTGAATAAAAATGTAACCAGCATCTAGATGACTGTTGTAAATTTATGAGAAAAAAGTTGAAAATTTATAGGAAAAAAATGCTAATTTTTGAGAAAAAAAAGTGGCAGATTTTTTTTAAAAAAAATTGCAAAATTACCAGAAAAAAGATGAAAATTTAGAGAGGAAAAAAGTGACAGATTTGCAAGAAAAAAGGGTGAAATTTTACAGGGAAAAAGTTACAAATTTATGAGAAAAAAAGTCAAAATTTTTGAGGAAAAATGGCAGATCTATGAGAAAAAAAAGTTGAAAATTTACAGAAAAAAGTGCAAATTTATGAGAAAAAAGTCAAATTTATGAGGAAAGAAATTTGCAAATTTATGAGAAAAAAAAGTCATAATTTTTTTAAGAAAAAAGTATGAGAAGAAAGATTTAACTTTACAGGAAATAAGTCACAGATTTATGAGAATTTTTGCACATTTATGAGAAAAAAAAGCTGAAAATCTACAGTATGAAGCTGCAAATTTATGAGGGAAAAAAGTCACATTTTTGAGGAAAAACGTTTCAAATTTATAAGAAAAAAGTTGCAGATTTATGAGGAAAAAAGTCACAGATTTTTGAGAAAAACGTTGCAAATCTACAAGAAATAGTTGAAAATTTACAGGAAAATTTACAAGAGCAAAATACAAATTTATGAGAAAAGAAAACAGGAATATTTGCAGGAAAAAAAATGTCACAAAGTTGTGAGAAAAAAGATGCAAAATCTTTGAGGAAAAAGCTGAAAAATTATATGGGTTTTTTTTGCATTTCTGCTCAGAATTGGTCATTCAGTGTCTATAATTACATTAAACCAAATGAAATTAAAAAGTTGTCAATGATATATTTATGAGAAAATAATTGGCCAAGAAGGCCAATAAAGATAAAACAGAACCTGTGGATTTTAGAGCTTCGCTGGCTTTAGTCTGCTGTGAGGTGTTGAACCGTTTCATTCACGCTCAACTGACTTTACGTTGAGAGATTAAAAGAAAACAATAAATTAAAGTTGTGGACAATTTCACAGAGCGATGAACCTTCCGGTTGATGGTTTTATGAAAACCTTTCAGCCTGAAAAGGTCTGCGGGCGTTTTTCTGCTTTCCTCCACATGAGGGCGCTGTTGCACTCTGCATGAAAACTCCACCGACCCAGAGACGATGACCCGCCGCCGCCGCCGCCGCCGCTGCTGCTGCATGGATACGAGCCCAGTCTGTGAGCAAGAAGTTTCACCTGCAATTCTCTATTATATAACGTGATGCTCTGGGGCTCATTTCGCCGCGCAGTTATTTTTTTACACCCCGCTTTTGTCTGAGTGCAGAGACCAGCCGCTGCTGGACGTTTATCAGCGGACACTTTCTCGCTCTTTTTTCCCACAAAGAAGGAGGGAGGGAAACGGAAGCTGAAGCTGCTTTCTCTGTTCAGGCGTTTTGCTTTTCTTTTCTTTTCTTTTTTTTGTGTGTGTGCATCTGCTTCAAGTTGAGGAAAAGTGTGGAAACTGCGTTGCTGCAAGATTTATTTATTTTTTTTGGTTGTTGAGACCCGACGCACCGGCGAGCCTGAAAGTGCGTGCCCGGAATCCCGAGCGGACCCTGGGCTGATCACTCGCAGCCGTGCCCCGATCCTCTCAAACTTTTCTGCCTTCCTCCCCCCCCCCCCCCGATCGATTTGTGTGTTGTTGGGTTTTGTCTGGAGTCGTCGACATGGCGTCCCTGTATCAGAGGTTCACCGGCAAGATCAACACGAGCAAATCGTTCCCCAACCCGCCGGAGGCGAGCCACCTCCTCGGGCAGAGCGCGGAGGGGGAGCGGCCGGCGGAGAGCCACCGACCCCGGCTTCAGCACCACTACCGGCGGCGCTGCGAGGACGAGGACGTAAGAGCCTTTGCACACAGCTGTAAACACGCATGGATGGGGGGGGGGGGGGGGGGGGTTACAGATGATATAGAGCAAGTAAAACGGACGAGATGCTGAAAAGCAAAGTTGTCAAAGTTGTGCGTCATAGCCTCAGTGGTTGGCTTATCTGTCAATAAATGACGCGTCGGTTCATCATCATCATCATCATCATCATCATCATCATCTTAGCGGTCTGTCGGGGGCCACCAGATTCCTCCACGCAGCTCTGTCCTTCGCCCCCCGCTGAGACAAATCCATCATCTGGTCAGCCACCGCAACCCATCCTGGAGTCAGTTTGTCTCGGCCCGTCCTTGCCGCTGATAAACGCGGTACTCGCTTTTGCTGGCTGGCACTTTCATGAAACGGTCAGTCAGAGAGCAACTCAGACCCACTCGGACGTCACCCGGGTTAACAAGGTTACGGTTCTAGAGAGGCGGTGAGCTCAGCGACGGCTCATAAATCTGCTAAATGCTTCTGCTGGTCTTTGGACTTGACAGTCTGCTGTTTGGCACCGGTACCAGCTGTTTTTACGCGTTTAAGTCGGGGTCTATTGTTTAAATGGTGGCATAGAAACCCCCCCCCCCCCCCCCGTGGCTGGTAGGCTTTTATAAGGATCTGTTATAATCTTCTAGCTAGCTTATGCTGCTGCAGCTGCGCTTTCATATCATAGACAATAGCGCATCCGGTTCCAGAACTCTTCTTTCATTCTATTCTATTCTATTCTCTTCTATTCTCTTCTATTCTCTTCTATTTTCCGTGTCTGGCTCTTCAGTGAGGGCAGACTTGGCGCTGTCCGCGGTGCTGAAATCTGACCAGTGGTGGCGCTGTCCATGGTTCTGAAACGTACAACGCTGGTTTGAAACGGGGCTGCAATCGTGCCAGTCTGCTGTGTGCGCTCTGCCCCTAAAAAGCCACATCCTTCTAGTTTTCAGGAATACATTTGCTTAAAAAAAAAAAATCCGGATTAATAATACACTATAAAGATGCAACATGTAAGTGGAAAGAAATAACAGTTTCACAGTGGTGTGAAAAAGTTTTTGCCCCCTTCCTGATTTCTCTTTTTGTTTGTTTGTTTGTATGTTTGTCACACTTAAATGTTTCAGAACATCAAACAAATTTAAATATTAGACAAAGATAACACAAGTAAACACAAAATGCAGTTTTTAAATGAAGGTGTTTATTATTAAGGGGGGAAAAAATCCAAACCTACATGGCCCTGTGTGAAAAAGTGATTGCCCCCTAAACCTAATAACTGGTTGGACCACCCTTAGCTACAACAGCTACAATCAAGCCTTTGCGATAACTGGCAATGAGTCCTTTACAGCGGTGTGGAGGAATTTTGGCCCACTCGTTTTTGCAGAATTGTTGTAATTCAGCCACATTGGAGGGTTTCGAGCATGAACCACCTTTTTAAGATCATGCCACAGCATCTCAATCGGATTCAGTTCAGGACGTTGACTAGGCCACTCCAAAGTCTTCATTTTGTTTTTCTTTAGCCATTCAGACGTGGACTTGCTGGTGTGTTTTGGATCATTGTTCTGCTGCAGAACCCAAGTGCGCTTCAGCTTGAGGTTATGAACAGATGGTCGGACATTCTCCTTCAGGATTTTTTGGTAGACAGCAGAATTCATGGTTCCATTTACCACAGTAGGTCTCCCTGGTCCTGAAGCAGTAAAACAGCCCCAGACCATCACACTACCACCATCATATTTTACTGCTGGTATGATGTTCCTTTTCTGAAATGCTGTGTTACTTTTACGCCAGATGTAATAGGACACACATCTTCCAAAATGTTCAACTTTTGTCTCTTCAGTCCACAGAGTATTTTCCCAAACGTCTTGGGGATCATCAAGATGTTTTCTGGCAAAACTGAGACAAGCCTTTGTTCTTTTTGCTCAGCAGTGGTTTTCATCTTGGAACTGTGCCATGCAGGCCATTTTTGCCCAGTCTCTTTCTTATGGTGGAGTCATGAATTCTGACCTTAACTGAGGCAAGTGAGGCCTGCAGTTCTTTGGATGTTGTTGTGGGGTCTTTTGTGACCTCTTGGATGAGTTTCGCTGCACTCTTGGGGCAATTTTGGTCGGCCAGCCACTCCTGGGAAGGTTCATCACTGTTCCATGTTTTCGCCGTCTGTGGATAATGGCTCTCACTGTGGTTCGCTGGAGTCCCAAAGCTTTAGAAACGGCTTTATAACCTTTTCCAGACTGACAGATCTCAATTATTTTGTTTCTCATTTGTTCCTGAATTTTTTGGATCACAGCATGATGTCTAGCTTTTGAGGATCTTTTGGTCTGCTTCACTTTGTCAGGCAGGTCCTATTTAAGTGATTTCTTCATTGAGAACAGGTGTGGCAGTAATCAGGCCTGGGTGTGGCTAGAGAAATCGAACTCAGCTTTCCAACAATGTGATAAACCAGAGTTTTTCACACAGGGCCATGTAGGTTAGTTTTACCCTTAATAATAAACACCTTCATTTATAAACTGCATTTTGTGTTTACTTGTGTTATCTTTGTCTAATATTTAAATTTGTTTGATGATCTGAAACATTTAAGTGTGACAAACATACAAAAAAATGAGAAATCAGGAAGGGGGCAAACACTTTTTCACACCGCTGTATATGTGTATATGTAGACCTTTCATTAGATTACACAGGGGTCTGCAACCTGTGGATTCCACAAAAACACTTAAAGCAACCCAACAAATTTATATGTGAAAAGTAGCAAAAATAACAAAAATCTTACACATTAATTGGGGGGGGGGTGCAGATTTACCTTAAAAGTTGCAAATGTATGATAAAAATAGCAAAATTTCAACAGAAATGTTGCAAAGTTACAAGAAATATGTCAAAATTTATAAGGAAAATTTGAAATTTGTATGGATAAAAGTGTCAAATTTATGATATTTACTAGAAAACCTTCAAATTTATGTGGAAAAAGTCACAAATTTTCAGGAATAAAGTTTCAGACAAGTAGAAAACCAAAGAATTTACCATAGAAGAAATTACAAAGAGCAACAAGTAGCAAAAATATACATGAAAGAAATCATGAATTTATAAAAAGTTGCAAATTAATGAAAATAGAGTTTAAAAATTACTTGCAACCGACCAAAATTTGCACAGAAAAGTTGAAAATGTACAACAGACAAAAGTACAATTTTAATGGGAAGGAGTAACAATCTTACAATAAAATTCATTCAGAATTAAATTCATGAAGAGTCACATTTTTAAGAAAAATGACAAATTTATGAGGAAAAACTGCAAATTTGAGAGAAAGACCTCAGACGTCTACAAGGCACAAGCATTTGATTTGGAAGAAAAAAGTAATAAATGTACAAAAAGAATTTGCAATCTGACAAAATAAAAAGTTTTACACTTGCAAGTATTAGACGTGGCAAACTTATGACAAAAAATGCAAGCATAGGTGATAACTGTTGACAAAAATAATACATTTATTTTTTTTAAAAATAAAACTTTTCTGAAGAAAATTTCAGAAAAAAGTCATAAGTAAATCTGTTTTTTAATGTTGCACTGTGGCTCCATGCAGGTCTTTCTGGGACATCAATGGCTTAAAATGTCTCTTTTCATAGCAGAGGTCGCAGACCCCTGAGACAACAGAAGGAAAGTCAAGACTGGGATCATCCCACACCGTGGATGCTTCACACTGTAGAACCCCAATAAAAGCCCACAGGAACAGGAAAAATGTAGCAATAAGAACGTAGTATATTCTAAAAATTAGGGATGCTCAGATATATCGACTTGACATGGTATTGACTGACATTGATCAATAATGAGACATTGGCAGTGGTTGATATTTTTCTAGAATGCCCCCATTTCAGTTCAGTCCTTTCCTTAAAATAACACATCTGTCCGATCTCCAAAGACGATGGAAAGCTGTTGACACGGGGGCAAGGTGTGGCACAGCTGTAGCAAGAATTGTAGCACTTTGAAACAGTGCTAAATAAAGTGAAAAGGTGTTCCAGAATCTGCATCCTGACCCGGGTCACCTCCAGAATCTAATGGGTAAATCACCCGCAGCCCCCGGGCCACCTCTGGTGAAAATTTCATCCCAATCCGTCCAGGAGTTTTTTTGCGTAATCCTGCTAACAATCAGACAGACACACATGGATGCATTGGCGTCTTTGTGGAGGTAGACACTGGCGTCAGCCTTCTCATTATTTTCAGCAGTATCTATGTAGGTGACACACCACCATAAGTGGAAGATTCTGATTCGATGCACAAATGTCGGAGAATTGATTTTTAAAAGTCTTGTCTGTCTAAACCCGAGCTGCAGAGGAAGTGAGCAGGTGCTGTAATACCTGCATTAGGAGGCATGCAGCTTAAAGTTAACATTCCAGTTGGCTTGTCATCATCTTTCTCCCTTTTGTTTTATTCATAAAAAGATATTGGAAGTAAATTCATTATGAGCCGTTATAGATACTTTTGTTTTGAAAGTTCCAAGCAGTCACACAACTTGAAACCCTTGTTGTTGCTCCATGTAACATGTGATATGTAGGCATAATTCCAGTTGGAACTTACGTTTTCATGATCATATCTCTACTACTCTATTATCTTAAGTATTTTAAATAGCATATGGGTTTTAAAAAGTTATTTTTTTTCTGTCTAGTATCTCGTTTGGCTGTCTGACCATTGAAATTATCCCCTACCGTGATCATATGTCAGGAGACAAGTTATTACTGAATTAAAGCTAGTCTGGAATATAAAATAGTTGAATTCATATTAGTTCATTAAAAGTAAAGTAAGCCTGAAATGAGAGCCATGGCCTTCAGTACTATTAACACATTGTTGTAGCTTTCACTAGTCACTAATAAATCATATTAAAACAGACAAAAAAAAGGCTTAATTAGTTAGGGAACTGGGAAAATTTGTATATATAGTAAGAGGATCTAATCTGAAGTATGTGAAGGTGGTGCAGGGCATGTACGAGGACAGTGAGACGGTGGTGAGGTGTGCTGCAGGAGTGACAGATGGATTCAAGGTAGGGGTGGGGTTACATCAGGAATCGGCTCTGAGCCCCTTCTTGTTCGCCATGGTGATGGATGGGCTGACAGATGAAGTCAGGTAGGGAGCAGGTGGAAGAGAACCTGGAGAGGACGAAGTACGCACCAGAGAGGAGAGGAATGAAAGTTCATAGAAGCAAGACAGAATACATGTGTATGAATGGGTGGGGGTGGGGGATATAATGGTGAAGATGCACGGAGTAGAGGTAACGAAGGTAGTTGAGTTTAAATACCTGGGGTCAGCCATCCAAAGCAGTGGAAAATGCACAAGAGAGAAGAAGAATAGCATGCAGGTAGGATGGAGACGAGTATCAGGGGTGATTTGCGACAGAAGTGTAGTAGCTAGAGTGAAAGGGAAGATTTACAAGATGGTAGTGAGATCTACTATGATGTAGGGTTTGGAGATGGTGGCGCTGACAAAAAGGAGGCAGAGCTGGCGGTGGCAGCGTTGAAGATGCTAATATTGGACGTGACTAGGAGGGACAGGATTAGAAATGAGTACATCAGAGGGACAGCTCAGGTTGATTTGGAGACAAAGTGAGACAAGCAAGGCTGAGATGGTTTGGACATGTGCAGAGGAGGGATTGTGGCTATATTAGACAAAAGATGTTGAAGACGGCACTGCCAGGCAGGAGGAAAACAAGAAGACCACAGAGAACATTCCTGGGTATAGCGAAGGAGGACATGGAGAAGGGTTGATGGAAGAGAAGAGGACGCAAGGAATAGGATGAGATGGAGGCAGACGATCCGCTGTGGTGACCCGTAAAGGCAAGAAAATTGTCAGCAGATCTAAATTTAAAGGCCATAGTCATCCCTCCATGCTGCTAACTGCCTGTCCGACTCAGGGCTCTCGTACAGTCATGATAATTTTACTGAAATATTGTGTCTCTCATTCACAATATCTGGTGTATGCTGATAGTCCATGAGCTGAGCACTGTACCAGGAACAGAAAGGTGCCGGGTTTGTTTGGTGTTATTGGGAAGCTAGGGACCTACGTAGTATGAAAATGGGTGGTAGCAAGTAAAATTGAGTAGCTTTATATATTTAGAAGAATGGTTTAAAAAAGTGATTTTGGTTCATATACTGTATGTGCTTCTACAGAGGTCAATAGTGGTGCCATGCACATAAATAAGGTGTGAAAATGAGTGGAAAAGCAAGGCAAGCATGACTAAATAATATGAACTGTGTATGGACTTGCCATCCATTGGATGTTTAGGTTTCATGTGAGGCTATGTTTCTTATCGAGTTATTCATCTGTGTGTATTATGAAGGTCTCTTTTATTTATTTATTTTTATTTATTTAACATTTTATTTATACAGGGAGGGTCCAGTGAGAGGCAGCCTGTCTTTTTCAAGGACGCCCCATTCACACTCACACATTCACACCCGGAAGCAGCCCAGTGCAACCACTGTGAGCAGTTGGGGTGGAGGGCCTTGCTCAGTGGGACCACAGTGGGGTAGAGAAGGGTGGGGCAACCACTGCCATGCTATCTGTCCCACCCAGCTCTGGTCCAGGGATTGAGCTGGCAACCCTCCGGCCACCAGTCCACATCCCTAACCACGAGGCCACCACTGCCCCGCTTGTTTTACTGTGTCACTCTTGTTTACTGAGAGTTGCATTTTATCATTGTATGGCTAGCCTCACATCAGTGTTGAAGAAACTGAAATATAACTGCTATCACAGAGCAAAAGTGCGACCAGCATTAATTATACTATGTGTTATAATATAATACAGATTAAAATTAAGAAAGTTTATCTCTTTGCAGAATTTTAATGTTTACATCGATGAAAAGCAAACAAGACCGCATTCGTAGAAGGACTTGAAGATAAAAATAAATATTTCCTCCACAAAAACATATCTTATTTGCTTAGAATGGGTCACTCTTATATCTTATCTACTTCCAGCGCCACACCAGTCGGCTGCCTTTTGCATGCAGAGGCGCAATTCTGAGTTTTCTTCTTGTTTTTATTTACTATCAGTCTTTTTTCTGGTCACAACTTTCTGATCCTGTGATCTCTTATCCACCACGGACACACAGATCGCCGCACTGGTACTGATATTAGTCATCTTTCGACTCTTATCGCAAATGTCTCACAACCCGGCAGATGGAGGAGACATTGTTTACAGCAGGAGCCAGCTGTTAGCATTAACCCGCCCCACGGTGCTAACGCACCAACTCGACATACCAAGAGAAATCGGGTGAAAACGACGCGGATGTCAGGCTGGAGTAAAGCGACGAGCGAGGAAAACAAAGTGCTGACCTGTCCTTCCATCCGTTATTATGGGGAATGTGCGATCGCTTCTTAACAAGACAGATGAGCTGGCGGCTATATCCCGGTATGAGAGTATCTTCAGAGGGATTAGCATTATGTTGTTTATTGAGACGTGGCTAACAGAACTAGCAGCAGATGCTAACATCAAACTGGAGGGTTTCCACACAATACGGGCAGACCGAACACCAGACAGCGGTAAGACCAGGGGTGGAGGGCTGATAATGTATGTGAACAGCAGATGGTGTAATCCTGGGCACATCACGATTAAAGAACAACACTGCAGCAAAGACATTGAGTTGCTAGCTGCGAGCATGCGGCCGGTTTATCTCCCTAGGGAATATTCACATGTGGTCTGCATCGATATTTATGTAACTCCGTCCGCGAGTGCTGGGGCAGCACATGACGTCATCCACTCAGTCACTAGCAGACTGCAAACGCAGCACCCAAATGCTCTCCTTCTCATCTCGGGTGATTTTAACCATACTTTACTGTCCTCCATTCTGCCCACATTCACCCAGTATGCCACGTGCCACACCAGAGACAATAAAACACTGGACTTATTTTATACAAACGCAAAGGAGGTGTACACCTCAGCACCACTCCCCCCGCTCCTGAAATCGGATCACAACCTGGTTCACCTCCTGCCTGTGTATAAACTCCTGGTACACAGACAACCTCCTGTTACCCGCAGAGTGAAAGTATGGTCTGAGGAGGCGATGGACGCTCTAAAGGACTGTTTTGAATCCACTGCAGGGGAGCAGCTCTGTGCTCCACATGGTGAGGACATCAACAGCCTGACACACACCATTACAGACTACATCAACTTCTGTGTGGACAACACCGTACCCACCAAGACCATACGGTATTTCTCAAATAACAAACCCTGGATCAACCCTGAGATAAAGTCTCTACTGAAAGAAAAAAAGATCTTCAGGTCGGGGAACAGGGAGGAGCTGAAGTCCGTACAGAGGGGGCTAAGGAGGAAGATCAGAGAGGGTAAGGACAGCTACAGGAAGAAGATGGACGACAAGCTGCAGCAAAGTGATGTCGGCGGTGTCTGGAGAAGCTTCAAAACCATCTCTGGGCTCCAGAATACCTCCTCCCAGGCCATGGGGGGTAGGGAGTGGGTGAACAACCAGAACCTGTTTTTTAACAGGTTTGACCAACCGCCCTCCTCTCCGCCTACCCACCAACCACTACTGCCTCTACTGTCATCTAGTCCTGCTGTCCACACCCTCCCCCATCACCCCCCATTCCCAGCACACAGCCCCTCTGCCCCAACCTGATCCTTACTAAGACCCAGTTGAGGGCGGAGCTGAAGAAGATCAAGGCAAAGAAGGCCTCGGGTCCGAACTGCATCAGCTCGAAGCTCCTCAAGTCCTGCGCAGACCAGCTGTATGGGATTGTGGAGCACATCTTCAACCTGAGACTGAAGCTGAGGAGGGTGCCACAGCTGTGGAAAACATCCTGTGTGGTACCCGTGCCAAAGACCTCCCACCCCAAAGACCTGAACAGCTACAGACCAGTGGCCCTCACATCACACCTAATGAAGACCCTGGAAAGGCTGCTCCTCACCCACCTCCGCACACTGGTGGGACCAGTGATGGATCCACTCCAGTTCACCTACCAGTATGGTATTGGGGTGGAGGATGCAGTGATCTTTCTCCTACACCGTTCCCTGTCCCACCTGGAGAAGCCTGGGAGCACTGTGAGGATCATGTTCTTTGATTTCTCCAGTGCTTTCAACACCATCCAGCCAGTGATCCTGAGGGACAAGCTATTGTGCGCAGGGGTGGACCAGCACCTGTCATCGTGGATCCTGGACTACCTCACACACCGGCCACAGTTTGTGAGAACCCAGGACTGTGTGTCTGACACGATCATCTGCAGTGCGGGGCCCCCCCAGGGAAAAGTTCTGGCTCACAACACACCACACTTCCACCTACAGAAGTTCTCTGATGACTCTGCAATCATCAGCCTCATCTCTGATGGAGATGATGTGGAGTACAGAGGACTTATCCAGGACTTCGTGGACTGGTGCCATCAGAACGGTCTCCAGATCAATGCGAGGAAAACTAAGGAACTGGTGGTGGACTGCCGCAGGCAAGGACAACCCCCCACAGCACCAGTAAACATCCAGGGAACAGACATTGAGATGGCAACATCCTACAAGTACCTGGGTGTTCACCCAAACAATAAACTGGACTGGTCACACAACACCAACGCGCTCTCCAAGAAGGGGCAGCACAGGCTGTTCCTCCTGAGGATACTCAGGTCTTTTGGAGTACAAGGGACACTCCTGTCCACTCAATGGTGGCATCAGTCATCACATTTGGAGTGGTCTGCTGGGGCAACAGCATCACGGCAGCCGACAGGAAGAGACTGACCAGACTGATCAAAAAAGCTAGCTCTCTCCTGGGATGGCACCTCGACCCAGTGGAGGAGTTAGGAGAGCGGAGAATGGTGGCTAAGCTGTCATCTCTGCTGGAGTCCAAGTCCCACCCCATGCGGGACACGCTTAACACACTGAGGAGCTCATTTAGCAATAGGCTGTACCATCCTAGGTGCGCGACCGAGAGGTTCCACAGGTCCTTCCTACCTACAGCTGTCAGACTTTATAACCTAACCAGGGTTGCTCATAGAGGTTGTACTGAATGCACAAAACCTAACAACATTGCACAATAAATGGTCCCCTCCATTATACAGTTAGGCAATATCAATCATTACCAAGGGTGACAACACGGCTGATTCAAATACGAAATATACTGTATGGGTACATATTTATATTCTGCGGGGTAACTTAATCAACTGTCATGCTGTATATTCCTTCATGCTACAATTCTCCCGCACTGTGTATATATCTGTGTACATATGTATATTCCCTTGTTCTTGTTATCTTTTTAATTATTGCTCTGAGTGTTGCTATCCCTGTGCTGCTGTAATCCTGGAATTTCCCCACTGTGAAACTAATAAAGGCTTATCTTATCTTATCTTACCTTATCAATAAATACGGAAAGCTACCGGATTCTTCTTGCTATCACCGGATTTGGAGACCCTGAGAAATCTGTCTTTGCAAAAAGCTTTATTTAACCCGAGCACCTTGTTTGGTACCCAAAATGACCCAAAATGTGGTCTTTGGCTGAAGGACTGTAACATGTAGAAAGGCTGGATTTAGAAGGTCAGATTTGTGGCTAAAGCTCTGTAGCTTCATCGTAATGTCTAAGTAATAGTACTAGTGGTCTGTTTGTTTCTCATTGTAAGTTTTCCTGTTTAATCTCTTAACTGTGTACTGTATGTCACCAGACTGCGACATAACCCCTAGTGGTCAAGAGTGGTAAAGATTTTTTTCAAGAAAATATTCAGTTCAGGTGTCATAGATTTCCAAGGCTATAACTTGAAAGTGGTAAGAGATAATGTTTTACTGTCAATTAGAAAGATGTAGAATATGATCCAAAGTTTCAGATAGGAGTGAATTTATGCATCTAATTTGCATAATGCCATGGCACCCATATCGAATAACATAACTGTCAGTCAAAAGTGGACTTTGGACATATTTACACAAAGAATGGTTCTGCTTTTTGTCACCGTTTCTTGTTGTGGGCATTTTGTTATCTTATCTTCAAAGTATATGAACCAGAAAATCAGTACAATGCAGTACAATGTAAACAAAAAAAAAAACATATTCGTCACTTACCCCTGACGAAGGCGGCTCGCTTGCTTGGTCCTTTCTGGGCATTCTGGACAGTATTTTGTCCTCTTCTGGTCATTTTATTTTTCCGTCTCACATCCAGAAACTGTTATTGATTATTCCACCTGAATTTTGCTTTTATTCCGTGGCAATTTATCTTATATGATGACATGCAACTGGGGCGATTGATTGTTCTCTAGTCACATGGCACTGGGGCAGCAGGTGAATACCAGGCAGCATCGTGCTCCCTCTGTTATAAGAAAATGTAAACATTTAACTTCATAAGCTAAATAATCTCTTTTTAGAATCATAGTTGGAGCAAAGTTAAGTTAGTTAATCCCTTCACACCATGATGGTGTATATGGGTGGCGCCTATCTCCGTTTCTCTGACCCTAGGCCACACAGCTACTGTAAGTAGTGAAAGCTACAGTGGGGGGGTCAGTCCTTTGGTAGCTCTGTGCGTAACTTTACTTTCCCCATTCCATTATGCGGAGCACCACGCTAGAAGGCAGAAAGCACCATTTTTATATGGTCTTTGGTATGACCCGGCCGGGATTTGAACCCCTGCCTCCCGGGTGTGGGGCGGATGCTGTACCAACTGAGCCACCACTCCGGTTAGTTGGAGCAAATGCTTCCGAATTTCCTTCTCCGTCTGCGATTTCAGTATGTTCAGCGATGGAAGCGTCCATTTTGTTTTCTAATCTCAAAGACGAAGAAGAAGAAGGATTTCTTCCTCTTTGGTGTATTACGTGTCATCCATGAGTCCTCCAACGCATGTCTGCCACCTTGTGAACTGGCATGATCAGTACAAATCCTCAGTACAGCTGGGCAGTGTTTCTGCACGTCATATCAGTTGACAGGCACAGTGTCGCGCTGTGCCACTAGGGGCACAAGAAATCACACAGCTTAAAGGTTAAGAACTTCAGTGTATGTATACAATGCATGCAGATGGTTGACAAACGAGTGAGTTTAGTTGACCGTCCATTGACCCATTGTTCCACCATGACACACCTCCATCAAAGGTTAAAAGGAACCACTTGGAGCAGCTCTGTATTGATTGGCAATCGCCCCCTTGGCTCTAAATAGGTACGACAAATGCTCCGCCCTTCCACCAGAGGATAAAACAGGCAACCATATCCCCACATGCCAGCGGCTCCGTTCGCACCTGTGATGCCATGGTGTGCGGTGGCGGGGATAAAGCACTAGTTGAGGAATACATGAATATAACATGAGGTTGATTTATTGACTGGTGGTCCTGTCTTTGTGTTTGTTGGTGCAGAGAACTCCGACATGATCTGAAATCGATACCAGCAGTGTTGTACAATCCATATTTATCAACCTGAGATGTGGTTGGGTGGGAGCTGCAGAGGAGGCAGATTAGAATACAAGCCCATGCTGGGATTATTACAACTGAAATACATGATAATAAAACCCTCTTGTCTTCATTTGTGCAGAATGTCAGTCCTTTTTGTCCTGCTCTCTGACCGTCTAAACAGCACTCCAGTGCCTGTCCTGCCTGGTTGTTAATGTCAGTGGAATCTTTGGCATCCCTCCAGCTGTGTGGCCTTCATAATTGAGTCTGGTGGAGGTGACATTTACATCACGCTGTGTGGATGAGAGCTAAAGCCCATCGGGATGAAGAGCTCATCCACCGACTCAGCCTCCCCACAGCGCCACCAAACCGCTCCGCTCTGCCACTCCACAACTTTATCCACCTTTTTTTTCTTTTTTTGGCCGCTCTATCCTCACTCGGCACTTCTTGTCTTAGTAGACTAGCTCAACTCCAAATCCAGGATCAGACAGAATGTCATCCTAAAGGACACATGGCTACTGGTGCTGAGTGAGTGACACAGCCACTCTGATCTTCTGAAGTGGCTGTTCAGTAATGAGCCGATGGTGGGAGAAGTCATACTGGTCTGTTTCCAGCAGAAACACCCCTGCTAAAATGTCAACATATGAAGGTATAAAAGATCAAAGGTGAAAAAAAGCTGAATGAACAAAAAGGCAAAAAAAATGTGCTGCGATGCAAAAATGGGTGCCAGCTGTTCACACCAGTCTGGTGCAAAATTTCTAGTGCACAAAGTTGAATTTTCCTCTTGATTTGGCTACTAGGACTAATTGGATAGGCTAGCCTAAAGCTCGTTTGTGTTTCATGAACGAGGCACATGACAGCAGTAACAAAGTGGTTTAGGTTCTATAGGTACATCTAATGTGATGCTCGTGTTTATGTTTTAGGCTCCTTTCTGTGTCACCATGTGGTGTTTGCAGTTAAACGTGAGCGGCATGCCATCATAGTTATGAATCTGGAGAAGCGCAGCTGCAGGTTCACTTCATCCTTATCTTCGTTTCCCCCCTGTCGTTCTCTGGGATCGGACTCCTTTTGTCGCCAACCCCAACTCGGGCGGAGTCCATTAAAACCACATAGCTCAACTGCACCTTGCCTCCCCTCTCTCTTCTTCTTCTTCTCTCCTCCCACCACCAGCTCAGATGAGATACATTCTGTGTCTTTGTGTGCTCACATTAAACTATTCACACACACTCAAAAGTTTCTTCTAACATCCAATACTCCTGTATAATAGTGCATTTAAAATGATTTCTACCAGATTACATTTCAGAATTAATACATTTGGTTGCATATCATGTTTTTAAACGGATACAAAAGCTTTAAAAGCAGATTAAACTTTTTTATGCTGTACTATGCTTCAACACATTGCAGTACAGTCCTTAACCCTTTGAGTGTGAGAATTTGTGTGCCCCTAGTGGCAGAGTGCCGCACTGTGCCTGCCTTCTCATTCCGACTTTGTCAAAAGTAAGTGAGACATTTGTTTTGTTTTTTCTTTTAATGTACTGATTTCTTGTTCATATACTTTGAAGATAAGATGATGAGGTACCTCTGTCCAAAAAACAGTGTCAAAAGACTGAACCATTTTTGTGTAAATACGTCCAAAGTCCAGTTTTGACTGAGTTATGGAATTTAAAGAGGTGCCGCGACATTATGCAAATTAGATGCCTAAATTTATTCCTATTTGAAACTTTGGATCATATTTTACATCTTTCTAATTGACAGTAAGCCATTATCTCTTACCACTTTCAAGTTATAGCCTTGGAAATCTAAACTATTTTATTGACAAAAAATATTTACCACTCTTGACCACTAGGGGGTATGTCGCAGTTTGGCAACATACACACTCATAGGGTTAAACTCAGCAGTCTTCTCCTGTAGCTGTCTACGACTGCAATCTATCTTGACATAGTGTAGATTCTTGGTAGTCTTAAGTCATAAGTTGTCTTTTATCTGGTTGTTCAAATACTGTTTGTTGTTCTTAGTGTGTAATTGAATGTTTTTGTCTTTCATCAGAAACAGCATGTCAAAAACATGCAAGTTAGGTTAATTGGTATCAAACTGGGGATTCTAAATTGTCCTTAGGTATGACTGTGAGAGTGAATGGTTGTCTGTCTCTCTGTGTTGGCCCTGCGATGGACTGGCGATCTGTCCAGGGTGTACCCTGCCTCTCGCCCAAAAGATGCTGGGATTGGCTCCAGCCCCCCCGCAACCTGAAAAGGATTAAGCTGAAGAAGATGGATGGATGGATGGATGAACTACACTGGTCCAGTGGAATTTTCCACAGTGAAAAACTGCTGCCATCTAGAAGATCCATGCAGATATTTTATTTTTCTCCCGCACAAATGTTGTGCAGTGGTAGAAATACGCTAATAAGAACCAGTTGAATCTGTTCAGTTGGATTCCCATTAAAAATTCCGACAAAAATTTGTGCTTGGTGTGAAACAGCCTTAGACAGACATTTAGTTAGACTGTATTATGCCTGGAGCAACCAGCAGTGTTTCTGGGCATTGTTGATATACGACTTTTGCTTTGCATGGTAGTTTTAACTTGCACTTGTAGATGTAGCGACAAACAATAGTTTTCTGAAGTGTTCCTGAGCCCACGTGGTAATATTGTTTACAGAATGATGTTGTTTTTTTAATGCAGTACCACCTGAGGGATCGAACGTCATGGGTTTTCAATGTTGTTTTTCGGCCTTGTTGCGTAAGTGCAGAAACTTCTCCAGACTCTCAGAATCTTTTGATGATGTTATGGACTCTAAATGGTGAAATTCCTTGCAACTGCATGTTGAGAAATATTGTTCTTAAACTGTTCGACTGATTGCCCATGCAGCTGTTCACAAAGTGGTGAACCTCGCCTCATCCTTGCTTGGGAATGACTGAGCCTTTCGGGGATGCTCCATTTATACCTAGTCATGACACTCGTGTGTTTCCAGTTAACCTGTTCACCTGTCAGATGTTCCAAAAAGGCATTTTTTTGAGCATCCCGCACCTTTCCCAGTCTTCTCTTGCCCCTGTCTCGGCTTTTTTGGAACGTGTTGCAGGCATCAAATTCAAAATGAGTGAATATTTAAAAAAAAAACAAAAACAAACAATAAAGTTTGAGTTTCAACATTAAATATCTTGTCTTTGTAGTGTATACAATTGAATACAGGAGAAAAAGGTTTTGCAAATCATTTTCTGTTTTTATTTAAGTTTTACACAGCATCCCAACTTCATTGGAATTGGAGTTTGTAAGCTGACAGTATAAGGAAGTCGTGTGTTATGTTTTTACAGATGTTATGCTATAACCAGAAACTGGCAGCAGGAGAGAATAATTACAATACTATCCTTTTAATCATCATTTTTGATTGCTTAGTTTAAACCTCCACTCCAGATTAGTGTTTGATGAATCTAGTCTGAGGAATTACTCTTCCTCACACTGACAATGCATTTAAAGCAACTCATTATCGCCTTTGTTTGGGATGGGCTCGACTTATTTTCCATTGTGGGATAAATCCTGCTCTGTCAATACATTTGATAGCGATCTTAATCTGAAATCCCTCTGACGATTCCCGGCCGGTGGAACAACTCATTACTGTCTAATCAGTTGTGGTTGTTTTGCTTTGCTTTGGTTTATACCTCAAGCGTTCACCGTGGAAGCCAGCGTTATCTGCAGAAACTGGATCAATTTTAGTGTTGGAGCAACTTTGCCACCGCAGTCTTATCTTCCACCGACTGGTAGAAACTTGAGGAGCTCCACTTTCCAATAGTGCATTGCATTTCACCCTTCTCCAGTCCAACTCTGGATCTGATAATATGTAAAGTCTTTTTGGTTCCATCTTGTGGGGAAAAATCACCTGCTGTCTTGTATATTTCAGCCTCATTAATTAAATATCCTCTCCAGTGGTTTTTAGTGCCGCAAAAAAAAACTAGAAACGAATCTTTACTCGCGCCATCAAAGCCTCATCCCTGTGGTGCATTTTCACTTTTCCTAGATGAGTAAACATCTCTATTTTCCGTCTGCATCTGCTGCGATCAGCACAATTGTAATGAGACCCAAGAGAAATCCGGCTAAGATCCAGCCCTTCCAACACACATGGAGGGTGAATGAGCATCTGTGTGATATGAGCACACATCTTTTACTTTTTTTACTCTTCCATCTCATCTCACCCTCACCGCCTTCTAATGGCCTCCTGCCCGCACTTTGCATTAAGAAGGGTTGGAGTGGCGGTAAATCCACAAGCACACTCTGACGCAAACACAGTGTCCTTCTTTTGTGTTTTATCTCTTTCCACAGTGAACACACAAACAAAACAGGGTGTGGATTATGAAACAGCCCTGAACTGCCCTTTTAATAAGCTCTCCGGTATCAAATTTGAGCTTTTATGATAAGACACGTAACGATGACGAACCATAAAAATAGACCAGTAAACAGTATATAAAAATGGGTTTTTATGTCAACTTTACTGTGTCAGCACATATTGAAGTTCCTCGAGTATAACAGAGCTCTGAATAAGTCATGAGAATATTATTTTTTTTTCTTATCTTGCTTGTCTCATAAAATCCAGTTTCTTATCACTTTCTCATGCTTGTAATTTTAATGTTATGGTATACTGCTTTCAAAAAAGAGGAATCAGTGGTTCTTACAGGGTCATTTATCGATAAAAAAATTACAATTTTTTGGTTAGCATGTATGATGACATTGCTTAAAAATATTGGCTATATATTGGAATATTTTTCCCGCTGACCTTGGTAAACACTCAGTGGGCTCTATTTTGACAGTCATCCACGCACTTTTCAGACAGAATTTCCCCTGTGCGCCAGTGTTTTTGTTATTTTCTGTCAGTGCATTGTCTGTTTTTCACATCTTGCGTCACGCCATTAAATTACCAGTAGACAGTGCGCCCACCATGTGCTCAAAGGAGGTGCCTCATTTTAAAGCGGTGTGGCGGCATGCAATCTGATGCACATTAGTGCATTTCATGAGAATCCGCTTTTGATCAGGAAAAAGGAGGTCTATCGTCAGAAGAACATTGTTTAGTGATATTTCAGTGTCGTGTTTTGACATCGCACAGCTCCGGAGCTCAGGAAACGGCATGTGCTGGGATCTTGTTAACAGTCATAGAATGTATTACAATGACGGGATCGGATGATCAGTTGTCACTGATGCAGAACACGTTTATGGGCGTTTCCAAGTTCATTTCCTCATCACAATGGTGTAAAAATGAACTTTCTGCTGGCGCATGATGGAAAGAGGTCAGTCTAATCATTCAGAGGTGTGTTATGGATAATCCAATCCAAAGTGCTCCTTCCCATCCCTTTAATGCGAAGAGGCACATTATCTAAAGTGAACTGTGATCATGACGGTTTAAGATGGGTTTTGCGCTGACCAAAGCCCATGTGTGTGCCAAAATGCACGCGATAGTAACGCTGCTTGGTAATAAAGAAGACATCAATTACAGTTGATGCCCAGTTAGTTATGTTAAAAAGAACAAATTGTGAAGAATGGACTGAAAAAAATCAGCTGAATTGTTTAATGTGCGCATGGTTGCAACACAGACATGAAGAAAAGAGGATGATGCCTGTGCAAATTTTCATAAACTTTCATTAACGATGGCATGGAAGTCGCTCCCAGCTGTGGGGAGATGGAGTGCTCCCTCTCCTGTTGCTTTCACTGACCGAGGGTCTCCCCCTATCCGTCCTGGGTAGGAGGGAAGGAGGCGATCTGCCACCTCTGGCCCCCTTCATGAAGCAAGCCCGCTCTCGGCAGCCTCAACTGGTGGCTGACGGGTGGCTGTTGTGGAGCTTGCTGGGCTGGAAAGCCGGGGTGCACGGCCGACGCAGATGTGGATGCATCTCCTGTCTCTGAGCAATTAGTGAAAAGTAAAATGCTGCACATTCCTTGTTCATTCATTTATTCTCCTAAAAATAAACACATCAATGCCTAATAAGTCTGGGATGAAAACGAAAGCGAACACACTGGCACACATGCTCCATGTTCATTCATTTATTCTCCTAAAAAACAAATCATAGATTAATGCCTAATCTATAGACTGCAATGGTAAGTCTGCAATTAAAATGAGAGTTTGGATGGAATAAAAAAACTACAGTAGTGTGTGATCATCATATAATTAAAATGACGGATGATTATGACTGTTAAAAGATCCCAGCAGTGCCACTGCCTGAGCTCTGGAGCTGCACGATGTCAAAACACGCCACTGAAATATCATCAAACAAAGCACTTCTGATGATGGACCTCCTTTTTCCTGATCAAAGGCGGATTCACATGGAATGCACCATAATAGTAATGCGCGTTAGATTATGCACTGCCACACCTCTTTGAAACGAGGCACCCCCTCCAAGCACATAGCGGGCGCATTGTCGACTGGTGATTTGATGGCATGATGCAAGGCATAAAAAACAGACAAAGCGCTGCCAGAAAAGCACTAGCTCACGGCAGAAAGTCTGTCTGGAAGTGCGCGGATGACCACTGTGCGCATTCAGCTGATTTTTCAGCCCATTCTTCACCGTTTGTTCTTTTTTTTTTTTTCCACAATATCTTTATTGAACCTTTTTTTTTTTTTTAACAAACATGATACAAACAATCAAACACTAACGCTAAAGTACTACAAAAAAAAAAAAAAAAATGCACTAAAAACACCAACAACCACCAACAAAATCAAGTCTTCAACAATGCTCCTCTGTTTAGTCTAGACAATCCAATACATAAGTATACATATTATGTTCACCAGTTTGGAATTTACAAGGTCCACACACATCATTCACCTTCTTCTTCAAGAGTTATGTTTAAATTTTTTACATAATCAATAAAAGGTCTCCATATATTCTCAAACACAATTTCCTTTGATTTCAGTATATATGTTATTCTTTCTAATGGAAGGTTTGTTAACATCTGTCTTAACCACTGAGTCACATCTGGTCTATGAGTCTTTTTCCATAATAGTGCAATACATTTTTTGGCATTAAGCAAACTGAGGTCTATGAATGTTCTTTCACTTTTATTAAAATTATGCTTTTCTGGGTACAGACCCAACAAAAACAGTTTAGGATTCAGTATGATTTGTTTTGAGATTATTTTTTCAATTGTTACCCTCACCTCCTCCCAAAACATTCTTATTAATCTACATTCCCATAAACAATGAAATAGGGTTCCTTTACTTTCCATGCATTTTGTGCATGTATCTGGTATATTTTTGTTACATCTATTTAACTCCTCCGGTGTAACATACATCCGCATTAACCATTTGAAATGTATCAATTTAAGGCGTGCATTTATTGATTTGGTTTGAGCTTCTGTACAAGCCAATTCCCATTGTTCCTCCGAAATTTCAATTTGCAGATCTTCTTTCCAGTAGTTTAATCTTTTCAGTGAATTTTCACTTGAAGATAGTGTCAATGAGTTATAAAACTCTGAAATAATACCCTTTCTTTTACTATCTTTCATCATCATTTTTTCCAAGGATGAATAAATAGGTCGAGTGAGAGCTTTATTTTGATTTGATCGAATAAAGTTTCTAAGTTGAAGATATTTAAAAAAATGTGTTCTATTGAGATTAAATTTGATCCTCAGCTCTTCAAAAGACATTATGTTGTCTGCACATGGCAAATATAAATCCTGAATCTTTTGTATCCCTTTTAAATTCCATACTTTAAATACAGCGTCCGCTCTCCCTGGTTTAAAATATTGATTACCCCATATTGGACTAAATTGTGACAATAACTGTGGTTCTTTTAAATAGTTTTTAGCTTCACACCATATTTTGATCATATGCTTTACAAATGGATTTTTAACTTGTTTTTGTAATTTTTTTGCCGAATCTGAGTATATGAATATGGGAAGAGGTAAAGGTAAATTGTATGATTCCATTTCAGTCCAGTGAGGGAGATCATTTGATGAAAAATAATATGTCATAGACCTCAGTTGTGCCGACCAATAATACAACATAAAATTTGGACATTTCAGACCTCCACGATCAAATGGTAAATATAATAAAGACAGACGTAATCTAGCCCTCCTGTTGTTCCATATAAATTCCACTAACTTTTTTTTTATTCTTGAGAATAGATCTAAAGGTGGTGATAAGGGAATGTATTGAAATAAATAAAGTATTTTAGGTAAAATATTACTTTTAAGTATATTGATTCTCCCGATCATCGACATTGGTAGTGACATCCATCTCTGAGTTAACTCATTGATATCTGACATTAAGGCTTCATAGTTGACACTGGCGACTGATTCTAGCTTAGGCATAATTTGGATTCCTAAATATTTAAACTGATT
This sequence comes from Pholidichthys leucotaenia, assembly GCA_020510985.1. Lineage (NCBI taxonomy): Eukaryota > Metazoa > Chordata > Actinopteri > Cichliformes > Pholidichthyidae > Pholidichthys > Pholidichthys leucotaenia. Next base: position 211,112,729 of record CM035844.1, read on the forward strand.
TACAACATTGAATTGATTTACCTCAGGGGCTGGGTAATTTCTCTGGGTCTCATTTAGCATTAATATTGAAGATTTAGTTTTATTTATTTTATATCCTGATATTTCCCCAAAATTCTTTATTAAATTCAACAAGGTTGGAATTGATTTTTTTAGATTCGACATAAACAAAATTATATCATCGGCGTACAGGGAGATTTTATGTTCTGTTGGTCCAACTTTAATTCCATATATTTGTGAATGTAAACGTATCGCTGTCGCTAAAGGTTCAATTGCCATAGTAAACAGTAAAGGTGAAAGTGGACAGCCTTGTCGACATCCTCTATTGATTTTTATTGGTTTTGAAATATTGTTATTTGTTAGGATTTCTGCTGTAGCATTATTGTATATTATTTGAACCCATTTTATGAAATTATTTCCAAGTCCAAACCTTTGTAGGACTTCAAAAAGAAAGGGCCATTCAACTCTATCAAAGGCCTTTTCGGCGTCCAATGATAGGAGAGCTGTATCCGGTGCTTCTTTATTAAAATAAATAATATTAAATAGTCTTCTTACATTATGGAAGCCTTGTCTACCCTTTATAAAGCCATTCTGATCTCGATTAATAATATTTGGTAAAATTTCTTGTATTCGTCTTGCTAAAATTTTACAGATTATCTTAAGGTCGGCGTTTAATAGGCTTATTGGTCTCATATTTTCACATTTATTAGAGGGCTTACCTGGTTTTGGCAGCAGTATAATTAAGGCATTATTTATGTATGATGGTAAATTATTATTTTGAAATGCTTCTAAAACCATTTCCAAAAAAGGTTTTATTAATTTATTCTTAAATTTTTTATAAAGGTCAACTGGAAGACCATCTGGTCCTGCACTTTTTCCTGATTTCATATTATCAATGGCTAGCCCAACTTCTTCTTGACTAATTTTAGACTCCAATATCTCCCTGTTTTCATTTGGAATACACGGTATAGATAGTTCGTTCAAAAACCCATTTAGTTTTGTTAAATCAGGTTCATTTTTGGTATCATATAATTTTTCATAGTAATCTCTAAAGGCTCTATTAATTTCTAAAGGATCTATAACTACCTGTCCATTACTTATAATACTGGTAATTGGTGTTTTAATTTCCAATTGTTTAATCTGCCATGCTAATAATTTTCCTGATTTTTCACCTTGTTCATAAAAAGATTGTTTCAATCTTAGAAGACTCGAGGCAGCTCTATTCGCTGATTTTTTGTCGTATTCAGCTCTCAAAATCAGTAATTCATTCTCCAACCTTGGGTCACTTCCTGCATACACTTTTTCCTGAAGACTTTTTATTTTATGTTCCAATTTAGCTCTCTCCTCTCGAGTCTTCTTAGATTTTGATCCTGTATAACTAATAATATGTCCCCTAATAAAAGCTTTGAAAGCCTCCCACTTTACACATGCTGATGTTTGTGTAGTATTGATGTCAAAGAACTCGTCTATCTGTTTTTCTATATACTTGACAAATTCCTCATCCTGAAGCCATTTATGCTGAAATTGCCATCTACCTGATTCCTTTGTCAATTTTTTATCTACATATATTAGACAACAGGGTGCATGATCAGAGATCACGATGTTATCATAAAAGCAGTTTTGAATCTTGGACCTTAATTCTGTGGAAATCAAAAAATAATCAATACGTGAGAATGTCTTGTAGGTACTGGAATAACAAGAATAGGCTTTAACTTGTGGTTTCATTTCTCTCCATATATCTAACAATCTCAATTCTTTCATAAAATGATTAATAGTCATCCTACATCCAATGTGCGTACAATCCAGTCCTGTTGATCTATCCACACCTGGATTCAATGTACAATTAAAATCCCCTGCTATTATATGTTGCCCTGTAAGTGATGATAAGATGAGAAATAAATTAGCAAAGAACTTCTGATCATCTATATTGGGACCATATAAGTTCACAAGATTTATATTTTCTAATAGCAAAGAACCTTGAATGATTACATATCTTCCAAATTTGTCTCCAATTACATTTTTCACTTGAAAAGGAACTGATTTATGTATGAGAGTCATAACTCCCCTGGCTCGGGATGAAAATGAAGAGGTGAATACACTTCCCTGCCATCTACTCCTAATTCTTTTAACATCCTCCTCTATCAGATGAGTTTCTTGTAAAAACACAATTCTTGAACCCATGTCCTTTATTTTATTCATAACTTGTTTAAGTTTTTTTAAATTTTGTAGACCTCTGCAATTCCATGAAGTTAAATTAAGATTAACACTTTGGTCCATGATCAATAGAGAGTTTGGGATTACCTTGCAGTGTAAACATGCTCATACAGAGAAGCAAAAACATGAGTGGTTGAACATTCATCCTACAAACTACACACAAACAAATTTCCCCTTCCCACACTTGTGGCAAACCCCCCAAAATCAAAAGAAAAATTCTGTCTCCCGATATAGCCATCGACCGTTCCACACCCACGGGGAACAGCCTAAGCCACTCCTTCTTCATCCTCCCAATCACCCTAACTCTACTGCTTTTAATGACGTAACATTAACTCTCCTCTGTAGTTTTCCAACTTAACTCCAAAATTTTTAACAACTTTGTACATCATAGTTTTTTTTTTTTTGTTTGTTTTGTTTTTGTTTTGTTTTTTTAATATATAATACAATCTATATTTTGTAAACTTACTATTTACTTCAAGTCAGTCAGATGCCTGTGCAAATGCTTAATTATTCTACCTTATATTTTGTTCATGCTTAGCTCCCACCAGTCTCTTCTTCTTCTTTGATCTTCTTGATGAACTCCTGCGCCTCCTCTGGGGTCTTGAAGATGTGGGTTCTGCCCTCATACGTGGTCAGCAGTCTCGCAGGATAGATTACACCATGACGGATCCCAAGGTTGCGCAGCTCCTTACGTACGGGATCAAACTGCTTCCTCAATTGCTGGATTCCTGTGGCCAAATCTGGGTAGAACCGCACCTGCTGGTCCTGGTGTTTAATCTCTCCTTTTTTAGCTCGTGCAGCGTTGAAGATCTTCATCCTGTCTCTGTTGCTAAGAAACTTCATAATTAAGGTCCTCGGCGGTCCCTTATCTCTCCGTGGGCCAATACGATGTGCTTTTTCCAGAACCACTGCTGATTGCAACTCCTCGCTGCCCAGCACCTCCGGAATCCACTTTTCCAGAAAGGAACATACGTCCCGACCTTCTGATTCCTCTGGAAGACCCACCAGCCTCAAATTATTCTGTCTCGACCGAGATTCCAAATCCAAAATATTATCTTCCAGAGATTTTTTTTTTTTTTCCAAAGTGCGCACCTTTAATTGAAGACGGGTGACGTCATCTTCAGCACTAGCGAGACGGAGCTCCATCTGCACCGTTCGTTCTACACAGTCACCCAATTCCTTTCTTATTCCTTCCAACGCTGTCATAATCCCATCAAATCTAGAGGAAAAGTCCGCTCTCATTGAACTCATGGCAGCCATCAGCGCATCTGCGCCATTCCCCGCAGATATCGCAGCGTTGCCAGCCTCCTCCGCCATATATGGAGTTTTGTTTACTGCGTCACAGACCTGAAAGTCCGTTAATTTGGACTGTTTCGGCGGCTCGCTTTTTCCTTTTCCTGGTTTTCCAGCCTTAGGCTTCGCCGACATATCTTCGCCCAAATGCTGGGATACGTTCTGTCCCAAATGAGAGAGTTATTTGCCGATTTTTTTTTTTTCCAGGAGCAGAGCAGAGCGAGACACGTCCGTCCTACGTGGCAGCCATAACCGGAAGTCCACCGTTTGTTCTTTTTAACATAATTAACTGTGCCTCAAGAGTGACTGATGTCTTCCTTATTACCAAGCAGTGTTACTATCGCGTAAATTTTGGCTCACACACACACACACACACACACGGACTTTGGTCAGCGCAAAACCCGACTTAAACTGTCATGATCACAGTTTACTTTAGATAATGCGCTCTTTGCATTAAAGGGATGGGAAGGAGCGCTTTGGATTGGATTATCCAAAACACACCTCTGAATGATTAGGCCGGCCTCTTTGTGTCATGTGCCGGTGGAAAGTTCATTTTTACGCCGTTGTGATAAGGAAATGAACTTGAACACGGCCGTAAACATGTTCTGCATCAGTGACAACTGATCATCCAACCCCGTCGTTGTAATACGGCCCAATGGGTTTACTTTTTAACTCATACTGTTAAAGCAAAAATATTTGGTTGTTTAGTTATAGAATGATGTATAGTGTAGTGTAAAAAGACATTATGATTAAAAATGTGAAGGTATTGAATATGTTTTCCGACCACAGCTTTAATAAATTGACTATATTTTAGGAAGGCTCACAGACATGTGAAAGTGCAAATTTTACAGTTGCTCAGGTTCCAAGGTTGTCATAGCCAGGAGCGGCACTGGGGTTAAGCTCCCAGTGCTCATAAAATGCTCCTTACGGCGTGCGTCTCGAAAAGCCTCTGACAACTAAGTCCAACTCCTAGCCTGCCCGTGTGGTTTAGTCTCTAAGCCCGGTGGAACTGCTTTTACTAATAGGAGAAGGGGCGAGGGCGGATCTCTGGCACCTTAAAACCAGATGCTTCGGGTAGATGGTGGCTTGTCAACCTGGGAAGGTAGCCCATCTAGGGGAAGGTAAACCCTGATTTCAAACCTCCGTTGCCTTGCGGCACACCCGGTCACGGGAAAGGCTTCGGGAGTCAACCCTGAGGAAAAATCCGGAGTCGGAGCCCCTAAGGCAGTTCTCTGTTGTGCTCAACATCGTTCTGGCAGCTCCTGCGACGGCGCTGGTGCCAAACTATAGCAGCCCTGCTGTTCCTTTGGATCCATCAGTGACGTGGAGAGGGGGGACATGCTGCATGGGTAACATCTTGTCCTCCATATCTTCCTGCCCAGGCTTGAATCCTACCAACGCCCAACGCTGGAAGGTAGAACACCGGTGCGCATCGGCCTGATCAGCCACAGGCGGTGCTGTTCCAGCAGAGTAGACGTTTAGGATTCTCTTCCATGGTCATCATAGACCGACGGAGGCCAACGACAACGACAGTTGCTCAACTATTTTAGTATTTTATTCAGGTAAAAAAAAATTAGCTATGGCTGTCCCCCCGCGACCCAAAAAGGATTAAGCGGAAGAAGATGAATGAATGAATGTACTATATTAACTAACTAACTAACCTGCACTTATATAGTGCTTTTCTAGTCACAAAGACCACTCAAAGCGCTTTCACTAGTATTCACTAGTATTTCACTTTCACTAGTATTTCACTAGTATCTTCTATTCTAAGGGCCTATAGGAGACAGATATCTAGGGACAATTTAGAACAGCCAATTAACCTAACATGCATGTCTTTGGGTTGTGGGAGGAAACTGGAGCCCCTGGAGTAAACCCACGCAGCACAGGGAGAACATGCAAACTCCACACAGAAAGGTTCCAACCCCTGCCAGCCTGGGGATTCGAACCTGGAACCTTCTAGCTGTAAGGCAACAGTGCTAACCACTGCACCACCAAGAGCATATTAGCAAATCTTAGCATGCTAACATGTTGGTTGCTACATCTGTGCTAGCATCACTGCATTTGCTTTATTATTATGAGCTTGTTAACATATGAGTTTGTATCAACATATAGCATTTTAACCTTGAAAATGGCTAAATGCACATGTAAGCATCACAGTACTGCCTGACAGCAGTAAATGCTAAATTATATTTCATGATCTGATCTTAGGATGAGAACAGTTTGAGGTGTCGCTATGGAAATTAGGTGATGATGTCATTTAGCAACTTTACGGCAGCCATTAGCTACTTTCTTCATCCTACACCCTTTCTGTCTATTATAATATGATTTATTGTTTTATGGAAAATATAGTTTGTTGTGATCAGCCAGAAATAAACTTCAATGAATGAATGAATGCCATTTTAGGAAGCTTAAACTGGCTTTTGGGACCTGGAATGGAGCGAGAGCTTGACAGACGGATCGGAGCAGCATCTGCAGTGATGCGGATGTTGTACCGGTCTGTTGTGGTGAAGAGGGAGCTGAGCTCTAAGGCAAAGCTGTTGATTTACCGGTCAGTCTACGTTCCTACCCTCACCTGTGGTCATGAGCTTTGGGTAATGATTGAAAGAATGAGATCATGGATACAAGTGGCTGAAATGAGCTTTCTTCGTAGGATTGCTGGACTCACCCTTAGAGACAGGGTGAGCAGCTCAGTCATCCGGGAGAGGCTCAGAGTAGAACCACTGCTCCTCCTCATTGAAAGGAGCCAGTTGAGGTGGTTTGGGCATCTGATCAGGATGTCTCCTGGACACCTCCCACTTGAGGTGTTTTGGGCACGTCCCACTGGGAGGAGACCCCAGGGCAGACCCAGTTGGTCTGGGAACGCCTTGGTATCCCTTCTGAAGAGCTGGAGCAGGTAGCTGGGGGGAGGGAAGTGTGGGCTTTTTTGCTTGAACTGCTGCCTCCACAACCCGGACCTCCGGAAAAGCGGTAGAAGATAGATGGATGGATGGAAGGAAAGGATGAACTTGATTTTGTACTTTGTCAGTCATTGCCTCATAATCGGTTGTGCATTATTTTAGATGCAGATCAGTAACTCCTCTATTGACAACACAAGTGTAGCTGTCTTCTTTGAACGTTACTGATGCCCAACAGACTGGAAAAACTGGAACAGAGGCAAAAGTAGCATCAGTGTAAAAAAAAACAAAAAACAACTCTATTAAACATTCACAATATTTATTTGTGCTTATTTAACAATTCAGTCTTAGCAAGAGAATATCTACCAAACTGCTCTTGATTTGTATTTGATATATACCTATATCAGGTCTTTGAAAAAAATAAAAATTTTTATATGTATAATATACACAGTGATGTGAAAAAGTGTTTGCCCCCTTCCTGATTTCTCATTTTTTTGTATATTTGTCACACTTAAATGTTTCAGGTCATCAAACAAATTTAAATATTAGACAAAGATAACACAGGTAAACACAAAATGTAGTTGTTAAATGACACTACCACCACCATATTTTACTGCTGGAATGATGTTCCTTTTCTGAAATGCTGTTACTTTTACGCTGGATGTAATGGGACACACACCTTCCAAAAAGTTCAACTTTTGTCTCATCAGTCCACAGAGTATTTTCCCAACAGTCTTGGGGATCATCAAGATGTTTTCTGGCAAAACTGAGACAAGCCTTAACTGAGACAAGCCTTTGTTTTTTTTGCTCAGCAGTGGTTTTCATCTTGGAACTCTGCCATGCAGGCCATTTTTGCCCGGTCTCTTTCTTATGGTGGAGTCATGAACACTGACCTTAACTGAGGCAACTGAGGCCTGCAGTTCTTTGGATGTTGTTGTGGGGTCTTTTGTGACCTCTTGGATCAGTCGTCGCTGCGCTCTTTGGGTAATTTTGATCGGCCGGCCACTCCTGGGAAGGTTCACCACTCTTTCATGTTTTTGCCATTTGTGGATAATGGCTTTCACTGTGGTTTGCTTAAGTCCCAAAGCTTTAGAAATGGCTAGAAAATCGAACTCAGCTTTCCAAAGATGTGATAAACCACAGTTAATTTATGTTTTAACAGGAGGGCAATCACTTTTTCACACGGGGCTATGCAGATTTGGATTTTTTTTTTTTACCCTTAATAATAAACGCCTTCAGTTAAAAACTGCATTTTGTGTTTACCTGTGTAATCTTTGTCCATCCATCCATCCATCTTCTACCGCTTTTCCGGAGGTCCGGGTCACGGAGGCAGCAGTTCAAGCAGAGAAGCCCAGACTTCCCTCTCCCCAGCCACCTGCTCCAGCTCTTCAGAGAGGATACCAAGGCGTTCCCAGACCAGCTGGGAGACATAGTCTCTCCACCGAGTCCTGGGTCTGCCCCGGGGTCTCCTCCCAGTGGGACGTGCCCAAAACACCTCAAGTGAGAGGCGTCCAGGAGGCATCCTAATCAGATGCCCATACCACCTCAACTGACTCCTTTCAATGTGGAGGAGCAGTGGTTCTACTCTGAGCCTCTCCCGGATGACTGAGCTCCTCATCCTATCTCTGAAGGTGAGTCCAGCAATCCTACAGAGAAAGCTCATTTCAGCCGCTTGTATCCGCGATTTCGTTCCTTTGGTCATTACCCAAAGCTCGTGACCAAAGTTGAGAGTAGGAACATAGATTGACTGGTAAATGGACAGCTTTGCCTTAGAACTAAGCTTCCTCTTCACCACAACAGACTGGTACAACGTCCGCATCACTGCAGATGCTGCTCTGATCCGTCTGTCAATCTCTCGCTCCAGTTTCCCCTCACTCGTGAATAAGACCCCAAGATACTTAAACTCCTCCACTTGGGGCAGGTGCCTGTCCCCAATCCCGCCCGGTATGGGGTTACGGTTATGGAGCGAGGCCTGGGGGAGGGGCTCGATGGCTAGCGTCTGGTGGCCGGGTTTCCACCCATGGGACCCGGCCGGGCTCAGCCCGAAGGAGTTACATGGGTCCGCCCTCCAGTGGGCTCACCACCTGCAGGAGGGATCATGGGGGTCCGGTGCTATGTGGATTAGGTGGCGGTCAAAGGCGGAGACCTTGGCAGACTGATCCCAAGCTTTCTAAACTGGCTTTTGGTATGTGTAATCTTTGTCTAATATCTCAATTTGTTTGATGATCTGAAACATTTAAGTGTGACAAACATACAAAAAAATGAGAAATCAGGAAGGGGGCAAACACTTTTTCACACCACTGTATCTCTGTGTTGCTGACAGATTGCCTTGTTGGTAGCTAACACCACACTGATTCAGCGTCAGTATGTTAGCATATAGAAGTCTAGCCCTGCCAGATACAAACATAAATGATCTCTGTGTAGCCTTATAACACTAAATGTGTTCTTCACGAGCAAATTGTATCTTATTAATAGTTTGAGGTGTTAGTTGCTAACACTTCACCCATTCAGGATTGTTAGCATTGTCATTGTGAGATTGTTGGTATGTACTGTAAGTCTGGTCATAAACACATTGCTTAGTGCCATAGATAAATAAAAACATATTCAGTATGGTTTGATGGAACTGAGATAGATTAAGGTAAGTGTAGTGTTAGCTAGCTAGCTAGCTGTTAATAGTGTTAGCTTGCAGATTCGCTAGATGTAGGCTCACAGATGAAATGCTCATGCTAGCTCACGCAATTTGGTTACGGCATGATGTAGCCTCTGTTAACTGTTGAAAATGTTTTGCTGTTCCTTTTCACATAGTGCAAAGTAAAGGCCTGTACATACTCCGCAAGAACAGAGAAATTTGTTCTTTTTCTTGAGGTGGAAAGAACAAGAACAAAGTTCTTTCTGGCCAGGACATACTTCACAAGAAGCTCAAGTGCAGAACTCCAGGGACATTCAAATTTCTAACCAGTCACACAGTAGTTCCTGGACACCACGCAAGAAGAAAGTTCTGCCATGATGATGTGTCAAGACCAGGCTGCAACAACTCCCAAACCAAGGCTGCAAGAACAGAATGGCATCATTTTGGTCTCGCAGCCCTGGGAGAGAGAACAAATTTCTCTGCTCTTGCAGAGCATGTAAAGGTTTTAAGAGGGCAACATCAGTGTTTTAGTCTGGGCTGGCTGAAGCAAGAAAACTTTATGCGTAAGCAGCTTAGGCCTAGTGATAGCCACTCAAATGCATGTATAGAGAAGTAGCAAGCATTCAATTCCCACTGATCTGAAGTAGTTTAGAATGATGAACTGCTACTTGTCTAATTCTAACTGATTACAAAAAAGGGGTTGGCAAGGTTCGCCTTCTTCTGTGTTGGTAAGTTAATAGTCAGTGAATGATCAATAATGGTACTTGAAGGATAGAGTCATCACTCCACAAGCTCGATTCAGGTTGGCATCTAGAGATCTGTGAGTGAGAGCATTTACAAATGGTGATTCCTGCAGTGTAGCCTCACAAAGAGGAGGGCAGAACAAAGGATGGGAGCAGATGTAAATGTTCCCTCATCATTGACTCACTAGTCAACATAAGTTTTTACTTGATTACTGTCATACTCTAAATATGATTACGTCCCCCTTTGACCTCTAGCGACGTTTCCTCGTGTAGCTAATTTCTTCTTTATCAGCGAGTCCTCAAAAGCTTGCTGTTGATCAAACATGACACACTTGTACGGGCACCATTTCCCCCAAGTGTTGAATTATGCAGCCAGCGAGGTGTAAAATGGGAGTATGGTTTGTTTATTACCGGGAAGCTTGTGCTAAACAAATCACGTACATATGCTGATGCTGAAGTGTGGGGGAGAGTTTATAGGAGACACTATAGGAAAATATTGTTAATACTTTAGCTAATTTTATGACAGTGACACCCCTCCCCCGAAATGCTGTTGTGTTTTTTTCAAGTATTCCATAAGGCATCATCTAATTTTCCAGAGCAGAAATTTGAACATTGAATAAAAGTTGAAACTATTCTTTTCTTTTTTCCACTTAACACCCCCCCCCCCCCATATGACTGTATTGCATTACAGAGAACTTTGCTTAAATTTCAGCTTAGTCTGAATCTGCAGAATGGTTTGTGACCATAGATTGAATATAAATATTGACAAGGTGGTATTACTTAAAGTAGGTCTGTTGTGGAAAAGTGAAGCTGGAGTTTACAGTGGCAATCATGAAGCCGTGCTGTTGTGTTGAGTCACTGACTGTACAGTCAACCATTCCAATCTATAGAACAGCCAATAGGCACCTCCCTCAAACAGGACCAGTAACAACCACATTCAATCAATCTCAACCAGACCTCCATTCTTACTGTATTAAACTAACTAATTCAAACTAAACTGGTCTGAAAAATTGCCACTTGAATATACATCAGAAGTACTACTGTAGATTCTATCTTGTGGAAAAATTAATTAGAAAATCATTTTTATTAGTTTTCAGTTTGGCAAAATGCTGCTCACAATAATGAGTTAGGGTGGAGCTTCTGGTATTACCACAGCCAGCCACAAGAGGGCAGTTGAAATGCAAAAGCTTCATTTTGGGAGAGCTCTCATGTCGTCTAGGTTCTTTAAGAAATTTAACAGAAACTAGAATCAGAAGTTTGTGGAATTAAATGCTGTTGAAATTTTGAGCAATCTAATATTTTTTAGGAGCTCTAATAACATAAAGGTAAATGTGTGTAATGAATTAGAATTTCTTTCAAATGTTCCCAGTTTGTTACTCTCCGTATTTCTTTTTGTATAAAATGAATATGTAGATGCAGTGAAGATTGCGCTTTATAAAATGTGCACCAAAGTTTATTGAAAACATCTTAAAGTGTGAACTTTTCTTTCCATTTGTCTGAAATAAGAAATTAAAGAAGGCAGATCATACAAAATGTCTATGTTAACCAATACATTAAAAAAAGTTTCACCTACTGTCTCATGTTAATCTTAGTGGGTCATATTGTCATGTGCGCCTCTACACGGCACATGGAGAAAAACAACCCAGGCGTTGGACTGCGAGTTTGTGGAGTTTATTAACAGAAATAGCAAACAAAGTGCATAAGGTGAACAAACGGTGAAATAACAAGAAGATAACTTACTAACGAGGCACGCCAGAGCGAGATTGGGCTCTGGCGGAGACAAGGAAGAACATTCCTTCAAGGGAGGCAGCGACAATGAAAATGAAAAACAATCTTCTTTAAATCGGGATCAAACTGATTACAAGAGGTGACAGATGTGGGCTGACCTGAGTTAGAGAAGAAAGCAACAACTAACAATTGGACACAGTTGATAATAATAATGATGGAGAGCGGCAGACGGCAATGACAGGTGAGAGAGGGGCAGCTGGCAATTTGACAGGCGGCAGGACACGCCCACGCGAGGCTGCACAACCCAGACCGCTGTTGTTGTGTATGCAGTTACTCCTTTGTTACTTTACACACACACATTCAACCTTGGATGTGCCACAATAAGCACAGACACCGTAAGTGCGTTTTTAGGAGCCGAGGCTCAGCTTCCATTTTTATTGAACCAAACTTGGACTCATTACATCCTAGTGCGCATGCGCGTATTACTTTATACAAGAACTATCAATGCGCAACAATGAAATAAAATAGATCCCAATATCCCATACCTAACACTCCTCCCTTCCAGCATTGATATCCCCTCTAACTAAAGGTTGTTTACCTGAGTAAGTATTAATCATAACTAAATACATCTAACCTATCTACTCTCATTCTACCATAACCCATTTCAGTCCTGGAATCGCTCTGGAGGTCTCCGAATTCTCTCTGGATAGCGCCTCTCTGGTGGAGCGTCGGCAGCAGGATTTTGAGGAACAGCAGGGACTGGTGCAGTATCACCTGCATCGGCTTCAGGCCCGCCTGTGGCTTGATCTTCGTCACTGAACTGAAAGTCACCCTGGAATGGTGTAGCGTTGGCATCCATGTTGGTTGCTCCAGATGCATCCAACAGCTGATCCACGTGTCTACGCCACAGTAGGTCTGGCCCCATTTTCACCTCGTAGGTTAACGGTCCTGTCTGTGACACGATGGTACCAGGCTGCCACTTTTGTCCTTTGCTGCGGTAGTCTTTGGCTATCACCTGTTGTCCCACTTGGAAGGTACGCAGTGAGCGCGTCTGGGATCGGAGAGCAGATTCCGTCTGTTTTCTCTGTACACGTTGCTGTAGACTGGGTTTCAATAAGTCTAAGCGTGAGCGCAGGGGACGCCCTAGGAAGAGCATGGCAGGTGTCTGTCCTGTTATTGCGTGTGTACTGTTGCGATAGGCCAGCAGAAAGTTTACAATCTTCTGCTGTAGCGATGCACAGTCCTTATCCATGGCCTTCATAGACTGTTTGAAAGTCTGAATGAAACGTTCCGCTTGGCCGTTAGAAGCTGGATGATATGGCACAATGGTGGTGTGTTGTATGCCATTCCTTTTAACAAAGCGCTGAAACTCTTCAGAAGTGAAAGGTGTTCCGTTATCACTCACAATCTGATGCGGAAGGCCTGTGCGTGAGAACAGGGCCCGTAAGAGTTCAACTGTCTTTGCAGAGGTTGCTGTTTTTGTGCAGAAAACCTCAGGCCACTTTGAATGTGCATCAACTACGACCAGGTACATGCGGTCCATGAAAGGGCCCGCATAGTCGATGTGAACTCGTTGCCATGGTTTTGTAGGCCATTCCCACACATGCAGTGGGGCTGTTGGTGGAGTCTTTTGGGTCTGCTGACACCCGTAGCATGTCTTTGCAATGTCCTCGATCTGTCCATCAATTCCAGGCCACCATACGAAGCTTCTTGCGAGGTGTTTCATTTTCACCACACCTAAGTGTCCCTCGTGTAGCACTGAGAGAACCCTCTGGCGCAGCTTCTGTGGTATCACTACCCTCGCCCCCCACAAAATGCATCCTTGATGCACTGTGAGCTGTTCACGGCGACTGGAATAGCCCGGTAAGGATGAGTCACCCTTGCGTGGCCAGCCTTTCAGTGTCAGCTCGTAGACTCTAGACAAGACAGGGTCGCGGCCTGTCTCTCGTGCGATCTCCTCACTTGTGACTGGTAGGGGATCCACTTGTGTCATCTGGAACATGTCCACCGCTTCCTTGGTCTTAATTGGCGGTGCGACTTGTAGTGGCAACCGGGACAACCCGTCAGCGTTCCCATGGTGAAGTGTGCCTTTGTACTCAATGCTGTAGGTGTGAGCACTCAAAAACAAGGCCCACCGTTGCAGTCGAGCAGCGGCCATGGCTGGTACTCCCTTAGCTGGATTAAAGATTGAAACTAAAGGCTTATGATCTGTGAGGAGGGTAAAGTGCTTTCCGTATAGATACTGATTGAACTTTTTCACTCCCCAGACCAAACTAAGAGCTTCTCTGTCAATTTGCGCATAGTTACGCTCAGCTGCATTCAGCGATCGGGAGGCAAATGCTATTGGTCGCTCTGTTCCGTCAGTGAACCGGTGTGATAGCACGGCTCCAATTCCGGAAGGGGAAGCATCACATGCAAGCTTGAGCGGCACTTTGGGGTCATAGTGTGTCAACACGTTGTCTGAGGTCACCAACTGCTTTGCTTGCTTGAAGGCCTTTTCACAGTCCTGGGACCAGTGCCGCTTAGTGCCCTGTTGGAGTAGGGAATTCAATGGGTGTAGCACTGAGGACAGGTTGGGCAAGAATTTCCTGTAATAGTTAACCAGGCCCAAGAAAGATCTCAATTGAGAGACATCTTGTGGTGGTGGGGCCTTCAAAACAGCGTCAATTTTGTCTTTGCATTTGTGTAGCCCGTTTTTGTCAATTTTGTGGCCACAGTATTCAATGTCATCCTGGAAGAATTCACATTTTGCTTTGTTGGCATGTAATCCAAATTCATTCAGTCTTTGGAGCACTTTTTCAAGATTTTCCAGATGTTCGTTGTCGTTAGCTCCCGTGATCACTATGTCATCCAAATAGCACTGTGTATTCGGTATGCCTTGTAGGACTTGATCCATTGCCTTCTGCCAGATTGCTGGCGCTGAAGCGATGCCGAAGACCAGGTGGTTGTACTGATAGAGACCTTTGGAGGTGTTGATGGTCAAGTACTTTTTGGACGACTCCTCCATCTCCATCTGTAAGTACGCTTGTGCAAGGTCAATCTTGGAAAATCGCTTACCCTGGCCCAGCGCTGCGAAGATGTCGTCAATTCGCGGTAGAGGGTACTGTTCCGCCTTCAAGACCGGATTGACTGTCACCTTAAAATCACCGCAGATGCGTACTGAGCCATTACCCTTTACCACTGGCACTATTGGCGTTGCCCATTCAGACCAGTCCACTTTCGATAGGATGCCCTCATTTTCCAACCTTTGAAGTTCATTTTCCACCTTGGGCCGGAGAGCGTATGGAACTGTACGCGCCTTGTGGAATTTGGGTACAGCGTCGTCATTCAGAACAATCTGGGCTTTCAGATGTTTTAGTTTCCCTATGCCATCTTGAAAAACTTCTCCTGCATTTTGAAGTATTTTGTTCAATTTTTCATTTGTAGAGCCATTGCTCTGCTTTTTGGTCACTGTGGCTTGCATTTCTTTAATTGACTGCCAATCCAATTGTACTTCACGAAGCCATTCACGGCCAAACAGGGGCGCACCCCCTCTCTCAATAACATACAGGGGCAGTGCACACTGTTGATCGCCATAGTGCACATTCACATTGATCACGCCCATTGGGGCTACGCGCTCCCCTGTGTAAGTTTTGAGCATTACATCTGTAGATTGCAATTGCAGATGTGAGAAGTGTGCCTGGTAATCCTTCTTAGACATGACTGACAATGCAGATCCAGTATCCAATTCCATAGTCAGTGTTTTTCCTTCCACTTTGGGTGAAACCCATATGATTCCCCTGTTGGGTCTTTTCAATGAGCAGACATCAAAGCAAGCTAAATCTTGTGCACTGTCTGAATCAGATGAGCAAGTTTCAATGTCATGCATGTCTTTTTGTTTATTTTTAAATTTGTGGAACTTTTTCTCCTTCACTGTATCTTTCACTTTCGTTTTGCACACTTTCTGTATGTGACCTGTTTTATGGCACTTGTTGCACTCCTTATCTTTAAACCAACATTCAGGTGGAGCGTGTGATTTCTTTCCACAGCGATAGCATGCATCCTTTTTCTGTTGTTTTTTGTCTATGCTGTGCATGTTGCACTCGTGAACATGGCATTCTTGCGCCATCTGCTGCTGCTGCTCGGTAGCGCCTTTAGCAGCTGCTTCCATTGACGTGGCGACTTCAATGGCACGTTTCAATGTCAGATCTTTTTCTGTTAACAGTCTCTTTTGTATGCTTTCGCTGTGCAGTCCGCACACGAATCTATCTCGCAATGCGTCTGACAGATTTCTTCCAAATGAACAATGTTCAGACAGTCTTCTCAATTCTGCCACGAATTCAACAATAGACTCTGTTTTTAACTGATTCCGTTTATGGAATTTAAAACGTTCGGCAATGACGAGAGGCTTCGGATTCAAATGCGCCTCTAAAACAGTGACAATGTCTTTGTACGTCTTATCTGCCGGTTTGTCTGGGGTCAACAAACTGCGTAGCAAGTTGTATGTCTTAGCTCCCATTACACTAAGCAGTACTGCTACCTTTTTGTCGTTTGGAATGTCGTTTGCCACAAAGTACTGATCCAACCTTTCCACGTATGTTGTCCAGTCCTCCGATGCGCTATCAAAACTGTCCATTCTCCCAATTATCCCCGCCATGGTTGGTGCCATATTAACCGTCGGGTTTGTACTCTCTGTGTACACTTCGAGTTGCAATGAGTTAGCTTTTATCACCGTCAACAGTCACACTCACGACGACTCGTGTCCTCTCCGTGTCGGAATATCCATTCACAGATCCCGTCCTCGTCGCCAGTTGTTGTGTATGCAGTTACTCCTTTGTTACTTTACACACACACATTCAACCTTGGATGTGCCACAATAAGCACAGACACCGTAAGTGCGTTTTTAGGAGCCGAGGCTCAGCTTCCATTTTTATTGAACCAAACTTGGACTCATTACATCCTAGTGCGCATGCGCATATTACTTTATACAAGAACTATCAATGCGCAACAATGAAATAAAATAGATCCCAATATCCCATACCTAACAGCTGTCAACAGTGAAAAGGGGAACACAGGAAAAACAAAATAAAATGGCATCCTAAATAATACATATCAACAACTGCATAAATAAGACACAACAGCAAAATGGCAAAGAGAACCTAAATACAGTCAACAGATAATGATCAAAACAGGAAAAACAGAAGGCGGTATAGAATTCACAGGAAATAACAATATGGCAGATAAATATGAATATACAGGAAAGTCATGAAACTGAGTTTGGGGAAAATTCCAAACTCAGTACGTGACACATATTAGTGCTATCAGTTGGTTATTAAAATTTGTAATCATGATTGATTGCATTATGTCCATGTGTAGTTAACTCTTGATTAATCATATTTTTAATTGCACATTTTCTGTCCGTTCTGATCTAAAGATAAAGCTGAACTTGCAATTTAAAATGGACTTTTGGCTTATGGAGGCTTTTTCGTGGCTTGCTGTCCCCAACCTGCTGCATTGCTTCCTGATTTCCTGTGGAGTGGGTGGAGGGCCTTAAGGATGGAAAGCCATAAGGGCCAAAAACACGCATGCTTGTTAATCATGCGTGTCAAATGTTAACTCATTATTATCACAGTACCTGTTGCTACACGACATGTGCAAACCACCAAAATGTTTGCCCTACACACTCTTGCTTTTTACATCTGGCCAAAACGTGTACTCATGAAGGGTAACAGCGGGAGATCGAGATCGAAACCAACTCACTGTAGCGCCAAGTAACGCCAGAATTAAATTTGTCCTTCGAGAAGGTTGCGCCAGAACAAACAAAAACACTTCAGCACGCTTCCCTCTCTCTGTTAGACTTTTGTCACATCTCTCTGAAC
This sequence comes from Pholidichthys leucotaenia, assembly GCA_020510985.1. Taxonomy (NCBI): domain Eukaryota; kingdom Metazoa; phylum Chordata; class Actinopteri; order Cichliformes; family Pholidichthyidae; genus Pholidichthys; species Pholidichthys leucotaenia. The sequence goes on from CM035844.1 coordinate 211,130,085, forward strand.
CTGTATTTGGCAGAAATGTGGAAACCACTGTTCAGCAAACAGGCTATATACGACTCTGAGCGGGGCCATTCATCAATAACGAGGTGGCATCGCGTGTCTCACTGTTGACGTCTGCACCTCTCCAACTGGTGCTCCATTCCTCTTTGTGCCGCCGCCGCTCGTCTGGCAGCTAGCTGACGATAACAGATGGCGGGCATTAATAACTTCATCTCGGCGTAAAATGAATTCATATCCGGTCTCTTCACAAGGCATTTTCGCTTTTGGGGAGAACCAGGCAATGGAGAGAAGGAGGAGGAGGAGGAGGAGGAGGAGGAGGAGGAGGAGGAGGAGGAGGAGGAAGAGGAAGAGGCATTCACCAAAATGTTCCTCCGCTGGGTTTCAAGCAGAACTCCTTCCCGCCTTATCCATCTCCCTGACAGATGCATGGGGTGCTGCACAAACACGCTCTCACAGACGTGGGGCTTAAGAGCTCCACTGCGTTTCACTTTTATGGGTCAGAAAGCTGGAGTGCTGATCTAGTCATTGTTTATGATTGGACACAGTATTTCTAAGGTTAGGGAGGAAACAGCGGTGAGGCAAATAACTGGAAAAAAAAACATGCAAAAGTGTGAATGATGTCAGACATCCATCTTATTCCAACTGTTCCAAAAGTTTATTTTTTGAAACTGCTCCCACAGGAGGATCATATACTCTAGCACGTTTTTAATGTATTTATTATTTATTTAGTGTGTATGCGGCCGCTGTCATACACTTTTGCAGCGTTAGTAATATTTTTTCAGACAAAATTAAGAAACTTGGCAGTTATTTAAACCACATCGATGGGCTGATACACTATAATGTTTCCTATTAGCGACAAGTTAGCATCGTCATTTAGCATTTTCCGTCTTATAATTAGAGAGAGATGGTGTTAACGTTACTAACCTCCAATTAAAACAAGGTTAGAGGACTATCCTCTCTGACACAGCACGGTGGGAACAAGTCCAACATCCCTGGTTAGCAGGATCCATAGAAGTAGTGGCAAAACATTAGTTTGCAGTTAGCTGCTTTGGCGCACCTGCTGCACTGCAGGGGAGAAGCAGGGTGGTGACAAGTAGAAACGGGTGTGTCTCTTTTAAGTCCCGAAACAATACAGTTTTATATGCGACGGTAGACGTTTTCTATCAAGTTACCGATATATATCGTCATATCGCACAGCCCTAGTTGTCAGCAGTTTGCAGTGTTTTGTGACGTCTATCTTTTCCCCTCAGCCAGATTTCTACAGTAGGGAAAATGAGGAAATGGGGTCAACATTTCTATTGACAAGGACCAAAAACAAACAGTAACTGTACACTAAAACATATACATTCACACACCGTGACATCACGTATGGAATGGAGCCAGGAAGTCAACAAGGCAAAGAAAACATAGTAAGGAGGAAGTGTAGTGGAGAAGGAATGATGCTGGCTTTGAAAAAAATCATGCCTTGCACCGGTTCACTCAGCTCAGAGATCCTCCGGTCCATCAGCGATAAATTCCCCATCACCATGTGCCGCTATGCTCTGCTAGAAACAGGTGCAGCGAGGCTAACGTCGCTCCCACCTCGGTACTGCTACCTCTCCTCCTGTCTCCATGAGGCTCTTCACACTGTTTAGCCACATCCACCAAAAGGTCCGTCCCCCTTAGAGTCTCACTGCTCTGCTGGTTTAAAGAAATTCAGTGAAGTTTCCTCAGAACTAATTCAAACCATTCGGTGTGTCACCAGAAGTATTTGCTCCCCCAACTAAAGGAGAGACTTTTTTGCAACAAATAAGCAAAGACTAATAACACAGATAACATTAAATAAAAGGCAGAAACAAGAGGTGCCCGATCCCATTGAAGAGGTTGCAGTCCTCAATCTTGTTTCAGCAGGATCTGGCACAAGTTAAACTCTGACTAACACTTACTTGTGAAGGCCATAACTTAGTTACCAGTGCAGATAGGATGATTTTGGTCTTTAGATATATGTTTTCAAGGTCCAAGAATTGATTTATGATGTGGAAAACTTTTTAGAACATTATCGCTTTGAAGAATCCAAGATGGCTGACACTGCTAAGTCACATTAGACATAGAGCAGTTTCTGTTACAGATAGAAAGTTTCAAAGTCTTGATATAATATAGGTTGTTTTAATTCTTTAAGTGTTAGAAATTGATTCCTTGAGCTTGATATCTTCTATTTAGACACCGAAATCATCATCATAATTGCTCTAGTAATGACCTTCATAAGCTAGCAACTGCCGTATTCTTAAAAATGGCAGCCATATTGGCTGATTTTTAACCCCATGCCCCAACTTCATGCTTTTAACCCAAAGTGATTGATTCTGGTCCTTTTATGCACCATTCTGTTGGATCATCTCTTAATCAGAATATTTTTGGTGCCTAACCCTACCTATTGCCTTGACCGTAACCACCTAAAAATATGCCTTTAATGCCTAAAATAAGCAAATTATCAACCTGAAAGTGCAAGACTATAGAAATCTGTTTCATAGAATGTCGTACAGAATTGTTTCCTAATCAAAGCACTATGCATGGAATCAAGGCTAATTCTGAAACATATTGAGCGCTTGCAAACCGTAACGAAACAGTCCTTTCAAGCTCTTTGCAGTGAACGGTAAATATTGCAGCATATCTCCTCTGCATTTGAACCCTGTGATGCCTGAAGTGCTCCTGATGCACCACTAGAGGCTGTCCTGTTCCCATCTCATCACAGCGAGGCGTGTCGCTCCTCCAGCTGATACGTATATTGTTCTGGAAGCGGGAAGGTCTGCTGGGACTGGAGGCCAGTCATACAAAGTGAGGTTAAATCAGTGATACAGAGGATGAGGGATGATGAAAGAGAAGCACGGAGGCAGGGAGCGGACAGAGGGAGGAAGGGACAGCCACACAGGAGATGAAGCATCTGCCTTAAAGGCAAAACGACCGGCAGAGAAAGGGAAGATGCTTGATCATAACCAGAGGTGGATAATTGAATAGTTTATGATGTAATAAAAGATAAAAAGTGTTCCTAAAAGACAGTAAAGGGAGGATGTTACCCGGTCGGCTCAGCAGCTGAACTCCCTCTCTGTCTTATCATCACGGTTTCTGTTTAACATTTGCAGGAGGTATTCTCTTCTCTCATGGTTTTTAATTCTTCATTTATTCAACATATTAGTTTGTGAATTTAACAAATGTCAGGGCTGTCTCAAATAACAGTTTGTGGGCTCTGAATTCACTCCAAAGTGAATAACTGAATTTTCTCTGTTGTCTTTAGTCTCTGTCAAGTAAAGTTGAATCATTCAGCTCCCTGTTCTAAAGTACAATATTAAAAAATGCTTAAAATGTGCTTTAAACAGTTGTGTTTGCTTAAATATTAAACTCTGTTTTGAACTGTTGTTGCATCTGTACTTGCTCAAAATGCATGATAACTGACCAAATGTATTACTCTGAAATGTTATTTGGTTGAAACATTTCTAAATGTATTACAGTATATTTAAGGTTTATAATATTTATACTCTCTCTCTCTCTCTCTCTCTCTCTCTCTCTCTCTCTCTCTATATATATATATATATATATATATATATATATGTGTGTGTGTATATATGTGTGTGTGTATATATATATATATATATATATATATATATATATATATATATATATATATATAAATAATATTTTTAAGGTTAAAAGTAGTTTCCGTGTGTGTCGCTGTGTTGAGCCCCTGGCATACACTGGTTTCACTAGAAGCAGAGATGGGGGGATGGGGGCGCAGGAGAGAGATGGTGGACATTTGAGGTATATGAGGCGTGTTATGGCAGAAAACTTTGCAGACCGAGCCCCATGAGGGGCAAAGGGGGACTGGACTGGTCCCCTAAAGATGTCACAACTCGCTCTCGCCCATCATCAGTTCCAGCGGCGCACACACCTGCGTCTCATCAGCCGCGGACTATTTAACCCGCTCTGCCTACAGCCTCAGTCTGGAGCCGTCTGCTCGTCTACGCTCCCAACTCCAGCACATGACCATTTCTTCCCGGCCTGCGCCATCCTTCACCCAGCACGTAAGCTGTACGTTCTCTTACCTGCTCTTCAGTCTCTCCCCAATGCACAGGTGGACCCTCCAGGCGGCGGATTTCCTCATCCTTGCCTCTACCTCCGCAGCCCTTTCCTCTCCTCGACGAGTGCACACCGGAGCGCTGTCCCCCAGGCAGAAGCCCTTCATCAGCCAACGCCAGCCACCACAACACCTGCACGTAAGCAGCACACTGAGTGTTAACCCCCACGGGGTGTAAGACTGTCATTAACCTGCATCTCTGCTCTGCCCTTAGGGTTGCCTGGCTGCACGGCAAACTGTTCCGCTCTCGGCGCTCCCTGTTCACCATCAATCCATCCACACCCCTCACTCACGCATCCAAACACCCTCTGTTGTTGAATAAAGATTTGAATCTAACTCGAGCCTGTGTGCGTGTTCCCTGAGCCCAATATCATGTCAGTATGGCTCCAGCAAGGTGGCTCAGCGGACAGCGGGCTCGCACGCCGACTTTCCACTCTCGAGGCTTGAGTGGATTTAATTGCTCATCAACAACAGGTAATTCTAAATCAGCTCACCCAAATTTCCCACCGGTTGGATCACCTGGATCCTCAACTGGCGTTCCCTCCGGCTCTGCATAGCGGGCCGGCTCCCGCCGCCTCCCTGGCTAGCCAAGCTAGCCCGGGACCACCAACTCGGATCATCCCCATCCCGTCACCCACGCGCTTCAGCGGGAAACTCGGCGAAGCGCGCGGGTTCCTCCTCCAGTGTGAGTCGGTGTTTCAGCGCGTCCCCGGGGACTTCCCATCTGATCATAGCCGAATTGGGTATGTGGCTAACCTCTTGGAAGGGCGATCGTTAGCTTGGGCCTACGCCGTCATGGCAAGGCCCAGCTACGCGAACCTGACCTACGCCCAGTTTGTGCGCGACTTCAACGAAGTTTTCGATCACTCAGATTGTGACAGCATTTTAACCACCCGGCTACTTAATCTTCATCAGGGTAGCTGGTCGGCCACCGACTATGCTGTCGACTTCCGAGTGGTTGCGGCGGAAGTCAGGTGGGGCGATGCTGCACTCTGCAGCATCTTCACCCGTAGTCTGAGTTCCAGTCTGCAGGACAAGCTGGCCAGCCGGGATTTACCGGAACGGCTACCCGAGTTAATATCTCTTGCAATTTGTTTAGATAACAGGCTGAGGGAGCGGGCCGCCGAGCGGAAAACTTACAGCCACTCGAGCGGGACTTCCACCCGCGCTCCTCGGTCTTGCCCCCTGGCGTTACCCGCTCCGGAGTCCGCCGTTGAATCCGAGGCAATGCTAATCGGGCGGACCAAGCTTCCACTGGTGGAGAAACAGCACCGCAGGGAGCTGGGCCTCTGCATGTATTGCGGGGGTGACCAGCACTCCGTGGAGGACTGTCCGATTAGGCCAAGAAGGGGGAGTCCCCGAGTCGCTGTAGGGGGCCTCATGGACGCAACCCTTTCCAATCCCCTCACCAAATGCCTCCTCCCGGTTAGGTTCTGTCATAACCCCATTGGCCACGTTACTCATGCACTGGTGGACTCGGGGGCGGAACAGAACTTTATTTCTCAGAGCCTGGCAACCCACCTGGGCATCCCGTGCCAAGCGTTGCCAGCCCCCCTTAATCTGGTCACTCTTGCCCATACCCCGCTCGAGAGGGTCACCCACAGGACCAAGCCAATCTCTGTCATTATATCTGGCAATCACAGGGAAGACCTAAGCCTCTTTGTCCTGCCCACCTCGGCTTCTCCTGTCATCCTGGGCTACCCCGGCTGCGTCTCCACAACCCAACGTTTGATAGGCAGTCCGGCAGCGTCCTCTCCTGGAGTACTTTCTGTGTGAGTGCCTACCTCCAGTCCGCTGCCTGTGCCCCGTCTGTGCCGCTCCCCGCTCCCGACTCGTCTCCGCCGGACCTCTCCTTGGTGCCCCCGGAGTTCCACGATCTGGGGATCATTTTCAGCAAGTCCAAGGCACTACCCCTTCCCCCCCACCGCCCATATGACCGCGCTATAAACCTCCGCCCGGGGGCGCCCTTGCCATCTGGTTGTCTCTACAGCCTGTCAGCCCCGGAGCGCGAATCTATGGACGCCTACATCAAGGAGTCGGCAGGCATCATCCGGCCATCCTCATCCCCAGTCGGAGCTGGGTTTTTCTTCGTGGCCAAGAAGGATGGGTGTCTGTGGCCGTGGATTGACTTTCGGGCCCTAAACAACGTCACTATAAAAGACAAATACACGCTGCCCCTTATGGACTCAGCCTTCAGTTCCCTCCAGGGGGCCTCCTGGTTAACAAGTTGGACCTTCGCAGTGCGTACCACCTCGTTCGGATCCGGGAGGGCAATGAGTGGAAGATGGGGTTCCGGACGCCCAGCGGCCATTTTAAGTACCTGGCCATGCCGTTTGGGCTCACCAATGCTCCGGCCGTCTTCCAGCGTCTCATTAATGACGTTCTTCGCGACTTCCTGGGGGTCTTTGTCTTCGTCTACCTGGACGACATCCTGATCTTCTCCCGGTCTCGGGAGGAGCATCAGGCTCATGTGAGGTGGGTCCTTCAACGACTCCTCGAAAACAGGTTGTATGTAAAGGCAGAGAAATGCGAATTCTATACCAACAAGAGCTCCTTCTTGGGTTTCGTCGTCTCTCATAACTAGATTCTCCCTGACCCTGCCAAGGTCAAAGCGGTGGTGGAGTGGCCCGTCCCTTCATCTAGGAAACAGGTGCAACAATTTTTAGGACTCGCCAACTTCTACCGCCGTTTTGTGCCAAAGTACAGTGCCATCACCAATCCCCTGACCCGCCTCACCTCTCCCAAGGTGCCGTTCCGGTGGACGGAGGAAGCGGCGTCCGCCTTTGAGAAACTGAAGACGGAGTTCTCCTCCTCCCGGATCCTGACCCAGGTAGGCCCGACACTCCAGTGCCTGGTCGAGGTGGACGCATCTGACACGGGGGTGGGGGCAGTGTTATCCCAGCGATCTCCGGTGGACGGGGTGGTGCGCCCCTGCACCTTCTTCTCTCGGTGATTGTCCGCAGCGGAGCGAAATTACGACGTCGGTGACAGGGAACTCCTGGCAGTGAAGCTCGCGCTGCAGGAGTGGCGTCATTGGTTGGAGGGAGCAGCACAGCCTTTTGTGGTCTGGACCGACCACAAGAATCTGGAGTACCTGAGGTTGGCCAAGTGTCTGAATGCCCTCCAGGCGCGTTGGTCGCTCTTCTTCGGCTGCTTCAGATTTACCATTACCTATTGCCCCGGCTCCAAGAACGGCAAACCTGACGCGCTGTCCAGGCAGTTCGCCCCAGAGGACCGGGACCACACCATCCTGCCAGCCTCGTGCATCGTGGGGGCCGTTTCATGGGCGATCAGGGACAAGGTCCAGAAGGCACAAGGGGCCGAACCCGATCCTGGCGGCGGTCCAGCTGGGAAACTGTTTGTGCCATCATCTGTCCGGGGTGACGTCATCCACTGGGCACACACTTCGAAGTTCGCCTGTCACCCTGGTATCTCCCGGCTGGTGGAGCTCCTCCAGCGATCCTTCTGGTGGCCCGGACTCCGGAGTGACGTCACCAACTACGTCCGTGCCTGTCCCCAGTGCGCAACGGGTAAGACCTCGACCTCCCCCCCAGCTGGTCTCCTCCATCCACTGCCGGTCCCCGGGAGGCCCTGGTCTCATGTCGCCCTGGATTTTGTCACCGGCCTCCCCACGTCCAACTCCTACGACACCATCCTGACCATCGTGGACCAGTTTTCCAAGGCGGCCAACTTCGTGCCGCTCCGCGGCCTCCCTACGGCGCAAGGAACGGCCAACTTGTTAGTTCAACATGTGGTCAGGCTGCATGGGATCCCGGTAGACGTCGTCTCTGACCGGGGGCCTCAGTTCGTATCCAGGGTCTGGAAATGCTTTTGCAACGCACTGGGGGCCACGGTGAGTTTGTCCTCCGGACACCACCCACAGTCTAACGGGCAGTGCGAGCGCACCAACCAGGAGCTGGAAGCGGCGTTGCACTGCGTCACCTCTTCAAGTCCTTCTTCCTGGAGCACCTGTCTACCCTGGGTGGAGTACGCCCACAATTCCACCTTATCATCAGCCACGGGAATGTCTCCTTTCCGGGCGTCCCTGGAGTACAACCCCCCGTTGTTTCCCGAAGAGGAAGGTGAGGTGGCAGTTCCCTCTATCCAGGCACACCTTAGACGCTGCCGGCGCATTTGGACCAAGACGCGCCAGGCGCTTTTACGCACAGCAGCGCGCAACTCCAGAGTCGCTAATCGCCACAGGAAAGTCGCTTCTTGCTACCAGGTGGGCCAGCAGGTTTGGTTGTCGACCCGGGACATCAACTTAAAGGCAGAGAAGAAGAAGCTGGCTCAGCGCTTCATTGGACCATTCGCTGTGACCAAGGTAATCAATCCGGTGGCTGTGCGTTTGGCTCTCCCCCCCCCCCCCGTGTCTATCCAACATTCCACGTCTCCCTTATCAAGCCCGTTGTCTCTGACCCTCTCTGTCCTCCTCCTCCCATGATGATCGGTGGCGACCCGGCGTGGGGGGTCACTTCCATCCTGGACTCCTGCCGCCAGGGTCGCGGACTCCAATACCTGGTGGACTGGGAGGGGTATGGCCCTGAGTGGAGGTCCTGGGTGCACCCTTCCTGGGTGCTGAATTAACATCTCATCACGGAGTTCCACCGGGTGCACCCAGATAAGCCAGCGCCAGGAGGTGCTGCTCGGGGGGGGGGGGGGGAGTACTGTCACAACTCGCTCTCGCCCATCATCAGTTCCAGCGGTGCGCACACCTGCGTCTCATCAGCCGCGGACTATTTAACCCGCTCTGCCTACAGCCTCAGACTGGAGCCGTCTGCTCATCTACGCTCCCAACTCCAGCGCATGGCCGTCTCTTCCCGGCCTGCGCCATCCTTCACCCAGCACATAAGCTGTACGTTCTCTTACCTGCTCTACAGTCTCTCCCCTGTGCACAGGTGGATCCTCCAGGTGGCAGATTTCCTCATCCTCGCCTCTACCTCCGCAGCCCTTTCCTCTCCTCGACGAGTGCGCACCGGAGCGCTGTCCCCCAGGCAGAAGTCCTGAGTCAGCCAACGCCAGCCACCACAACACCTGCACGTAAGCAGCATACTGAGTGTTAACCCCCACGGGGTGTAAGACTGTCATTAACCTGCATCTCTGCTCTGCCCTTAGGGTTGCCTGGCTGCACGGCGAACTGTTCCGCTCTCGGCGCTCCCTGTTCACCATCAATCCATCCACATCCCTCACTCATGCATCCAAACACTCTCTGTTGTTGAATAAAGCTTTGAATCTAACTCGAGCCTGTGTGCGTGTTCCCTGAGCCCAATATCATGTCAAAAGACAGCTGCTTGGGGGAACATCTGTCTCTGAGAGGAAGGGGGAACTCACAGTCTCACATCTGGACTGCAACAGCCTCAATCTCTGATCAGAAATGTGTGACTTATAAATTTTTTTTTTTCCACAATATCTTTATTGAACCTTTTTTTTTAACAAACATGATACAAACAATCAAACACTAACGCTAAAGTACTACAAAAAAAAAAAAAATGCATTAAAAACACCAACAACCACCAACAAAATCAAGTCTTCAACAATGCTCCTCTGTTTAGTCTAGACAATCCAATACATAAGTATACATATTATGTTCACCAGTTTGGAATTTACAAGGTCCACACACATCATTCACCTTCTTCTTCAAGAGTTATGTTTAAATTTTTTACATAATCAATAAAAGGTCTCCATATATTCTCAAACACAATTTCCTTTGATTTCAGTATATATGTTATTCTTTCTAATGGAAGGTTTGTTAACATCTGTCTTAACCACTGAGTCACATCTGGTCTATGAGTCTTTTTCCACAGTAGTGCAATACATTTTTTGGCATTAAGCAAACTGAGGTCTATGAATGTTCTTTCACTTTTATTAAAATTATGCTTTTCTGGGTACAGACCCAACAAAAACAGTTTAGGATTCAGTATGATTTGTTTTGAGATTATTTTTTCAATTGTTACCCTCACCTCTTCCCAAAACATTCTTATTAATCTACATTCCCATAAACAATGAAATAGGGTTCCTTTACTTTCCATGCATTTTGTGCATGTATCTGGTATATTTTTGTTATATCTATTTAACTCCTCCGGTGTAACATACATCCGCATTAACCATTTGAAATGTATCAATTTAAGGCGTGCATTTATTGATTTGGTTTGAGCTTCTGTACAAGCCAATTCCCATTGTTCCTCCGAAATTTCAATTTGCAGATCTTCTTTCCAGTAGTTTAATCTTTTCAGTGAATTTTCACTTGAAGATAGTGTCAATGAGTTATAAAACTCTGAAATAATACCCTTTCTTTTACTATCTTTCATCATCATTTTTTCCAAGGATGAATAAATAGGTCGAGTGAGAGCTTTATTTTGATTTGATCGAATAAAGTTTCTAAGTTGAAGATATTTAAAAAAATGTGTTCTATTGAGATTAAATTTGATCCTCAGCTCTTCAAAAGACATTATGTTGTCTGCACATGGCAAATATAAATCCTGAATCTTTTGTATCCCTTTTAAATTCCATACTTTAAATACAGCGTCCGCTCTCCCTGGTTTAAAATATTGATTACCCCATATTGGACTAAATTGTGACAATAACTGTGGTTCTTTTAAATAGTTTTTAGCTTCACACCATATTTTGATCATATGCTTTACAAATGGATTTTTAACTTGTTTTTGTAATTTTTTTGCCGAATCTGAGTATATGAATATGGGAAGAGGTAAAGGTAAATTGTATGATTCCATTTCAGTCCAGTGAGGGAGATCATTTGATGAAAAATAATATGTCATAGACCTCAGTTGTGCCGACCAATAATACAACATAAAATTTGGACATTTCAGACCTCCACGATCAAATGGTAAATATAATAAAGACAGACGTAATCTAGCCCTCCTGTTGTTCCATATAAATTCCACTAACTTTTTTTTTATTCTTGAGAATAGATCTAAAGGTGGTGATAAGGGAATGTATTGAAATAAATAAAGTATTTTAGGTAAAATATTACTTTTAAGTATATTGATTCTCCCGATCATCGACATTGGTAGTGACATCCATCTCTGAGTTAACTCATTGATATCTGACATTAAGGCTTCATAGTTGACGCTGGCGACTGATTCTAGCTTAGGCATAATTTGGATTCCTAAATATTTAAACTGATTTACAACATTGAATTGATTTGCCTCAGGGGCTGGGTAATTTCTCTGGGTCTCATTTAGCATTAATATTGAAGATTTAGTTTTATTTATTTTATATCCTGATATTTCCCCAAAATTCTTTATTAAATTCAACAAGGTTGGAATTGATTTTTTTAGATTCGACATAAACAAAATTATATCATCGGCGTACAGGGAGATTTTATGTTCTGTTGGTCCAACTTTAATTCCATATATTTGTGAATGTAAACGTATCGCTATCGCTAAAGGTTCAATTGCCATAGTAAACAGTAAAGGTGAAAGTGGACAGCCTTGTCGACATCCTCTATTGATTTTTATTGGTTTTGAAATATTGTTATTTGTTAGGATTTCTGCTGTAGCATTATTGTATATTATTTGAACCCATTTTATGAAATTATTTCCAAGTCCAAACCTTTGTAGGACTTCAAAAAGAAAGGGCCATTCAACTCTATCAAAGGCCTTTTCGGCGTCCAATTATAGGAGAGCTGTATCCGGTGCTTCTTTATTAAAATAAATAATATTAAATAGTCTTCTTACATTATGGAAGCCTTGTCTACCCTTTATAAAGCCATTCTGATCTCGATTAATAATATTTGGTAAAATTTCTTGTATTCGTCTTGCTAAAATTTTACAGATTATCTTAAGGTCGGCGTTTAATAGGCTTATTGGTCTCATATTTTCACATTTATTAGAGGGCTTACCTGGTTTTGGCAGCAGTATAATTAAGGCATTATTTATGTATGATGGTAAATTATTATTTTGAAATGCTTCTAAAACCATTTCCAAAAAAGGTTTTATTAATTTATTCTTAAATTTTTTATAAAGGTCAACTGGAAGACCATCTGGTCCTGCACTTTTTCCTGATTTCATATTATCAATGGCTAGCCCAACTTCTTCTTGACTAATTTTAGACTCCAATATCTCCCTGTTTTCATTTGGTATACACGGTATAGATAGTTCGTTCAAAAACCCATTTAGTTTTGTTAAATCAGGTTCATTTTTGGTATCATATAATTTTTCATAGTAATCTCTAAAGGCTCTATTAATTTCTAAAGGATCTATAACTACCTGTCCATTACTTATAATACTGGTAATTGGTGTTTTAATTTCCAATTGTTTAATCTGCCATGCTAATAATTTTCCTGATTTTTCACCTTGTTCATAAAAAGATTGTTTCAATCTTAGAAGACTCGAGGCAGCTCTATTCGCTGATTTTTTGTCGTATTCAGCTCTCAAAATCAGTAATTCATTCTCCAACCTTGGGTCACTTCCTGCATACACTTTTTCCTGAAGACTTTTTATTTTATGTTCCAATTTAGCTCTCTCCTCTCGAGTCTTCTTAGATTTTGATCCTGTATAACTAATAATATGTCCCCTAATAAAAGCTTTGAAAGCCTCCCACTTTACACATGCTGATGTTTGTGTAGTATTGATGTCAAAGAACTCGTCTATCTGTTTTTCTATATACTTGACAAATTCCTCATCCTGAAGCCATTTATGCTGAAATTGCCATCTACCTGATTCCTTTGTCAATTTTTTATCTACATATATTAGACAACAGGGTGCATGATCAGAGATCACGATGTTATCATAAAAGCAGTTTTGAATCTTGGACCTTAATTCTGTGGAAATCAAAAAATAATCAATACGTGAGAATGTCTTGTAGGTACTGGAATAACAAGAATAGGCTTTAACTTGTGGTTTCATTTCTCTCCATATATCTAACAATCTCAATTCTTTCATAAAATGATTAATAGTCATCCTACATCCAATGTGCATACAATCCAGTCCTGTTGATCTATCCACACCTGGATTCAATGTACAATTAAAATCCCCTGCTATTATATGTTGCCCTGTAAGTGATGATAAGATGAGAAATAAATTAGCAAAGAACTTCTGATCATCTATATTGGGACCATATAAGTTCACAAGATTTATATTTTCTAATAGCAAAGAACCTTGAATGATTACATATCTTCCAAATTTGTCTCCAATTACATTTTTCACTTGAAAAGGAACTGATTTATGTATGAGAGTCATAACTCCCCTGGCTCGGGATGAAAATGAAGAGGTGAATACACTTCCCTGCCATCTACTCCTAATTCTTTTAACATCCTCCTCTATCAGATGAGTTTCTTGTAAAAACACAATTCTTGAACCCATGTCCTTTATTTTATTCATAACTTGTTTAAGTTTTTTTAAATTTTGTAGACCTCTGCAATTCCATGAAGTTAAATTAAGATTAACACTTTGGTCCATGATCAATAGAGAGTTTGGGATTACCTTGCAGTGTAAACATGCTCATACAGGGAAGCAAAAACATGAGTGGTTGAACATTCATCCTACAAACTACACACAAACAAATTTCCCCTTCCCACACTTGTGGCAAACCCCCCAAAATCAAAAGAAAAATTCTGTCTCCCGATATAGCCATCGACCGTTCCACACCCACGGGGAACAGCCTAAGCCACTCCTTCTTCATCCTCCCAATCACCCTAACTCTACTGCTTTTAATGACATAACATTAACTCTCCTCTGTAGTTTTCCAACTTAACTCCAAAATTTTTAACAACTTTGTACATCATAGTTTTTTTTGTTTGTTTGTTTTGTTTTTGTTTTGTTTTTTTTATATATAATACAATCTATATTTTGTAAACTTACTATTTACTTCAAGTCAGTCAGATGCCTGTGCAAATGCTTAATTATTCTACCTTATATTTTGTTCATGCTTAGCTCCCACCAGTCTCTTCTTCTTCTTTGATCTTCTTGATGAACTCCTGCGCCTCCTCTGGGGTCTTGAAGATGTGGGTTCTGCCCTCATACGTGGTCAGCAGTCTCGCAGGATAGATTACACCATGACGAATCCCAAGGTTGCGCAGCTCCTTACGTATGGGATCAAACTGCTTCCTCAATTGCTGGATTCCTGTGGCCAAATCTGGGTAGAACCGCACCTGCTGGTCCTGGTGTTTAATCTCTCCTTTTTTAGCTCGTGCAGCGTTGAAGATCTTCATCCTGTCTCTGTTGCTAAGAAACTTCATAATTAAGGTCCTCGGCGGTCCCTTATCTCTCCGTGGGCCAATACGATGTGCTTTTTCCAGAACCACTGCTGATTGCAACTCCTCGCTGCCCAGCACCTCCGGAATCCACTTTTCCAGAAAGGAACATACGTCCCGACCTTCTGATTCCTCTGGAAGACCCACCAGCCTCAAATTATTCTGTCTCGACCGAGATTCCAAATCCAAAATATTATCTTCCAGAGATTTATTTTTTTTTTCCAAAGTGCGCACCTTTAATTGAAGACGGGTGACGTCATCTTCAGCACTAGCGAGACGGAGCTCCATCTGCGCCGTTCGTTCTACACAGTCACCCAATTCCTTTCTTATTCCTTCCAACGCTGTCATAATCCCATCAAATCTAGAGGAAAAGTCCGCTCTCATTGAACTCATGGCAGCCATCAGCGCATCTGCGCCATTCCCCGCAGAAATCGCACCGTTGCCAGCCTCCTCCGCCATATATGGAGTTTTGTTTACTGCGTCACAGACCTGAAAGTCCGTTAATTTGGACTGTTTCGGCGGCTCGCTTTTTCCTTTTCCTGGTTTTCCAGCCTTAGGCTTCGCCGACATATCTTCGCCCAAATGCTGGGATACGTTCTGTCCCAAATGAGAGAGTTATTTGCCGATTTTTTTTTTTTTTTCCAGGAGCAGAGCAGAGCGAGACACGTCCGTCCTACGTGGCAGCCATAACCGGAAGTCGTGACTTATAAATTTAGATTTTTTTTCTTGCAGTTTTTTTCTTGTAAATTTGCACCTTTTTGCTACTATAAATTAATGACTTGTACTTCTTATAATAATGCATTTTTTCTTAAATTTACTGATTGCCTCATTAATTTGTTTTTTATCATGAATTTCATTTTCTTTATATAATTTTGATTTTTTTAAATACAGATCTGTGGCTTTTTATGTGATAAATTTGCTTACTTTTTCCCTTCAGTTTAGTGTTTTTCATTTTCCCTTGCTAATTTGGATAGCAACGACTTGGGAACTATTTGGGAACAGCTCTAGCAAATAGTGTAGCTTTTAACCTCTTAAAATTCCGGGAGGACGTTTCAAATTTCCTGCTGCCACTCAGAAAGAAACGATTTGATTTTCTTTGCATATGCTAAAGTTAGGCATTTTTAGTTAAATTGGCTGGGAAAAATGAGGGGTTAATTTATTTGTGAAGTTTTTCATGTAAAGTTGGGACTTTTTTTCAGTTTTGTGAAATTCTTCATGTAGATTGGGGACATTTTACAATTAATGTGATGTTTTTCATGTAAATTTAGGACCTTTTTCATGTAAATTTGGGACATTTTTATGTAAATTTGAGGGGGCTTTCAATTAATTTTGTGAAGTTCTTCATATAAACTTGGGACATTTGTCATGTACATTTGGGACGTTTCCCAATTTTGTGAAGTTTTTCATAAAATTTTGGGACTTTTTTTAACCTCTTAAAATTCCAGTGTTCTACCGGTCAGACATTTCAAATTTTCTACTGCCACTCAGTTTGGTTTCGTTTAGTTCCATGCAGCTTGATAACCTGTTTTATTTTGGTAATGTCTTCCCGTTGGTCCTTGGTTATGATCCTCATTTTATGTTTTGTGTTTTGTAACCTCATTAGTTGATTCCCCATTTCTGTGTTCCCTAAGTCCAGTTATCTGTTTGGTACAGTGGGGCAAAAAAGTAGTTAGTCAGCCACCAATTGTGCAAGTTCTCCCACTTTAAAGATGAGAGAGGTCTCCAGTTTTCATCATAGGTATACCTCAACTATGAGAGACAAAATGAGAAAAAAAAAAAATCCAGAAAATCACAATGAAGGATTTTTAATGAATTAATTGATAAATTCCTCGGTAAAATAAGTCGTCGGCCTCCGTCGGTCTATGATGACCATGGAAGAGAATCCTAAACGTCTACTCTGCTGGAACAGCACCGCCTGTGGCTGAACAGGCCGATGCGCGAATGGCAGTCCCTGTCAAACAGATCGCACTTGTGGGTGGTCTCTGTGCTGCTGGGTCTGTGGCGGTTCTTCCTGCGGGTCCTTTTTTCATCTGCTGCAGCAGTCAGTCTCTCTTCACCCGCCTTGAGCTGTCTGGTCAGGGTGCCTCTCCATTTGGAGCGGTCCGTTGCAAGGTCCTCCCAGCGCTCTGTGTTGATCTCTAGGGCCTTCATGTCTCTCTTGCAGACGTCTCTAAAGCGCAGCTGTGGGCGGCCAGCGTCTCTCCTGCCAGTTGCCAGTTTTCCATAGAGGACGTCTTTGGGGATTCTGCCATCCTCCATACGGTGAACGTGGCCTAGCCAGCGGAGCCTGCGCTGCCTGAGTAGAGTGAACATGGAGGGAAGGCTGGCGCGGGACAGAACTTCTGTGTTGGGCACTTTGTCCTGCCAGGATATGTCCAGGATGTGGCGAATGCAGCGTAAGTGGAAGGAGTTCAGTCTCTTTTCCTGCCGGGCGTATGTTGTCCACGTCTCACTCCCATAGAGCAGTGTGCTGATGACGCAGGCGTTGTACACTGCCATCTTCGTCTTGACAGAGAGTTTGGAATTGTCCCACACTCGTGTGGTGAGGCGAGCGAGTGTGAAGGCTGATTTTCCAATCCTCTTGTTGATCTCTGTATCAAGGGAGAGGTTGTTGCTGATCGTGGACCCCAGGTACGTGAACTGATTCACGACCTCCAGCTTGTAGTCGTCGATGGTGATGGTTGGTGGTGCTTCCGTGCCTTGCGCCAAGACGTTAGTCTTCTTCAGGCTGATGGTAAGCCCGAAGTCCTTGCATGCCTGGGAGAAGCGGTCCATCAGGGTCTGAAGCTCCTGCTGTGTGTGGGTTGCGACTGCAGCGTCGTCTGCGAACAGCATGTCTCTGATTAGAGCCTCGCGTACTTTGGTTCTGGCTTTCAGGCGGGCGAGGTTGAAAAGCCTGCCGTCAGATCTTGTGTGCAGGTAGATTCCCTCTGTTGCTGTGCTGAAGGCATGCCTCAGGAGCATAGCAAAGAAAATCTCAGAGGGTTGGCGCAACTACACAGCCCTGTTTCACTCCGCTGCGTATGTTGAATGGCTCTGAGACGTTGCCATCGTGCTGCACTATCCCCTGCATGTTGGTGTGAAACGATTTGATGAGGCTTTGCAACTTTGGTGGGCATCCTATCTTTGACAGGATCTTGAAAAGGCCCTCTCTGCTGACCAGATCAAACGCTTTGGTGAGGTCGATGAAGGCGACGTACAGGGGCATGTTCTGTTCTCTGCATTTCTCCTGGAGTTGGCGGATGGAGAATATCATGTCTACCGTCGATCGCTCAGCACGGAAGCCACACTGAGACTCGGGGTAGACATGTTCGGCAAGCTTCTGTAGACGAACGAGAACAACTCGTGCGTAGACTTTGCCAACAATGCTGAGGAGGGAGATGCCCCTGTAGTTGTTGCAGTCGCTTCTCTCCCCTTTGTTTTTGTAGAGGGTGATGATCTTGGCGTCCCTCATGTCCTGTGGTACAGCACCTTCCTTCCAACACTGGCAGAGGACGTCATGCAATGGCAGCAGAAGGGCGGTCTTGTAGTGCTTGATCAGGTCAGGGGGTATACCGTCGTTGCCGGGTGCCTTGCCAGTGGCCAAGCTATCAATGGCCTTGCTGAGTTCATCGATGGTTGGCTCGGCGTCAAATTCGTCCATGGATGGCAGGCAGTCGATGGCATCAAGGGCTGACGGTGTCACGGTGTTCTGTCTAGAGTAGAGGTCTGAGTAGTGTTCCACCCATCTCTCCATCTGCTTGTTCTTTTCTGTGATCATCTCCCCAGTGGAGGATTTGAGGGGGGTCGTCTTGCTCTGAGCCGGACCAAGTGCTTTCTTGATGCCATCGTACATACCACGGATGTTCCCTGTTATGGCAGCGGTTTGAATGTCTTGGCTGAGCTGACTCCAGTACTCGTTGGCACAGCACCGAGCAGTCTGCTGAACTTTGCTTCTCGCAGCCCTGAGAATCTGGAGATTTTTCTCGTTTGGGTACTTCTTGTACTCAGCAAGTGCTGAGCGCTTGGCTTCAATGACGGGGGTCATCACGGTCAACTTGGCATCAAACCAGTCCTGTGACTTCGAGGTCTTCCTCCCAAAGGTAGCCAAGGCTGTGCGGTGGATGGTGTTTCGCAGCTCTCCCCACTTCTGCTTTGCAGATTCTCCTTCTTGTGGTACACCAAGTTCCTTCTCAAAGGTGGAGGCAAACTGTTCAACAAGTTCTAGTTGAGCCATCTTGCTGGTGTCAATCTGTGCCTTTCCAGGCTGTCTAGCACGATGGAATTTCTTCAGCTGCAGCTTGACCTTGCAACACACCAATGAATGGTCTGTGTCGCAATCTGCACTCTGGAACAAACGGGTGATTAGCACCTTCTTCAGTGAGGTGCGCCTGGTCAGGATCAAGTCTAGCTGGTGCCAGTGCTTTGAGCGCGGATGTTGCCAGGAAACCTTGTGTTGGGGCTTGGTCTTGAAGAACGAGTTTGTGATGCACAGATCGTGATATGTGCAGAACTCGAGTAGCCGCTGTCCGTTGTCGTTCATTCTGCCCACGCCAAAAGGTCCAAGACAGGAGGGCCAGGAGTCGTGGTCAGCACCCACTCTGGCATTGAAGTCTCCAAGGAGAATGAGTTGTTCAGAGTTGGGGATGATCCTGACAGTTGTTGCGAGATTCTCGTAGAACTTGTCTTTTGCCTCTGGTGTGGCTGTCAGTGTTGGGGCATACACACTGACGGGGGTGACTGGGCCTTGAGTGGTGTTCAGGCGGAGGGTGAAGAGTCGTGCAGAGCCAGTGCTGCCCGGTTCCACCATCTTCAGCAAGGTGTTCTTTACTGCGAAGCCCACTCCGTGTTCCCTGTGTTCGTCACTGCCCTTTCCCTGCCAGTAGAACGTGTAGTCCTTCTCTCTCAGTGTGCCTGCATCAGCCAACCATGTTTCCTGAAGAGTGGCGATATCCACTCCCAGTCTCTTCAGCTCATTATTGATGATGGCAGTCTTCCTGGTGTCGTTGATGTCCTTGAGGTTAGCAGCGAGTCCTGTCATCATCGTGCGGACATTCCAAGTTCCCAGTTTTAGAGTTGGTCTCTTTTGTTTTATTGTCTTGCCTGGTGCAAAGGTTCTCAGCCTGCTGTTCGGACTACTCCTCATCCCCATGCACCCAATGAGGAAAGCAAGCTGTGGCGGGACAACACCTTATTGGCTGGGGGCTGCCCAGCTTGAGGCGGGCGGTAGCTGTCCAGTGAGATCCGATGATCCACCATCGGGAACAACCCCTGGCGCCGCGCTCTACGCCAATTGAGCGGTGGCTTATAACCGGTAACTGTCATTCCCCATGTTTTGTCTACGCCAAAGGCGAAGCTGGAGTGTCCTCTCCAGTGATCCGGTGTTCTACCTTCCAGCGCTGGGCGTTGGTAGGATTCAAGCCTGGGCAGGAAGATATGGAGGACAAGATGTTGCCCATGCAGCATGTCCCCCCTCTCCACATCACTGATGAATCCAAAGGAACAGCAGGGCTGCTACAGTTTGGCACCAGCACCGTTGCAGGAGCTGCCAGAACAATGTTGAGCACAACATAGAACTGCCTTAGGGGCTCCGACTCCGGATTTTTCCTCAGGGTTGACTCCCGAAGCCTTTCCCGTGACCGGGTATGCCGCAAGGCAGCGGAGGTTTGAAATCAGGGTTTACCTTCCCTTGGATGGGCTACCTTCCCAGGTTGACGAGCCACCATCTACCTGAAGTAAAATAAGTATTTGGTCAATAACAAAACTTCATCTCAATACTTTGTTATATACCCTTTGTTGGCAATGACAGAGGTCAAACGTTTTCTGTAAGTCTTCACAAGGTGTTCACACACTGTTGCTGGTATTTTGGCCCATTCCTCCATGCAGATCTCCTCTAGAGCAGTGATGTTTTGGGGCTATCGCTGGGCAACATGGACTTTCAACTCCCTCCAAAGATTTTCTATGGAGTTGAGATCTGGAGACTGGCTAGGCCACTCCAGGACCTTGAAATGCTTCTTATGAAGCCACTCCTTTATTGCCCGGGCAGTGTGTTTGGGATCATTGTCATGCTGAAAGACCCAGCCACGTTTCATCTTCAATGTCCTTGCTGATGGAAGGAGGTTTTCACTCAAAATCTCACAATACATGGCCCCATTCATTCTTTCCTTTACACGGATCAGTCGTCCTGGTCCCTTTGCAGAAAAACAGCCCCAAAGCATGATGTTTGCACCCCCATGCTTCACAGTAGGTATGGTGTTCTTTCTCCTCCAAACACGACAAGTTGAGTTTTTACCAAAAAGTTCTATTTTGGTTTCATCTGACCATATGACATTCTCCCAATCCTCTTCTGGATCATCCAAATGCTCTCTAGCAAACTTCAGACAGGCCTGGACGTGTACTGGCTTAAGCAGGGGGACACGTCTGGCACTGCAGGATTGAGTCCCTGGCGGCGTAGTGTGTTACTGATGGTAGCCTTTGTTACTTTGGTCCCAGCTCTCTGCAGGTCATTCACTAGGTCCCCCCGTGTGGTTCTGGGATTTTTGCTCACCGTTCTCGTGATCATTTTGACCCTATAGGGTGAGATCTTGCGTGGAGCCCCAGATTGAGGGAGATTATCAGTGGTCTTGTATGTCTTCCATTTTCTAATAATTGCTCCCACAGTTGATTTCTTCACACCAAGCTGCTTACCTATTGCAGATTCAGTCTTCCCAGCCTGGTGCAGGTCTTCAATTTTGTTTCTGGTGTCCTTTGACAGCTCTTTGGTCTTGGCCATAGTGGAGTTTGGAGTCTGACTGTTTGAGGTTGTGGACAGGTGTCTTTTATACTGATAATGAGTTTAAACAGGTGCCATTAATACAGGTAACGAGTGGAGGACAGAGGAGCCTCTTAAAGAAGAAGTTACAGGTCTGTGAGAGCCAGAAATCTTGCTTGTTTGTAGGTGACCAAATACTTATTTTACCGAGGAATTTACCAATTAATTCATTAAAAATCCTTCAATGTGATTGTCTGGATTTTTTTTTCTCATTTTGTCTCTCATAGTTGAGATATACCTATGATTAAAATTGGAGACCTCTCTCATCTTTTAAGTGGGAGAACTTGCACAATTGGTGGCTGACTAAATATTTTTTTGCCCCACTGTATAAGTTATGCTCTGTTCTTCACTGATTATTTGTGGATGTACTCTGTACTCCCTGCGTTCTCCCTCTGTTCGTCTGACTCCTCAATTATTCAGTGTTTGTCTTGTTATTTCTCTGGTGATTAGTTTAGCTTATTTCCTGATTTTTTTTTCCCAGCCCACGAGCTGCTCCTTTTGTTCTTTTTTCCCCTCTAAAATAAATGCTGAACTGGACATTGCCTGCACTGTTGGGCCCTTCTTCCTCTATCCGTTCCATGCATCCACCACTCTGACATGAACGTATTTTCTTTTCCCTTAATTTTCTACCATTATCAGACATTGAAAGTGACAACAGTTGCTGTTTATTTCATCTAATATGTATCTCCTTCAGCCAGAATGAAGAAAATGCATTGCATTGCCTATGTGGGGCAACATGTTTCTGTACCTACCCAGTATGGCAGCCGCACTTGGACGTCTGTGATTGGCCTGGCTTAAGGCTGTGCAATACAGTGATCCCTCACTTATCGCGGTTAATGGGTTCCAGAACCGACCGCGAAAAGTGAAAAACCGCGAAGTAGCATCACCCCTAATGACGTCACCCATAAATAATACGTACGTTCATTCTCTCACTCTCTCTCTCATATGATACGTGTGTGTGTGTGTAAGTGTACATACATACGTAGATGTAAATAAAGTGTACATAAATATGTTTTTAGAACTCTTTTATTCTTATAACAAGATACGTAACTCAAGATGAAGATGATTTATTGCACAGGTTAATGAGAGCTTTACTGCTCCTCAGGTGACGCCTCATCGTCAGGTGCTAGGGGCGCAGGATCGTCGAGGGCAGCTTCCGATAGAGCTGGAGAAGCTGCAGGAGGCGGCGTAGTGGCTCGACGGGAAGACTATTTCACACAAAAAGGCACAAGAGAACAGTGAGAAGTTCCACGCGGCGAGACTAAGCAACACGAGCGATAAAGAACAATGAATGCGGTCTTCCTTTGCTGGGTATGGGCGCTCGGCAGGGAGAGAAGCTGGGTAAAACGTCTTGGCCAATCAGCTTGCGAGATTCCCGAGCCGAGCCAACACGAGAACAGCGAACAGAGAGGTGGATTTTGAGTTGTGCGGGCTCTCCGTGTTGATACCTGATGTTCTAGTGTAGTCTCCCTGCCTTCTGCTAGCGCCCGCCCATTTTTTCTCAATTTTGAATTTTTGATGAATATTTTTGAAAAATCCGCAATGCACTGAGGGCGTGAAAGGTGAGGCGCGAAGTAGCGAGGGATCACTGTATTACGATATATATCGGATGACGAGATAATAACATCTGTTGTTTCATATAAAACTCTGTCTTTTATATCGGGATGTTGCAAAATACACATCCCCCATTTCTTCAGCAAAGCTCCAAACAGGTTTGTGGGGTGCCAGACTTCACTCTAGCGGTTAGCACAGCAGCTAACTCCACGCTAATGGTTTGGTCAAATAGCCACTACTTCTGTTTTCCAGGGTTGTGAGACTGTTTTCCACTGTGCTGCGTCTGAGCACAGTTAAAAACTCATTTTAATTGGAGGTAAGTAACAACATCTCACTCTTATCATTGTAAAACAGTAAATACTAAATGACGATGCTAAGTTGTCGCTAATAGGAAACATTATTATTGTATCGGGACATTATTTCTTTGTTTTAAATTATTGCTGAGTTTCTTAGTTTTGGCTGAAAAAAATTATATTAAAGCTGCAAAAAGTGCTTAATAGTGTCACATACACACAAAATAAATACATTAAAATGTGTTGGAGGAGTAAATTGGCTCTTAATGTAACTTACTTGATTTCTCACAATTTTAATTAGTTGATGTAATGAAATCTTGGTGTGTAGTCAAAGTAAACCTCGTTCTGATATTTAACCCCAAATCAAAAAAGTTATGTCATCAAAATGCTTTATAGTCACATCATTTTTTGGAAACTGTTGCACACTTAAAGGTACAGTGTGTAAAATTTGGGGTAATTTGAATTCTGAAATTTAATGCAGCAATCTTAACTTTGGTTTCATTGTTATATAATCACTCTAAAGTAAAATTACTTTCATTTTCTGTACCTTAAGAGAAGTCTTTTTATACACAGGAAGAGGGTCCATCTCCATGTAGGCGGCCATCTTGGATCACCATAATGTCTTTCCAAGTGTTTAATGTCAAACTTTAATTTCACAATAGGATTCTCCAGGTTCTACTATATTCTTTGGGAGAGGGTTGATGAGCAATAAAATGTGAAATTATTGTATTTTGATATCTGACAGATGGAGCTGAATATTACATACTGCACCTTTAAAATTGAGGAATGGATGTATATTACAAAAATAAAAGAAGCTGATGAGACAAAACATGATATCTTGTGTTAATGCTGCAATGAAATAAAGTCAAACTAAATTTAGGATTCACTGCACCCCATTCCAACTTTTTCTCATTTGGGGCTATTTTATACATTTCCACTGTGCATTTCATTCTGACTCATAAGTAACCCACCCCCCACCCCCCCAGTGGTGTCTGTTGCAAGCTGAAGTGATATTTGACAGTGAGCTTCAGCAGCAAGCCTCCACTGTTTGTTCACAGTTGGTTCAAAGAAAATAAACATCTCCCCCGCAGATACGACGAAATGGATCATTTAAGGAGCAGGGGTAAAAAAAAAAATATCCACCGGCAGTAACCGTGGTTGCAATACATATTAAAATTTAAAAGCAGTAAGCACAAAGATCACATCATAGAGTTCTGGAATCAGCTGAATATTTAAAATGTAGATTTAAACTTTACTCAGAGTCCAATCCACTGATAACTTGTCATCATTAGAGCAGCCCTGAGAAAAGATTGGTGCAAAATTAAAATATTTGCAGCAACAAAAAAACCAAACATTTGAATTCTCTAAATTCACCTCTGTATTCTCCTTCTCATCATTCCCATCCTTGCTCACGTTCTGTTCCTCAAGAGCAGTTGGTCCTTTGACATTTAATTAAACACTTCCATAAGAAGAAGGGGAAAAAAATTTGCTATGGGGTGTCAAAATCTAATTTGAGGGGCCAGATATTTGTCTAATTAGTAACAATGTGGTGAACTAAAGCATCTGCTGAAAGTCAGAGAGAAGGCTGATAGTTTTTCATAAACAAAATTGAAGATTAAAATTAAAAATTGAATACCTCCGCAGTGAGAAAATATCAAGACAGTTATTAGGTATAAATCTAATGAGAAGTTTAGATTCTAACAAGACAAAAGGGAAGGATGAACTGTTTGTGAATGAGGTTTTTGCTGTTTTCAGTCAATGAACTTGTTTCCATGAGTACCAGCATCACAGTTAGGAGTCTCATCCTGGTTATGATCATTTCCTGTTATGGCATTTATGTTGCACACGTGACAGCTGCTTATTCATCTTTGTGCATATATGGTCACAAAAGTATCCTGATTAAGCCCTGCTGACCCTGTATGGTCCAAAAGAGAGTATGTTCACGCATAGCATTTTGATGCTATCTACTGTATTAATGGTGGTAAAATATCAATGTGGCGTTGTTCTACATCTCACAAGCTTTCCAAAGATGCATGACATGCACAGTTTACCTTGTTTACATTTTTTTTAAATATTTGGATTATTTTATTCTTTATATTTATGTAGTTATATATATTTTTTTCTGGGGAGAAACCATTAAGTGAGACCTGAAAGAATGGGGTCTTACTGCCGGGGACGGCCTTGACAGAGACCTCTGGAGAAGAAAGCTACGGGCACATCGTGCAATGTCTGTCACATCTACTTAGGATGTTAATAGGATAGTAGTAGTAGTAGTTATATATCGAGTGTGCCTGGTCATTTTATCACTAAAATATGTGTAGAATCTTTGTGGTGAGTGACAGTTCTGTAGAATTTGTTCCAGTTGCAGTCAAGAAGTTGTCTGCACATCTCTGCACATAGAGTCATTGTTGTAATGCTGTTATTAATACTGACAAAAAAATAGGCTAGGATAAAATAATTCTAATTTCTGCTTTGGTCTATCACAATTTACTCAGCCATAGCAAATATACAATTAGCAATTATACAATGCTGATTATGCTAGGGGAAATTCTGAGGTATTGCCCATCTGTAGAGGCCAAGATCAGTCTTATGTTTGAGCAGAATTCATGACTCCTTCAATTATGACAAGTCCTCAAAGTCCTGACGCAGCAAAGCAGCCCCAGACCATCACACTACCACCACCATGTTTGACTGTTGGTATGATGTTCTTTTTATGAAATGCTGTGCTAGTTTTACACCAGACTAATGGGATACACACCTTCCAGAAAGTTTGACTTTTGTCTCGTCAGTCCACGGAATATTTTTCCCAAAAATCTTGGGGATCATTAAGATGCTTTTGTAAGACGTACCTTTGGGTTCTTTTTGGTCAGCAATGGTTTTCACCTTGGAATTCTGCAAAGTTTCTTTCTTACTGTTGAATCATGGACCGGTGTCCAAACTGAGGCAAACGAGGTCTGCAGTTCTTTTTATGTTCTGCTCAGTTTTTGTTTCTCATCTCTTCTTGAATTTCTTTAGATTGCGGCATGATGTGTTGCTTTATTGAGATCTTTTAGTCTACTTCAATTTGTCATACAGGTTCTATTTAAACGATTTCTTGATTCGATGGGTCTGGCAGTAATCAGGCCTGTTTGTGGCCAGTGAATTGAATTCAGCTTTCCAAAAAATGTGGTTAATTACAGTTAATTTATGATGTAACAAGGGGGTGCTTTTTTCACATAGGGCCAGGTAGGTTTGGATAGCGTTTTATCCCCCGCCAGTTGAAGCCCAAAGGGGATTATGTTTATGGGTCAGTCTGTCCGTCCGTTCATCCGCATGTCCCACTTTTGTGAAATCAACTCCTCCTACAGTTTTGTTCTGATTGTTTTGAAACTCAGTACCATGGTTTGATATACACTGATGATGTGCATATTGCAATTTCACTCTCATCAGATGACTTTGAGGTCAAAGGTCAGAGGTCAGATTTTCCCTAAATCTTCTAAACACAAAAACTACTAAAAGAAATGATGTAGGCTTTTCAAATTGATACAGTAGTTGTATCTAATGCACATCTTGAATGACTTACACCCTCACCTAACTATGGGTTTGGGGTCAAGGGGTTAAAGGTCAAAGTTAACATTCCATTTGCATTATGGTAAATGGTAAATTTACTATAAGTATAAAATGAGTAAAGTGAGGACCACCAAACCTGATATACAGGTTCACCTTGGGATCCTGACCTCCGACTATGGGTTTGGAGTCAAAGGTCAAGGTTAACATTCCCTATGCCTTATTATTGTACAAAAAGTAAAGTTAGGATCACCAAACTTGGTATACAGGTTCACCCTGTGACTCTGAAGTGTGACTGTGGTTTTGGGATTGTAAGGTCAAAGGTCAACATCAAAATGGCTTATAAACTATATAATATATATAAGAAAGCTAGGGTCACCAAATCTGGTATACAGGTTCACTCTGAGACTATGACCTCTGACTACAGGTTTGGGGTAAAAGGGTCAAAGGTCAAGGTTGACACTCCCTATGCTCTCTTACTGTAGAACATGTAAAGCCCTCCAAGGTCACCATACTTGCTACACAGGTTCACCTCGGGATCCTGACCTACAACTTCTTCTTCTTTCGGCTGCTCCCCTCAGGGGTTGCCACAGTGGATCATCTGTCTCCATCTCACCCTGTCCCTTGCATCTTCCTCTGTAATACCAGCCCTTTCCATGTCCTCCTTCACTACATCCATGAATCTTCTCTGTGATCTTCCTCTTTTCCTCCTGCCTGGCAGCTCCATCTTCAACATCCTTTGTCCAGTATATTCACTATCCCTCCTCTACACATGTCAACAGCATCTCAGTCTTGCCTCTCTTACTTTGTCTCCAAACCGCTCAACCTGAGCTGTCCCTCTGATATACTCATTTCCAGTGTTGGGAGTAACACGTTACTGTAACACCACTACTTTTGCAGTAAAGTGCTGTGTATCAAAATTACTGTTTAAAAATTCAGTAATGCGTTGCAGTTACTGAAATTTGATCAGACGTGTTACTCACGTTACTCGTTTTATCAATCATACAACTTGCAGTTGCTAGACACCCTCTTCTCATCAGCTGCCAACTGGGGATGAATACACAGTTTCGGTTGCTATTGGCAGGGCTGCCATCCCCAGCACCACCATTGGCCTCAAGCCACTGGAGGTTGTCATGCCAAAGGCAAAGGCAAGCAAATAAATATAAATTGACCCTACCGTAACTGACACAGCCATCACACAGTCTCCTCCACGGGTCCGTTTCCTGTCCTGCCCCAGTTCACATCACAGCCTGGTGAAGAAATGCCGTGGCGGTGGCAACTTCTCATATCAAGCCCTGATCACCAGCTGTCCGAGCGTTGAGTAGCCCCTAACAGCTCCTACCTCTGTGGTCAAACATGAGTATTTTTTGAGCAAGAAGTTCACATTTAATGGCCGTATTAAATGCATTTAAAGTTTTCTTACGCACAGAGAAAAGGTGACTGTGATTTGTTGCAGTAAAGAACAGCTTCTTCTAAGCGGTGAACTTTCATTTATCTGTGCTTTCTGTTTTATTTTATCTCATTCATTTACATGCTGTTGTGATATGTAACTATTTCATAGAAGTAAATCTTCTAAATATGCATTTAGGTTAATTGGCATCAAACTGGGGATTCTAAATTGTCCTTAGGTATGACTGTGAGAGTGAATGGTTGTCTGTCTCTCTGTGTTGGCCCTGTGATGGATTGGCGATCTGTCCAGGGTGTACCCTGCCTCTCGCCCTAAGATGCTGGGATAGGCTCCAGGGACCCAAAAAGGATTAAGTGGAAGAAGATGGATGGCCCAGGGGTGTCAAACATATAGCTCGTGGGCCAAAAACAGCCCACCAGGGGGTCAAAAATTTTCTCTGTGAATTCACAGCTTTATTTCTAGTAAATTTCTGACTTTCTACTGATTGCAATAGTTTGTGTAAATCTGAAACATTTTTTCCCTGTAAGATGACTTTTTTCTCATCATTTTTCTTTTTCTTCTTTTTTCTGATGAGAACAAGGGGCCCTTGATCTTGCTGTGTGTGCAAGATGATTTAAGTATGCCTTTAAAAGTAAAGTGAAAGTTACTTTTCCAAGTAACTAGTTACTTTAATCATGCAGTGAATCAAAAGTACCTCAGTTACTTTTGAAAAGAAGTAACTGGTAACTGTAACTAGTTACTATTTTTTTGTAATTTGCCCAACACCGCTCATTTCTAATCTTGTCCCTCCTAGTCACTCCCGATGAAAATCTTAGCATCTTCAACTCTGCCACCTCCAGCTCCATCTCCTGTCTTTTTGTCAGTGCCACCATCTCCAAACCATACGTCATAGCAAGTCTCATTACGGTCTTGTAAATCTTCCCTTTGTCTCTTGCTACTACCCTTCTGTCACAAATCACCCCTGACACTCATCTCTACCCACTCCACCCTGCCTGTACTCTGTTCTTCACCTCTCTTGTGCATTTTCCATTGCTTTGGATGGTTGACCCCAGGTATTTAAACTTTCACTGCGACACAGACTTGATGGCTTAATGTTCGACCTCCGCTGACTGAAGACTAAGACCAAGGTCGCAGAAAAGATTGTCCTGGAAGCGCTTTTCGCTGACAACTGTCCCTCATGGCCCACACAGAGTTTGATCTCCAGATCGTTGTGAATAAGTTTGCAGAAGCCTCCTGCCTTTTTGGTCTTACCATCATCCTCAGTAAGACAGAGGTACTGTTCCAATCAGCACCCGCCTCCACCATCCCTCCCCCCTGTATCTCCATCGAGGGTACCCAACTGAAGAAGGTAGACGACTTTAAGTACCTCAGCAGCACCATCAGCAACGATGGCAGCCTGGATAAGGAGATCAACTCCAGAATCTGCAAGGCCAGCCAAGCTCTCGGTCGTCTCCAAGCTCACATCCTGAACCAGCACAACATCCAGCTATCCACGAAGCTCAATGTGTATAGGGCCGTTATCCTCACCAGCATTCTCTACAGATGTGAGACATGGACTGTGTACAGAAAACACCTGAAGCAGATGGAGAAGTTCCACATGAGAAGCCTATGGATGATCATGAACATTCACTGGCAAGACCGGGTCACAAACCTTGAGGTCCTAGACAGAGCTGAGATGACCAGCATTGAGACCATGATTCTGAAAGCCCAGCTCCGATGGGTTGGTCATGTGATCCGGATGGATGGCCACAGGCTGCCCAAGCAGCTCATGCACAGTGAACTCTGCTCTGGGAAGTGGAACCAAGGCAGACCACGCAAAAGATCCAAAAACTGCGTGAAGCTCAACATCAGACACACTGGCATCCTTCCCAAACAATTAGCGCCCTCACTACCCAGGCGCGAGACTACTTAGAAGAGAAGAGGAGAGCTGATGTAGCTGAAGCACAGGCACAAAGAAAGGCGTTATTACCTGGGGAGTTTCCTTCCCCTACTGCAGCTGTGTCTGCCGATCAAGGATCGGCCTAAACAGCCTTCTCCGTGCGCATGCAAGAAGAGGACTTAACACATGAGGGACGGTCATCATTGGATTGATGGACAACCAAGACCTCTGCTTCTTACATCTTCACCATTACACCTCCCTTTCATTCACACTCATGTATTCTGTCATGCATCTACTGACCTTCATTCCGCTTCTGTTCAGAGCATACATCCACCTCTCCAGGTTCTCTTCCACCTGCTCCCTACTCTCACTACAGATCATAGTGTTGTCTGCAAACATCATGGTCCACGGAGACTCCTGCCTGAACTCATCTGTCAGCCTGTCTATCACAATGGCAAACAAGAAGGAGCTCAGAGCCATTCCTTGATGTAACCCCACCCCCACCTTGAACCCATGTCACTCCTACAGCACACCTCACCACTGTCTTGCTGTCCTCATACATGTCCTGCACCACCCTCACATACTTCTGCCACTCCTGACTTCCTCATACAGTACCACACTTCCTCTCTTAGCACCCTATCATATGCTTTCTCTAGATCCACAAAGACGCTGTGCAATGCCTTCTGACCTTCTGTATACTTCTCCATCAACATTCTTAAAGCAAACATTGCATCTGTAGTACTCTTTCTTGACATGAAACCATACTGCTGCTCATGGATTGTCACCTCTCCTCTTAACCTGGCTTTAACAACTCTTCCATATCTTCATAGTGTGGCTGATCAACTTTATGCCTCTGTAGTTACTACAGCTCTGTCCATCACCTTTGTTCTTTAAAATTGGTACCAAAATACTTCTTCTCAACTCCTCAGGCATCCTCTCACTCTCCAAGATTGTGTTAAACATTTTGGTTAAAAAGTCCACTGTTATCTCTCCTAAACATTTCCATACCACCACAGGTATGTCATCTGGGCCAACTGCCTTTCCATACTTCATCCTCTTCAAAGCTGCCCTCACTTCTGCCTTGCTAATCCCTGGGACTTCCTTGTTCACCACCTTTCTTTCATCCATCCTCCTCTCTCTCTCATTTTCTTTATTCATCAGCTCTTCAAAGTACTCCTTCCACCTTCTCAACACACTCTCGTCATTTGTTAGTACATTACCATTTCTGTACTTAATCAGCCTAACCTGCTGCACATTTTTTCAGCTTGATCTCTCTGTCTAGCCAGTCGATAGTCCTTTTTTCCTTCCTTAGTGTCCAGCCCCTCACACAACTCACTATATGCCTTTTCCTTTGCCTTTGCTACCTTTCTCTTTGCCATGCACCTAGAGTCCAAATACTCCTGTCTACTTTCTTCATCTCCCTGACTATCCCACCTTTTCTTTGCTAACCTCTTCCTTTGGATACTTTCCTGTACCTCCTCATTCCGCCACCAAGTCCCCTTGTCTTCCTTCCTCTGTCCACTGGATACACCACTTACCTTTCTACCTGTTTCCCTCAATAGTTTTGCTGTACTTTCCCAGTCATCTGGTAATTCTTCCCTACCACCCAGAGCCTGTATCAACTCCTTCCTGAATTCTGTGTGACCTTCTTCCTTCTGTAACTTCCCCCACTTAATCTTTGGCTCGGTCTTCACTCTCTACCTCTTCTTGCTTCCAAAATCATTCTACAGACTACCATCCGATGCTGTCTAGCTACATTCTCCCCTGCCACCACTTTGCAGTCTCCTATCGCTTTCGGATTTCTCCTTCTGCATATGATGTAGTCCACCTGTGTGCACCTTCCTCCACTCTTGTAAGTCACCCTATGTTCCTCTCTCTTCATAAAGTATGTGTTCACCACAGCCATTTCCATCCGTTTAGCAAAATCCACAACTATCTGTCCTTCCACATTTCTGTCCTTCAGACCATACCTACCCAGAATCTCCTCATCACCTCTGTTCCCTTCACCTACCTGCCCATTAAAGTCCGCTCCAATCACCAGTCTCTCCCCCTGGAACACTCTCTACCACTTCATCCAACTTACTCCAGAATTCCTCTCTTCTACCTGACATCCAACTTGTGGGGCATATGCACTGACAACATTCAACATTACACCTCTGACTTCTAGCTTCAAACTCATGATTCTGTCTGACTCCCTCTTTACCTCCTGAACACTCTTCACATACTCTTCCTTCAAGATTACTCCTACTCCATTTCTCTTCCTATTTGCATCATGGTAGAACAGTTTAAATTCACCTCCAACGCTCCTAGCATTGCTTCCCTTCCATCTGGTTTCTTGAACACACAGTATATCTACCTTTCTTCTCTCCATCATATCAGCCAACTCTCTACCTTTACTAGTCATAGTCCCGACATTTAACATCCCTACTCTCACCTCCACACTTCTACCTTTCCTTTTCTCTCTCTCCCTCCTAACACACCTTCCCCCTCTCCTCCTCCTCGATCTTTGACCAACAGTAGCCCAATTTCTACTGATACACTGTCTGTTTACAGCACCGGTGGCGGTTGCTGTTAACCCGGGTCTCGACCGATCCGGTATGAAAGTCTCATTCGTCATAATCCGCATGTTTGATTTGACAAAGGTTTTACGTTGGATGCCCTTCCTGACACAACCCTCCCCATTTATCCGGGCTTGGGACCGGCACTAGGAGTACACTGGCTTGTGCACCCCCTGTGGTTGGGATCCTGCCCTACAACTATTGGTTGTATACTTTGTTGTATATTCGTGCATGATAGGCTTATCATAATTTGGTTCTGCTACAATAATTATATTGAAAAGTTGAAAACTGCTCTCCATCACTATGTATTGGGATCTTCAAAGAAAACGAAGGTGGGGGATATTGCACTTGCCTCAGCGTGCTCTTGTTTCCTTTAAATAAATGAAATCATCCTTTACAAACTGCATTTTGTATTTACTTGGGTTATCATTGTCTGATGTTAAAGTTTGTTTGATTATGTCAAACATTTAAGTGTGACAAATATGCAAAAATATTTAAAAATATCAAGTAGGGGGTAAATACTTTTTCACAGCACTGTAACTACAGACTGATGATGATTACATAGCACAGCTCCGCTGGCAGGTTTTTGGACCTTTTGCCTGTTGATATATTGCATAAGAGGTTCTACAGTTATAGGCTCAGGTGGTGTTGCATAACAACATTTTCAGACCAAATCAGCCAAATTTCAGACATCAGACCACTCTCATCTGTCTAGATGTCTTCCTGCAACGTGACTCCACATCTTTCCCTTCTCGTTTATGTGCCGATGTGGAGGCGATGAGGCGATCCGGAGGAAGAAGTGACGTACGAGGGAGCTGAACTGCAAACGTGATAAACGCCCGGCTTGTTCTGTGTCTGATAACGACGCTGATGATAATCACCACGTTCACTGCGGCACATAAACTGATCATTATTGCATGAGGCGCACCGTAGAGGGCAGAGTTTCCTTGCAGGTAATGAGCGGTGACAGATACACAGGTTCATACATCAGTACGCAGCCACCCACCACCACCCAGCAGAGCGGCGCCGTTTGGTGCCGCTTCCACCGCACTCCTCAAAGAACAAAACCCCGCTTTTCTGTGGTCTCTTCTAAACTTTGCTTTTTCGGCAAGGTGTCCCTGGCTGAAATGCTTTCCACCCGCCCCAGCCACGAGCGGTGAAATCTCACGTGGGTGCTGACATGTTGTACTTTGATGTGGGTGGGGGCTGCAGTTTAGCTCTCAGTTCAGAGGTGGGTTGGGAATAGGAAGTGGCACATCTGTGATTGTTGGCTCGCCCCGAGTCGAACGCGGCAGCTCCGCGTTCGTCTGTGATGGAGAGGAGTGTGATTGTGCATTATTAATGCAGGCCGTCTGAAGAAACAAACCGGGGAGATGGTGCACAGACAGGGGAGGGTTTAAGCTGTCACTGCCGAGGGAGCGTGTGTGGGGAGACATAATTGATGTCTGCACAGGTTTTTCTTTCCAAATGATCCAGATTTACTGTAGCGCTTTTGCTTTTGTCGCTTCAAATGATGTTTTTCCACTTCTTCCCTTCAGCCTCTGTCTCCTTTGTTTCTATTTTAAGGCGTGCTTTGGCTGCGTGTTGCAGTTATAAAGAAACAGCTCCTAACAGCTGCATGTTAGGGATCATCTTCCTGCCACAGCTCACCCCAAAGCCAAATTTATGTATTTTCTCTACGCTTCAACTGAGTTTTTCTCCTATGTTGCTTCGTAAGTTTGTTCCCTTGAATATAATTGAACTAAATGGCCCGGTGTTGCTCAAAGTGTCATTAAAACTTCCGAAAGAAACCTAAAACTTTGCTGAGTGAGCTTTAATGATGGTCCTGTTCTCGTTGCACCAAAGGAAACCCTCTAACTGTAGCACTAAGCAGGATTAAGGGGACTGTTGCAGCCCAGGTCAGCTGGTTTCAGGCTGGTGGTCACAATGGACCTAATGACCCAGGGAGCGAAATGCAGGAAGGGTGCTCATCAGGTACGTGCACAGATTGACGTCAGGTGAAGCTCTAGGATGGCCCCTTTGCCCCCTGAAGTGCCCCTTTGGCGGTATTACAAATTTTAATCTTCCCCCACGAACACACCAATTGCCGATTAATCACGTGTTTTAATGTCCAATAACGATACTGTGATGTTCCATAAAAATCCTGTGTGACCAGCGCGTGAGCCCCGAATGCCCCCCCCCCCCCCACACCACTCATGACACACCTCACCGCAGCAGCTGCAGCGTTTCTGCGTCTCGTCTCCTTCAGAGTCAGGTTAGTGTTTTAACTGGCCTGAGCCTTGCCGCAGACACCATCTGCCATAAATTTAGCATACAGCATAAACGACATTTCAGTGCAAATTTGCAGGAATGAAGGTGCAAAGATATGATAAAAGATGCTGATTTTAAAAAGTCACAAATTTACTATAAGTCCCAAGTTTATGAGAAAAAATTTACATTTTTGTGAGAAAAATACAACTTCTAAATGCAACCCCCCCCACACACACACACACATTTCCAAGAAATAAGTCATAAATTTAAACTAATAAACAAATAAATACACACAGTACATACATTTACAAGGGAAAAAAAATTGCCAATTTTCTAGAATTTTAAAGTTTTTCCTTTTCCAATTTTTTCTCTAACGAATATCCAGTTTTTTCACCAAGAGGTTTTTCTTTGTAAACTTTAACATTTTTCTTGGAAAATTCTAACTTTTTTAAAATAAATTTGTAACTTTTTTCCTGAAAATGTGTTACTTTTGTAGTAAATTTAGTACTTTTGTTCGATAAATTTAGCATGTTTTGTGATAAATTGTTACCTTTCCCCCACACAAATTTGCAAACATTATACTCATAAATTAGCAACATTTCTTCTATAAAATTTGTAACTTTTTTCTCATATTTTCTTTATTTTTCTTGTACATTTGCTCCTATCCTCTCACTGATATTCAACGTTGTCCTCTATAAACTATCCTTGCAGTCTTTATGGGGATGGAGGGTGGCAGGTTAGCACGGGGAGGATTTTGGATCCTTTTACTGACAAGGGGAATGGCCTTTTTATTTATTTATTTATTTTTGCAAAAATCCATTCATTTGAATGGAGATTTAATATTTTATTTATTGAAAGAAATGCCGTTTTCTGATTTTTGCAAATATTTATTTATTTTGAACAGATTTAATTTTTTTGATGGAAGGGACTAGATGTGTGGGTCTTTTGATGGGATATCTGGAAACAGAAATGTTTTTTTTTATTATGTTATTTAAATAGATATATCCTAGTTCCACACACAGAACTGGCAGAATAAAATATTGCAAGCTAAATATAAATACATTGGGGTACAGAGGAAAACGGAGTCAGCAGGGGCTGACCCCAGAGAGCTCAGGAAGATGAGAGTGATACAGCAAAAAGTGCAAAAATGACAGAGAGGCACAAAGTATACTATATAGACACAGCAGGGAGAGAAGTAATAGGAACAGGTGAACTCAAGGAAGACAGTGTCAAAAGTTTAGACAGGAGAAAAACAAAAAAAACCCCATAAAGCTAAAAAATAAGACAATGGCTAACAAAGGTGAGGGTGGGATTACATCAGAGATGAGCTCTGAGCCCCTTTTTGTTTGCCATGGTGATAGACAGATTGACAGATGAGGTCAGGCAGCAGTCTCCATGGAGTGTTATGTTTGTGGACCACATTGCGATCGGTAGCAAGAGTAGTGAGCAGGTGGAAGAGAACCTGGAGAGGTGGAGATATCCGCTGGAGAGAAGAGGAATGAAAGTCAGTAGAAGCAAGGCAGAATCCATGAGTGTGAATGAGAGGGAGGCAGGTGTAACGGTGAAGATGGAAGGAGTAGCAGTAGTGAAGGTCGATGAGTTAAATAGCTGGGGTCACCCATCCAAAGCAATAGACAGTGCACAAGAGAGGTGAAGAAGCAAGTGCAGACAGGGTGGAGTGGGTGGAGATGAGTGTCAGGGGTGATTTGTGACTGAAGGACAACAGCAAGAGTGAAAGGTAAGATTTACAAGACAGTAGTGAGACCTGCTACGATGTATGGTTTGGAGATGGTGGTGCTGACAAAAAGACAGGAGGTTGAGCTGGAGGTGGCAGAGCTGAAGATGCTGAGATTCTTATTGGGAGTGACTAGGAGGAGCAGGATTAGAAATGAGTATATCAAAGGGACAGCTCAGGTTGAGCGGTTTGGAGACAAAGTAAGAGAGGAAAGACTGAGATGGTTTAGACATTTGTGAAGAAGAAGAAGAAGAACTTGTTGCTCAGTTTTCCCAAGTCCCCAGACTTTTTTGCACCTTTATATGTGGGTGAATATAGAAATATCTACAGCTGATACAAATAGATAAAAAGTCCAAGAACTCATGATCTAAACGTGAGAATTTTTGTGCTGAAAAAAGGATTTACATCATTTGTTCCCCCTGTTCCAAGTTATAATAGAACTAATCCCGTCCATGACCCAAACACTGATGTGGCCGCAGTTAAAGGGGATCTTTTCCATGCTGTACCTGGTTTTATCCGTGTCTTCTGATCCATGACAGAGTCGGGGGTTGTTTCCAAAGTCTTCACAAACTCAAATTTCCTTCCTTTCCTTTCCACTGACCTGTTGAGAGCTCCAGAATAGATCACACACACACACACACACACACACACACACACACACACACACACGCACGCCCACCGTCGCACCTTCCTCTTCCTCCTCTCCTTCCCCTTTCTGATCTTATTTCCTTTCTTCTTCTCATCACCCACCTTTTTTCTGACCTGTTGTCCCGTTGAATGGCGTCGGCCAACTGAAGCGGAACATTACATCGGCGGCCCTCGCCTCCGTATCTGAAGCGCCAGCTCGGGTCACGGCTGTGCGGACCTGAGCCGGAATGAGCTGCATTGTCGAGGATGTCTGTGTTTAAGCCTTGTTATGCCAGCTGAGGTGAGGCCGGGCTGTCTGTTGCGCTCTGCCTTCACCTGGAGGTCTTTTTGTAATTGTAACTTTTAACAGTAAACTCAACAGTTGTCCAAGGTACCTTATTGCTTTATAAGTTCTGAGGGAAAAATCGCTGTCTCATATGCCTGCAAATGAGTTTGGCAATAATTGCTGCTAGCTATTCAGCGAAGGCGTGCTTCATGCAATTAATTTTCCTTTGTTTGACCCAGTTAAAAGGAACATTGGAGAGGAAGCAGAATAAACAGTGTTGCAGCAGATAAAACCCGACAACAAAAACAGGTTTAGACAACTTTACAGGCACAAACAAAGCGTTCAGCTAAGATGAGTTGCAAAAAAAAAAACAAGATTAAGCAGGGAATTCAGAAGCAGGCACATTAATCAAGAGTGCCTTCAGATCCCTTCAACAGATGTTTTTTTTAAAAAAGAAAGAATAATCAGATCTGACTGTAAGTGTTCAGTGGATTTAAAAAGTTCTAGTGTAAAGTTAGAGAACTGCCATTTGAGTTGCTGCTTTCAGCACATTATGCGGTAATATGGGATTTTGGCAGCTTTCTGGCTTTTTTTTCTGGGTTGCATATTTTGCAGTAAACTTTACTTTATATATACACAACTCAGAGTTAAGCATCCTCATGCAGAAAATGGAAGCACAGTTTATTTGTGCTGTCTCTGCAAACATTTGCCGCTGTTCAGTAGTAATTACATGAATATCGTGTGAAAAGACCAGACAAGACTATGCAAGACCAACACAGAGGTCTTAGTCGCAACTCGGTTTCTGCTTGGCTTGGTCTTGACCTCTTAAAGTCTTGGTCTTTATACTCTGGTCTCAGTCTGGTCTTGACTACCTCACTAGTTACACAAGGGTGCAGATCATTGAGAAATTGTTGAGTGATGACAAAATGGTTACATCTCCAACCAATCTCTCAATGATCTCTCAGCAGCTGCCAAGATCTCTCAATGATCTTCAGTTATCTCCACAGTCCTCAAAGTTTTGAGTCATTTACAAAACAATCTCTCAATGATCTCTCAACAGTGTCTCAATGAATGCTCAGTGATCTCATCGATCTCTTAGCAATCTTTCAATGACCTCTACTGGTCTTTCATTGAATGCTCATTGATCCCTCACTGATCTCTCAGCCATTTCTACCTTCAGGGTGGAAAGAATTTGGTGTTCATTGAGCAATCGCCTAGAGATCATCAAAAGATGGCCAAAAACAAGGTGCCACTAAAACCCAAATCTCCATTTGGAGATTTGGGTTTTAGTGGCACCTTGTGGCTGTTAAGTGAACTGCAGTTCTTCTGTGAGAAGCCGACGGAGCGGCAAATGCTGAGGAATGTTCCTGATCATTGTTGAGATTTTGTTAAAGGCTACACAACAGTTCACAAACAGTTTTTAAGGTCCCAGTTTTTCTGGTTGCAAAACTTTTTTTTTTTTTTGCAGCTGTATCTTTCCACAGACACTTGCAAATATTTGCAAAAATAGTTCTAATCATTGGCAAACAGTTGTAACACAGTTCACTAAAGTAGTTTCTGGTTTGCCAAGTAGTGAACGTTAGTAACTGTTTAAAAACCTTTCCGATAAAACTGGTTAGTGCCATGGGATAAAGAGAAGTCGTCATGGACTGGGGATGATTGGATGGAAGTGATATTCAGTGACGCATCAAAAATCTACATTCCAGTGAAACATGAAAGTCGCTGATCCCCACATGTGCAGGACTGATGGACTGACATATTATTGAAGTTTTATAGTAATATCATGGGTTGATATTTTATGTCCCTGTTGATGGGGGGGAGGGGGCAATAAACAGAACATATTCTCTCGAGTAAAGACTGAGGGGGACACTAACGGGATTCGAGGCTGATGCAACATTGGGTTTCAGGGCCCCTATTTTTGTAATAGGGAAGAGTTCAAACCCTTTTTAACAAAAACTGTATAAAAACAGATGAAGAGAGAAAATTTAAGGCATTCCATCGAATAAAAACTTAACCAGCGTTCATATGAATGTTTCAAATTTAAAGGTAAAAAACGTCACAAATTTACAATGAAAAAGTTGCAGATTTATGATGAAACAAGTAATGAATTTACGAGCAAAAATAGTAAACTCATGTGGAAAAGGTAAAGCAAATTCACAGGAAAAGGTGTAACTTTACTACAAAAAAGTAGCAAATTTATGAAAAGAGAGGTGAAAATTTAAAAGAAAACAGTCTCAAATTCATAAGCAAAAAGTTGCAGATTTATGAAAAAAAGTTGAATATTAAAGAGAAGAAAGTTGCAGATATAAAAGACAAAATGCAAATTTTTTTGGGGGGGGAAAGTTGCAGATATAAAAGAAAAAGGTTGCAGATTTAAAGGGAAAAATCTGCAAATTTAAGAGGAAAAAATGCTAATTTATTCAAAAAAGTTGCAGATTTAAATGAAAAAAATTACAAATTTACGAGGAAAAAAGTTGCAAATTTATGAGAAAAAAAGTTGAAAGTTTAAAAGAAAAAAAAATGCTAATTTACAAGAAGTGTTCCAAATTTGCAAGCTTCTTTTTTTGCATTCAAAGTCTTATGCAACATGATATTAAAAGTTTACGATGATGTTGGGGGGGGTGGGGGTCTCTGTTTTCTCCAGGTTTCTCCAGGTCCAGGTACTGGATTTGCAACTATGACTAATATGTAATACTGTGTGCAGTTTGGAGTTGGGATATCATAGTGTTTTTGTTCAGTGTGCTAAAAACAATAAACTGGACAATCGTTTCCTGCTGATGGAGATAAATGTAGCTCAGCTACACTAAATCTGCAGATTTAACTGTTAATTAATCAGGAGTAATTAGGAGGGAACATTTGGGTGAAAACAGTATTATTAACAGAAGGATCTGTGGGGGATTTTAGACGGTAAAAAGTCACTTTTATGGTAAAGCCAAATCCCAAACTTTGTCCTTGCTTTACAGTCAGATTATTGGGAGACGCTGGGGTGGAGTTTGACGTTTGGAATTTTTCATTAAGCTTAAAT
This sequence comes from Pholidichthys leucotaenia, assembly GCA_020510985.1. Lineage (NCBI taxonomy): Eukaryota > Metazoa > Chordata > Actinopteri > Cichliformes > Pholidichthyidae > Pholidichthys > Pholidichthys leucotaenia. The sequence goes on from CM035844.1 coordinate 211,170,351, forward strand.
TTCCTTTGGAGATAAATGTGATTCCTGTTTCATGGGTTTTATGAGCGCATTTCCTGCCATCTGCCCCCTGTAGTGACAAATTAAGAGAACAAAAGCCCACTAAAGCACTTCATCAAACACAACCGGCTGGCGGCTCATAGAAGGGCGCGAAAAAATGATGTAACAATTTCACGTTTTCCTAACTCATAGATCTTGCATGGCTGTGCTGTCAAAAAAATTGATTTTTCCTTCTCCTACATTTCTGCATGCTCACTGCCTTCGAACAGCTATTAATAAAACGAATCTTTATGACAAGCTCCCAGCTCTTTCGCTTTTCCCCACAGAGCGAAAACACACGTCCACGCACGTACCGGTGGCGCGCAGACAGCAAGGACGCACATTATGACTCACAGTCTGTAACAAATGACCTCAGCTCCGTCTATTTGTTTTGAATGTGCGCAGCCATTACGGGACACCGCGGGGCCGTGACTCGGCTGGCCATAAACGCACCTCCCCCTGTAAGTGCGTGAAGAATTGCTCTCAGATACAAACCGAAAGGGGATGGCGGGAAGAAGAAGAAAAAAAAAAAAGAAGTGTTGGCTTTTATTTTCGGGCGAGAATATTGCTTTTTCTTTGGCTGCGGAGATGTATGGGCTTCCAGAGGACAGGGAGAAATTAAAAAAAAAAACAAAAAACCTTTATTTGAACAATGAGAGAGAAATAATTTGATGGCATAGTATGCTGTGTTGTGAAATGACTTCATTTTGCAGAAAGGGTTGCAGTTTGTGAAAGGGGCTGAAAAGGAGAAGATAACCTAGCTAGTGATATGAGTTCACGGACTGTCTTCGCATGAAAAGCAACAGAGACGGGTCATTGGGTTTAAAATAAACTACTGTGGAGGTAATTAATCAGGCGAGATGCAACGAGCTGGAAGGGTACACGGTTTTATTTCCTCCAACATATTGAAACACGCTTTGTAGCTCGGTGAGCTACTGCGTTGCCCAGGCACGTGTCACAAGCTCTTTTATACACGTTATACAGACAGAGAGAATGCATGGCACATTAGCATAGTGATTGTCATCTAATACACATAAGTCAATACACATCATTAGCATGACATCAGCTAGCGCCCGGCCTGGACGTCCTCTCAGAGGACGCATACATAACAGTCTCGTCTGATTGCCCCCTGGGGCCCTCTGTCCATATGTAAATTGTCCTCCGTTTCCTCCAGCCCTGATGAGTGTGAGATAGTGTCCGTCCGCAGTGTGCTGGGTCACCACACTGCAATAAAAATGGCTGTCAGTCCACGGCAAGATTGAAGTCGCCGATGGGCGACAGAAAAGAAAGGAAACAGGTCTGTGACAAGCCGAGATGTAGGATGCTCACATGTTGGTTGGATGATAATAAGTCCAACAACACTTATGCATTGTCCAGACCGGGGGTGTGCAGCCTGCGGCTCTGGATCCACACCTCCCTCTTTTGCCCACAGCCAGCAGCTCCCTGAGGCTCTGAGAAAAAAACTCAAATTTACAGGAAGAGAAGCAACATGTTTTTTTTTTGTTTTTTTTTATTTTATTTAAGTTTTTGTAAAGGGTATACAGGTCGTTACAGCAATGCAGTGTTTACATTTTCATCACATGTTCCCTTATTTTCTGATATCTGACAACATTGGAAGATTAATTCTTACAACACCCCCTTTTTTTTTTTTTTAAAGTGAAAGAAAAAGTGAAATTAAAGAGAAAAAAAACAAAAAACAAATAACAAAAAAAACAAACAAACCAGTAAAAAACAAACAAAAAGAAAAAGTAAGTAAATAAAGATAAAAGAGCATCTGAGTAGAGTTGGAACAAAGAGCGGAACCATTATTGAAATGGTATTTGTCAAAGATTAGATCTAATGGAAGACACATATGCGGTCCAGGGTTGCCAAAAGTTCATGAACACATCCATGTCCTGTCTCAGTGCGAATGTCAACTTTTCCATCGAGTAAATGTCTTGGATCACGTTAGTCCAATCTTCAGGTGTAGGACAGTCCTTCAACATCCATTTTTTAGTTAGAGCTTTTTTGCTTGCCAATATTAAAACATTGAATAAGTATTTTTCTCCTCGTCTTTCCAGTGAGTCCGGTAGTAAACCCAAATACAAAGTTACAAAAGAAAAGGGAACTGTAATTTTGAATATTTTCCCCAATATTGTCTGTACCTTGGTCCAATATTGGTGGATAACTGGGCATGACCAAAACACATGAAAATGATTTGCAGTCTTTTCACCACACAAGCGCCAACAGTTCAATCCCTTATGGGTAAATTTGTTTTGTGCAGGTGTTCTGAAAAATCTTGCCAAGTTTTTCCATCCAAATTCTCTCCACTGCAGGGATGAGGTACTTTTCCATTGCTGTTTATTTAGCTTTTCCCATATTTCCAGTTGTAAAGTGAAATTCCCCTCTTTTTCCCATCTCTCTTTTATATAAGATGTGTTGTCTCCTTTTAAGTCTTGAAGACCTTGGTATATTTTAGAAATGTATCTGATCCCTGGGATCCCTTTATATGCCATTAAGAAGACCTTCAGAACACCTGACTGGGCCCTTTCCAAAACCTCCTTTTTAAGTATATTGTTTATGTGGTGTCTAAGCTGGAAGAACCTGTAAAGGTCTTGATTTATTAGGCCTTGTTTTTTCAAATCTTCAAAACTTCTTAAGATTTGCCCTTTAAAAAAATCGTAATATTTTATCAGCCCTTTCTCCTTCCACTTTTTAAATCTGGTGTCTGTTTTATTAGGAGTAAAGTCCTGATCATAGGCGATCCATTGCAGAAGTCGATAGGGCTCTTTAGTTTGATTCTCTCTGACTATCTTAAACCAAATTTTTAGCGGGGTCTCTATCCACGGGTTAGTGTTATTCAAAAGCTTAGGTAAGACATTGTTCCCTATTATCGCCTGTAGGGGGATGTCACTTGTTATTTGGCATTCGATCTCCTTCCATTGTGCAGTGTAGACTGGGTTACATATCTCTACTAAAGTTTTAATTTGTGCGGCTTTAAAGTAGTCCCTGATATTTGGCAGCGCGAGCCCACCTTTGTCTTTGTTTAGCTGTAGGGTTCTATATCTGATTCTAGGTCTCTTGCCCTGCCATATGAATCTTGAGATCCTTCTGTCCAGCTCCTGCCATGTTTTTTTGGGAGGTTCTACCGGTATTGTTTGGAAAAGGTATAGAAGACGTGGAAGTATATTCATTTTGACTGCTTCAATTCTTTGTGCAAGCAACATGTTTTTTAAGACAAACTGTTGCACATTCATGAGAAAAATACCATAAAAAAGCAGATGAGGAAAAACCTGCTTTTTTACAGAAGAGAAATCTTGCAAATTTTGAGAAAATGTTGCAATTTTTTAAAGGCAAACATATGCACAACTTACAAAAAAAAAAAGTCCCAAAATTTCTGGAGAGAAAAAAATCATGAATTAACTTGAAAAGGTTGGAGTTTCATGAGAAAAAATGTAACAAACTAATGTAAAAAATGTTGCACTTTTACACGTGAAAGGTAATAAATCCACCACAAAAAAATGTAATAAACTTATGAGAATAGCTGAAAATTTATGCCGAAAAATATTTTTAAATTCTGGAAAAAGCTCAAATTTTACATAAAAAAAAACCACACACACACAAATTTGCAAGAAAAAAAGTCACAAAATATAAATACGTTTTGAAAACTGTGGCAACAAAAGAAGCTGTTTCATTAGAACAAGTTTACATTTAAAAAGACTCCAAATTCACTCCACAAAGGTATCAGATTTGCAAAGCAGAATACAGTCATGCCAAAAATAAAACAAGTTTTGTGGGGGAAAAAAAACTCATTTTTTTTAGTGAGGAAAACAACCACACAAACTTGCAAGAAAGATTTTTTGCAAATAATCAAAGATTTAATAATAATAGCTCGGATTTATATAGCGCTTTACAATGGATACATTATTCATTCACTCCACAGACGCTGATAGTGGTAAGCTACTACTGAGGGCAGACTGACGAAAACACGGCTGCCAATCTGCACCAACAGCCTCTCCGACCACTACCGAACATTTATACACATTCATGCCCAGTGTCACGGACACTGGAGACAAGGTGTGGGAAAGTGTCTTGCCTGGGGACGCAACAGCAGGATGTCTGGGGAGAGCGGGATTCAAACTGCCAACACTCCAGTTATTGGACAACCCACTCTACCGCCTGAGCCACTGCTGCCCACATTTCCCTCCTCCGTTCCAGTTTTTTTTTTTTTTTTTTTGCCGAGCACCAAGCTGGACAGCAGAAAGATCCATTTTTATATGGTCTTTGGCATGACCCGGCCGGGACTTGAACCCCAACCTCCTGGTTGTGGGGCAGATGCTCTAGAAAATGTTGTAATTTTGCGAGAAAAGATAAGAAATTTGCATTGACGCGTTAGGACAGAAACTCAAACCAGTATGTCTTGGAAAATAGAAAATGCACAACAAAAGAAATGGGGTCAGTGTCTTTGCTAACTGTAAGAAGTCGTTTGAAGAAATGGGATTTACTCACAGAAAAGCGAAATGTAAACCATCATCAACACCTAAACAGAAGACAAGGTTACAGCGCAGTAAAGAGAAGTAGTCATGGACTGGGGATGATTGGATGAAAGTGATATTCAGTGATGAATCAAAACTCTTTATTCCAGTGAAACCCGTGCGGTTGCTCTTTTTGTTGGAGGTCTGTCTCTGAGCCACACGTGTGCAGGATTGATGGAGTTTTGCAGTAATGCATCATCAAAACTGGTCAGTATGTCATGATAAGGGCTTAAATTGGGCTGCAGTTTGGAGTTCAGACATCAGTGTAACCTTGTGCTATCATTGTGTTTTCTTGAAGTTCCAATATTCTGTTGCATCCAGAAAAGACTACAAGGACATTTCATTATTTAAAAAAAAAAATAAAATCATAATTACTTCGAGTGCAGAGTGTAGTTTCTCTGTTAAAACTACTTGTGTAGCCTTAATTAAAACGTACTTGAGACTGCTTCCTCCCTTTAAAACAATGTTATTAAAAATGATCAAAACTAAACTCTTCAATTATTGCACTTCAGGGCTGCTCTTTTTTTGTTGTTGTTGTTGTTTTTGTTCTGGAAATGAATACTTGAATGCTTGCCACAATGCCCAGTAGTGGCCAACACATAAAACACCTGAATGCTGGTGTGTCCTTGAATGCATCACCAAGGAGAGTGGCTAGAATGGTGCCTTCTGGCAAATATGATCCTACAGTCGCCGCAATAAAGAGAGTTGAATTAAACTTTTGTAGCAGACTGAATGAAAGCCATTCTCTGTCCATCTTAGATGTAATAAAAGGGTGGTCTGATGCAGGGCATAATCAGGAGATGACGTAGCATCTAGAAGATGAGAGAAGATCCCGTGCATTAAGTATTATTGCTCTGAAAAGGTCAAATGAGTGGCATGATATTGCATTTTAAGTCCTTTCCCACGGAGGACTGGGGCTCTGTAAATGAGACGGGTATTAAGTGGTCACAGCATCCTGCGTGTGTGGCTCCAGGGGTGCCGGGGGATGGAGACTGGCAAATGAGCTTTGTGCTGCCGAGTCCGCGGGAGTTGGATCATTACACTTCCGGCGCTCCCATGTGACGGCCGTTTTGGCTTGTGTCAGCACAATTTATAAAGCAACCCAGTGTGAAGCGCACGGGGGCACGGAAGTGTGTGAGTGTTTATGAAAGTTTGTCATGCTCGTGTTTATGGGCGCTTTGGCGTAGCGGATGTGACTCCCTCACAGCCTTTTGGTCTGGCAGGATAGAAGCTCAGACGTTAAATTAGTGGCTGCGTTTACAATTTATAAACCGATTTTGTTTGGATTTCTGGAGTTATCTGATTATTAGTCATCTAAACAGCATAATCTGATTTTCTTTATCAGATAAAGGCCATTATCCGATTAGAAGAAATCAGATAAACACATCCGGTTTATTGCCCAGTAATCCTTTTACTCAGTGCATGTAAACCTTGGGAAAAAATCTAGCAAGTTTATGAGAAGATCATCACTAATTTACAAGAAAAAAGTTGCAGATATGCTGTGGATAAAAGTTCAAAATTACACGGAAACCCCCCCCCCCCCCACACACACACACACAAATTTACAAGATAAATGAAGAAGTCACTAATTTACAAAAAAGTTGCAAATTTACAAGAAAGTGTGGCAAATTTATGTGGAAAAATTACACAAATTTACAAAACGTTCCAAATTTACATCTAAAAAGTTGCAAATTACAAGAAAAAAAAATTGCAAATTTGTATGGGGGAAAAAGTCACTAATTTACAACAAAGAAGCTACAAATTTACATGAAATAAGGTGCAAATGATGAGAAAAATGGAAAAGTTGCAAAGTTACATAAATAAAGCTGCAAAATTACTAGGGCTGTGCATCTATTGAAAATATGTAAGTAATGAATCAAGTTTTTCTATAATTATGACTGATCACTAAAATTGAAAGAAAGAATGAAAGAAAACTATATTTCAGCAAATGTGAATTGCATTTTATTCATTGAATGTACCTCTGGCCATCACATTCAACGAAATACTGCTATGGGCTTGAAGCAGGGTGTGTGTGCAGGATGAGGTAGTGCAATTTAAGGTGCCATGATGGCCCCCGAGGATCAGTTTAGTGTGGTGTACACTTTGCAAATTTAAACTCTGACAAACAAGACCTACTCTTCTTTTAAGCTGGGCTAGCTGCTGTGACAAACCACTCACCACTGCTGACACCACCTCAGCCTAATTTTTTTTTTTTAATCCATTACTCGGCCCACATTTGTCAAAAACGTTGACACATTAAATATCCCAGTACTAAAAATGACAAATTTGCAAGAGAAAAATGTGCAAATTTATATGAAAAAGTCACTACTCTATAAAAAGACAAATTTGCAAAGGAAAAAATGCGAGTTAATGTAAGTAAATGCAAGTAAATTAAGAAAAATGAAAAAAGGTGCAAACTTTCAATGAAAAAGTAGCAGATTTACTAGGAAAAAGTCATAAATTTATTAGAAATATGTTACAAATTTAATTCAAAAAATAGCAAGTTTATGAGGAAAAAAAGCTGCATATTTGCAAAGAAAAGTTGTAAGTTTATGAGAAAAAAGTTGCAAATTCTGAGAAAAAAATGCAAATTGTAAGAAAAAGTTGCAAGTTTGCAAGAAAAAAGTTGCAAATTTATGAGAAAAAATGTGCAAGTTTATGAGAAAAAAAGAATTAAAAATTGCATTAAAAGTTGCAAATTTCTGCAATAAAAGACAATGACTTGCAAGAAAAATGTTGCAAATTTATGAGAAAAAAGTTGGCAGTGATACTGTTGTAAAAGAGTATCTCAGCGGCGACTAATTTTCAGTATTGATGAGTGTCTGAGTAGCAACTATTTCTGACAACCCTAACATGCTGCAGTCTGATTCCTTTTGGTTGTTTTTGCTAATCTGCTCATGTGCTAATATGTCAGCCATGTTGAAAACCAGACAGGGAGTTTGAGTTTTTACGCCATGTTCTTGGGAAGAAATTCAACTTTTGACAGAATCATGTAAAGGAGTTCTAAAAAACCCCTGATTACTAATGTGTATGTAAACCCATCAGATGTGATTATGTGAACACTGCCAGTTATCAGATTACTGCGGCCATGTGAACTGGGTCGGTGACACTTTATGAGCCAGGCTGGGGTAGCAACAGCTTAAAAGCATCGACGTATTGGTGTCCAAAACACCCACTCATCTCCATCTAGGTGGATTTTTCTCTCTGATGGCCACCAAAGTGAGCGCTCACCGAACCGTCCCCCCCCCCAAAGTGCCTCTGAGTCTTTAAAACGTGTCGCTCGCTCATGCTTCCCTATTCATTTTCCCCTCTTCTCATGCGCCGGCCCTTGCACCGGCGCACCGTGCTCTCTTTCCTCGCTCTCACTGAGCCCCTCTTTATTTTCCCATCCCTCCTTCCCCCTCTTCTTGTCAAACAGGCATGGAGCTGCCTCCCCGGTGTTCCCACCCCACATCGTCGATGCAGCAGTTTTGTCTTTTTGGCTCCATCTAATCCATTAGTAATCCATTTCAGGGGCTGTCAGCCTTATAGCAGCCACAGAATGCACCCCGCATGGTTTATCTGTCACAGTTTGTCAGCTCTGTGCTGACCGGTGAAGGCCTTGGATGCAGCGCATCCCTATAGATGCCGTACAATATACAGAACTACTGCTGAACAATACTGCGTTGTCTTATATGTCAGTGTAAAGGAGATGGAGAGCGCTTGCTGGAGGTGTGCTTGGAATTGCCAGAAAAAGACCGACGCATGCAGTAGTGTACAGAATGTGTGCAATTTATTTCTTGGTGGAATCCGATGGGCTTTTGTTTTCTGGTTCTCAGTTCTTGTGCCTCAGTGCTTTCTTCCCTCGATTCTCTTCATCTTGTTTTTAGCTGAGTTGGCTTTTTCTCTCAGACCCTCAGTCTGCTTTAAAATTCACAGAACTTTAAAGCAAGCAAACAAAGCATTAACATAGTTTCCAGCTGCACAAGACATCAGCTTACAGTATGCATATATGCAGTTATCACTCCACTGATTTACACCTTCAGTTTGAGTTTTGTGTTTCTTATTGCTTATAGTAGCAGATATCTACCAGCAAGTGCATTTCTGCATCTCCGCACATAGAAATAATAAAAAAAGATTTCTGAAATTATGTATGTCCTGCCTGTGCTCAATCATTTGCTACATTCAACGGCCAATTAGAGTGAGCTCTTTGGCTGATAACTCAAAAAAATGCGGATGAGGCTAGTTTTGTGCCGATGGTGTTGGAATCACCAAGCAGACATGGTTCACCGACGCCTTGAATCTGATGCCCGATCACGTGCTTGGTGTTCATATTTTTACAGCAGCACTCTACATCTGGAATTTCAGACCTCTATTAGTCATCTATTAGTGATCTATCAAGGAAAACACCTAAATTTAATAGTGACATATGGTGGAATTTTTACTTTTTCATTGTTTTCGTACATCACTGTGGGTATTTAGGATGTCTATCAAAAGAGAAAGTCTGAAATCACACAGTCATTAAATGAGCAGTTTGGATTTGTCTCCGGATGTGACGTGAAACCCAGATCTTATTGGAGTGATGCCACGCCTTCAGCTTTAACCCCACCCATGTTTAGGATGTTTCCCAGTGAGTGTCACAACTGTGCTGCGAGTGAGTTAGCTCAGTGGTGCGACCTGTCATGTGTCTGAGCTGTGCTCAAACTCTTCATGTATTTTTGAGTATTTTTCTGTCTGTTATTATTTTCTGGTTTGGTTCTGTTATTTTTGGTAGTATGACATGAGCCTTTTCCTCTCCCAGGCACCCACCTTTCACTTGCAGTCTGCCCCAGTTCTCAGCTGTGACTGATTGTTAATTAGGTCACCCTGCCTGCTCAGCCACACCTGCTGCTCATTTGTCTGCCCAGTATTTAAGCTCTGCAAGTTCATTGTTTCACTGTGGCAGCACTACATGGACTTTCTTTTTAGACTAGTCCTCTCGCTTCCCCAGAGCATGCCCTGCTCTGGATTGCCAACCTTGTAAGTTGTTTTTGTTGCCTTTTCATGGATAGCAGTGTCCTGTGTGCAATGTTTATTTTTCAAAGAACTTTGGACTAATCATCTCTCTTTCCCTCCAGAGCTTTCCATGCTCTGGAGTGCCATTCTTGTTAGTTGTTTTGTTTGTATTTTTATGTTAGTGCACCGTTTGAATTTTTTGGTTAATAAATGTCACTAAACAATTCAGCATTTGGATCTGCCTTTCTGCCCCGTAGGGGCCAGTTCATGACACAACCGCAGTTATTATGGCTCTTTCTTATGAATTCTAGTCAGTCCAGTCTTCCCAGCTGGGTTATTAACCCACATTCAATAATATATCACACCACTCTTTCCTGGTTTGTTATGTTTTGACCAACATGATCTGGGAAATAAGGCCTTTAGGATGGTTAGCTAACCTGCAAGTGTCGACGTGACCAGGGTTTTTATGCATAGTTTAGCCTCTAGATATCACTGGTCACTAATCCACAGTTAATTACATATCATGTTTCATTTTGGCTTATTTATTTAGAATTTTGCCCATGAAAGCCTTGAAATCTCGCTGATTGCTAGCCTAGCTTAGCTAAAGCTTCAGACTCCCTTTGAGTTACCAGAGCCTGTTGTTCCCCTGGGACCACTCAAACTACACACACTCTTGGCCTGATGGTTTTTTTGTTCACGCATTCAGTCAGTTTTGTCAGTCAGTTCAGGTTGGCTCCGGCAGCTGAAGCTAACGGCTAGCATTAGCATGACATTGACCATAGATCTTAGCAGGGATGAAATATGGAGGGTAGGTTGAACTGGAATAATTGGAATTCAAAGAAACAGGCACTGAAACAGGTAATTCTGATGAAGGGTATTTCTTCTGGGTTGAAAATGGTGCTGCACTTTTTAAACCTTGAGGTATTTTGACCAAAGCACATCACAGACAATTTAATTAATCATTAATATCTCTGGAAACTGTGTCAGCACGTGTCAAAAGTGCATAATAATGTCCCCTTCAGGAATGGTGACTCAATTGGCTACAAGATGCTGCACCCAAAATTGTCTGTAGACTGTACATAAAAGATAAAAATGTTTGCCTATGAGGATGTGTTAAGCTTGTATTCTATCTAATGACCAGCAGATGGTGGCATCTGTCACAACAAAATAGTTCTGGTTATCATATACAGGTAACATAGCAGCATGCCTTTCATTTACCAAGTCACTTTTCTGATAAATGCATGCCTGTAATTGCTAGATTTACACTCTGTCAATTAAAACTAATGACAACAGACTCAAAATTAATTTTATGCCTTGACACATCAGATACAGATTATCCCAGTCATTTTGAGGTGTTAAAAAAACAAAAACAAATTATGATGCAACAGCATCCGCTTGACTAAAAAAAAATAAATAAATAAAAACATGGCCAAATGTGTCTAAGGGTGTTTTCACATCGAGTCTGTTTGGTCTTGCCTTTTGGACCAGACTTTTGGTTCAGAGCAAAATTTTAGGTGTGAGCTGAACCAAAGAGCCAAAATCTGGTTCGGCAAAAAGAAATGGTCTCAATCCAGATCAAATTGAACCTTGGTCTGGTTTGTTTAGTGTGCGAAAGCAAAGTTCAAACTTTTGAGCCAAACACAAGAAGTTAAGGCAGCCGATAAAAGGGAAAATGAGCCACTGTAGTACTCAAAGAGAGGAAATATGGATGTCATCAGCATAAAGAGTTACTTGGGGAAAAAAAAATCATTAAAATGCATAAATTTGCCAGATATTTTCAGAGAGGATGCCACAGAGTTTTTGAAAAAGAAGATTGACATGCAATACCACCTTAAAACACCTTGGAAAGTGAATAGCATGTTCACTAACTGCCCGTCTGCACTAATGACACAAACACTGTCATGACAAGAAGGTGAAGGTGCATCAACTAAAGTTGTTTCGTTTGCTTCAGAAAGGAGCAGTGTGAAACCGAACCAAATGTTTACAGTGTAACAAAACTATGAACCTTGGTCTGGATCTTGGTGAAAACACCCTAAAATGAGTCGGACTATATTTTGTAAATTCTGCCTGAAGTTCGTTCCTCTGCAGTTTTATTTTTGTCATTCACGAAAGAATACTAAAACTAATCGCCTTGCCTCTAATGCACTTCATCTTAGGATATCAATGATATCCATGGCAGTCTGACTGAAGAGAATGAAGGAAATCCATTGAGCCATTAACTTGTAATTGCAGCCTGACTGACTCCTGTTGAGAAGAAGTTATGGAGCTTCACTTGAAAGTTTCACAGAAGGTGAAACCATGGCTCTGTATGATGCCTTTCTAAATGTTAAATGGACTGCATTAATATGCTGCTTTCACTGGTTTCATCGACAAACCGGCGCGCTTCAGCTTTATGCTAAAAGCCTTATTCACCTATTCATATGGAACTTTTTACATTTATACATAAAGCGCTTTCAGAAGCCCATCAGGATTTTAAACAAAACTCTACAGTGTAAAACCAAGTTACTGTTGATCTGTCTGTGTCTGCACTTTACAGAGAATAATCTCGGCTGTTGCAACATTTCAGCTCGCTTGGTAGGAGAAGGGTTTATAAAGCTTTAGTTTCCAGGTTGTAATCCTGACTGAGTCAATTTAGCACATAGCTTATTATGTATTACAGGCTGTTTCTTGCAAAAGGGTTGACATTCTGTCATATATTTCTTAATGCTCTGTTGCCTGTTTTGCATTTATTGTTGTTCAACCAAAATGAGCGCCGCTAAGCTCCACGGACCACATTTTGCATAAGATGTTTTATGGCAGACTTTGGGCGTGAAGCTAAAAAGCCTGATTCTGTATTTCTTGGCTGTGACTGTCTTTGCATGGCAGGATGCTGCACGCATAAATGTCTTTGCTTTTCTTTTCAAGGATTGTGTAATTGCCACAAGCTGATAAGAGTTTCACTGTTGTTGACACAATTGGAAGGTAAAAATCTGAAGTGTTCTAATTTGTGATGGAATATTGATACCTAGTTTCACGGGAGAATTTTTCATTCTGTTTTTAGGGGGGGTGCAATAAAGAGAACTTTTCTGAACGGGAAGTATTGAGAACGACACTAAGTGTTATTGTAGCCAGGGCTTCTCCCAACAAAAACATTGAAAAATAAACTTGGGTAATTATATAGATGAAGGAAGAAAGTTGCATAGAATAAAAATGTAATCATAATCCATATGAATGTTAAAAAATTAGGAGAAAAAGAGCTACAAACCTTCCATGAAAAAGGTAGCAAATTTATTAGAAAATCTTTTACATTTACAAGAAAAAATGTCAAATATATGAGAAAAGGGTCACAAAATTATGACAAAAAAGGTTGAGTGAGTTCATAGAGATGACTAATTCAAGGACTGTGTTATAATGTGTTAAAATGCATAAAAATGGTTAATTTGTTCTTAAATATGTTGTATCTGCTTAAAAAAATATGAAATCACATGTATTACTGCTGAAATATAATCTGGTTGAAACCTTTTAAATGAACTACTGTTTTAGTAGTTTTGCATTTTAAAATTAGGAATGGGCGTATCGATAATCAAGTATGAGATAAGCCTTTATTAGTCCCACAATGGGGAAAATCCAGTAGAAGAAGTGTCAATACTTCGATACCAGCTGGTCGATACTCTGGAGTCGATACTGTTTTCAATATCATGATACTGTGGAGGAATAAGATCAAGCGAGATGCGACGAGCTGGAAGGTTGCAGAGTTTTATTACCTCCAACATAATGAGACACACTTTGTAGCTCTGTGCGCTACTGTGCTCTACTATCTGTGAATTTTTCCTCTGTATGCAAATTGTCCTCTGCTTCCTCCAGACCTGCTGAGTGTGCGGAATATCCTTGCAGAATGTGGTGGGTCACCACAGGGCTCCCCCCATAACACTCAGAAGGGGTCACCAGTGTGGAGGAATAAGATCAAACGAGATGCGATGAGCTGGAAGGTTGCAGAGTTTTATTACCTCCAACATAATGAGACGCACTTTGTAGCTCTGTGCGCTACTGTCTGTGAATTGTCCTCTGTATGCAAATTGTCCTCTGCTTCCTCCAGACCTGCTGAGTGTGAGGAATGTCCTTGCAGAGTGTGGTGGGTCACCACAATACCACCTTAATACAAAATGTGCAATTAGTTTTCACTTCTGGGAGTTTTAGGCATTAAATTTATGTGTGAAAACCAGTGGAAAAACCAGCCCAGGCATGTTTTAGAGATGGTCTGCCGTGTCACATGATTATGGCAGACTATCAGATGTCAGAGCTGAAGTCTCACTGCACATTGGCAGCCTCCAGTCAAGCAGTCACGGTGACTCCAGGGCAGAGCAGAGTGAGAGTGAGCTCAGCAGCATCGCTGGCAGCAGAAGTATATGAGTAACACTCTTTGAACCTATGTGTAACATTGAATGGGTTTCTAACTTACAGCTACCCTATAATGGCAGATTTGCAGCGTTGGTTTGCAGGAAAAACACGTACAGAGCTCAGCTGCTGCCTGCAGTGTACACACACACGCAGAGAGCAAAAAACACGTACTTGTTCGTATAACGGGACCTGCCGGGGATGTCCGAGCACTTTCAAGCTACAGGATAAAGATTCAAATCACTATTTAGCCCTCCCCCCATGTTTTTTACCTTTGACTGCAGTATGCACCATCAGCTGTTCAGTGCTGTTCTGATAGATATGTCAGAATGTCAGAACACCGAAGGAGGAGGACCCAATCAGCTGACTGCCTGAAGCACAGAGCTCAGCTGTTTTCCATGATAAATCACACTTTGTTGTTGGCTGCGCCTCCTGGCAAAAGCACAATCCATGCATTATCTTGATTTTTTTTTCCACTTTATTGAAAATAAATGTTTTTTTTTAATCACCATCAGTTCGCATGCCTTTGAGCCAGGTTGTGAACACTGTCATCTGGCATTCCTGACGTGTCACATCAGCTGTTTGACGTGACCGACCTGACAGATTTGACAGCTCTGCCAGGTCAGTCACACCCCCTGCCATGGTCTGATACAAGCATTTTTCTTTTCGATACGATACGAAAGTCGATATGGGACTTTTTCTTCAATACGATACTTTTTGCCCCAAATCACATGATTGCAGTTTCATTAACAACTTTATTGCAAGGGCAATATGAAATATGAATAAAACTCATCAACATAAACACTTGAAAGAAATGCTTATAAAATCATAATAAAATAGAACAATGAGTAAAGTAAATAAAATAAAATGATTATTTTTTTCCAATTATAATAAAAATAACTAAGACTTAAAATGAATGCAAAATTAATTCAGTTTCTTAATTTGGTGAAGATTCTCAACTGAATTCAAGTATTTTTTACTTCTGAAATGTTTCACCATTCATCCAAATTCTATGGTAATACCAAGCAGCATATGTGTTTTTTTTTTTTCACAATGCAATGGGTTTTTTTTATTAATTTTATTTATTTGTTATTTTTACACTATTTTACAAACTTACATAGTGCTTATTTTCTTTATTTTTCAAGTTTTATGCTGTTTGGTATCACCATAGAATTTAGATGAATGGTGTAACATTTCAGAAGTAATGCTACTTCTGCCACTCCGGATGCTGCTGAGTTCACTCTACACGGGAGTGAGTGCTTGACTGCGCAGTGAGTCTTCAGTTCTGACATCTGATAGGCTGCCATAATCATGTGACATGGCAGACCATCTCTAAAATATGCTTGGGCTGGTTTTTCACTGGTTTTCACACATAAATTTAATGCCTAAAATCCTCAGAAGTGAAAACAAATTGCATGTTTTTTTTTATTAACTCTTTGAGTGTGTCTGTCGCTGAATTGCGACATAACCCCTAGTGGTCAAGAGTGGTAAATATTTTTTGTCAATAAAATAGTTCAGATTTCCAAGGCTGTAACTTGAAAGTGGTAAGAGATAATGGCTTACTGTCAATTAGATGTAAAATATGATCCAAAGTTTCAGATAGGAATAAATTTATGCATCTAGTTTGCATAATGTCGCGGCACCTCTTTAAATTCTATAACTCATCAAAACTGGACTTCGGACGTATTTACACAAAGAATGGTTCAGTCTTTTGACACTGTTTTTTGTACAGAGGTACCTCATCTTATCTTCAAAGTATATGAACAAGAAATCAGTACAATATTAAAAAAAAAAAAAAAACACAGAAATTCCTCACTTACCGGTGGCTAAGGGGACTCGCTCGATGCCATGGTCGCTGCGTTTTCACCCATTGTGGTCATTATTTTGCGTTCTGTTGGTCATTTATGCTCTCTACCACATCTACAAAGTCTTATGATTATCCCACATAAATTTTGCTTGTATCCTGCAGCTATTTTCCGCATACAAAGCCGACTAAGTGACGGTGCGCAATGACGGACGGCAGCCATATTAGCTTTCTGGGCTAAAATGCTAAAAACAGGAAAAGGAAATGAGGAGTTCTTCTCCTTTGGTGTATTACGTGTCATCCATTGAGTCCTCCAACGGCTGTCTGCCACCTTCTGAAACTGGCAGATCAGTACAAATCCTCAATGGAGCCGATCATGTCAGAATGAGATGACAGGCGCAGTACCGCGCTCTGCCACTAGGGGCATGCAAAACCTCACACTCAAAAGGTTAACATAGTGGTATCGTGATATTTTAAAAAGTATCAACCAGCTGGTATTGATACTTGAGTATCGATACTCCCATCCCTAGAGCGAGGTGGGTTTAAAAGTATGAGCCCTGACAAGATCCCAATTGGGGCCAGAGCCGGGGATGAAAGGAGACCAGTCTCCCAGAGACGGGCAAGGGCAAATGAAGATAAGGATGAAGTGAGGCTGCAATGGCACTCCACCACCTGATTCACACGGTCACTCCCCTGAAGGACAGACCGGCTGACTGTGAGGCAATACCACTCTGGGTAAATAAAATGAGTGGCGAGGAGGAAGAAAGGAGAATGCCTCAGCTGAGAACTGACATTTCAAACACTGAACATAACCCCAGTGTTCATGGTAAGAGTGGGTTTAAAACCCCTAAAATTTAAAATCCTTTATACTTAGCATTGAATGAATTTTCTTTAGCTCTGTTACAGGCTATAGAAAGGTTTACGATGATATTTGGGGGGATTCTCTCTCTTTCCCCCCCGATATATGCCTGTGCGAGCAGCTGAGGCTTTAATGATGACTGATATTGTTTTAAACATTTGTGCATGTGTGGGCCGCTGATGCAAATCCTATTGCTCTGAGTGAACGTGTAGGGGGTTTCATTATTGACCGTGATCAAGTCGTTCCCAAGCGGGCAACTACTGCAATTTGTGCGCGCGCCCACATGGGCACTCGTATGGGCACGGTCATGGAGCGCACACCGCTGAACGGAGAAGACGATACAAAGAGCCCCCATTCTCACTCATGTTACACCAGCTGTTTAATGACAACAGCAACGGACATCAAAAGCAGATTCATCATATTTTATTGGCACTGCCATTGTGAGAGATCAGCTCCTGGACGAGGCTGAAATTGTTATTATTAGACTTCTGCTGAGATTAATCATGTCTGCTGCATGTGGACGGAGCTGTGTGAGAGAGGGAGGAAATGAAGAGATTTGGATTGGAGGAGTTGATTTTATCCATGAGTTAAGGTGATAAATGTTTCGGTGATAGTGGGAGTCTAGTTTTTGAAAATTTAGTAGTGATGGAACGTTTTGCATGTTGTGAGTTTAATGATATTTTCCATCTGAAAAATTATTTTTCTTTCATCTGGAGCACATTTTAATGCAGTTATTGTTGATTTGTAAAGCTGTGTTTCAGCATTCTTATCGAGCTGTCAGAGGATGACAGTTAAGGATTGTCCAGCCAACGTTTATGTTGTATTAAAATGTTTTTCTTTATCTTTGATTAAAAAAAGCTGGGAATAACATCAAATCAAGCCAAAAGAGGGAAAAAAATACCAGAAACCATTATTATTTAAAACTGTGTGACGTGCATTAGAATCTAACTTTGTCAGTGCCAGAATCAACTTCGAGTGTTTTCACACCTAAGCAGTTTGGTCTGAATTTTAGAGTTGGATTTGGACCAAAATTTTAGGTGTTAAACCTCCCCTGAACAATGGTCCGGACCACTGAGCTGAAATTTGTTCCAACATAAAGAGGTGGTGTCAGTCCGGGTTAAACTGAGCCATGTGTTTAGAGTGTGAAAGCAACTTTCAACCAGGTTCGGACTTTCGAACCAAACACAGGAAGTTAAGGCAGCTGATAAGAAGGAAAATGTTTAATGTTTATTTATTTAAAAAAGGGACGGTGCATATTAATGAACAGAAGACATGTAAATATGCAACATCAAAGATTCTAGCTGAAGCTAATTTCCATCTCGCGTCCCAATGCCAATGCCAGCCACATCAAACGGATAACACAATACAACAATAACAAAGCAAATAACGCAATACAACAGTAATAACAATAGCAATAAGATTGCACACTGATAGGAAGAGATAAACAAACAACGTTAAGATGAACATTGTTGATCTCAGACCAGCAAAAAGTACCATAGTGACCAAGGTGTTACTCAGGATGTTTAAGTGTAAAGTGCTAAACCATGGTAAAAATAAAATGAGCCATGGTAGCACTTGGCAAGAGGAAGAGATATATTTTTTAATTGAAATAAGGCCCATTATTAGCATAAATACTTACAGTATGTATGTGGGGGGAGGGATTCATAAAATTGCAGAAGCTTACCAGATAATTTTGGAGAAGATGCATTGGAGCGTTTATGAAAAACTAGACTTGCAATACCACCTGAAGATCATCACGACTGATGAGAAGGATAAATGTCCTTTTTAATGAAGACCTGGATAATATTCTAGCCTCACTTAACTAATAACCTTCAACCTAATTTGCAGTTACTGATGTGCCCAGATTTTCAGAAAACACCTGAAAGGGTGAGTAGCATGTTTGCTAGCTACTGATCTGTGCTACCAATGCAAACATAATCATGACAACAAGATGTACAGTCATGTAAAAAAAAAATTAGGACACCTCATTAAATATTCAGTTCTTTATTAATAAATGTTCACATATCTATGTCTAACCTTGTTATTGTTTTTATTTGCATTTTTTAACATTTATTTTAGCCATTTGAAGTGGGAGTGAATGTGGGGATGTCCTAATTTATTCCTCACTATTTGTTTAGAATTACATTTAACAGAAAATCTGAAAGTCTTTAATTCATTTTTAATTGTTTAGCTGTATTACATGAATCTCCCAGTATTTTCAACATTGATGTTAAATATCCATATGTCCAAATATGTTAAAAAAAAACACATGCTTATACAGGGTGTCCTAATTTTTTCACACGACTGTAGCTGCGTCATGTAAAGTTGTTGAGTTTGTTAAGAAAAGGAAGAGTGTGAAACTAAACCTAACTTGACCAAATGTAGGCAACGGAACAAAAACACGAACCTTGGTCCAGATCTTTGTGTGGACTTTCAGGTGTGAAAGAAACAACGCCCCTCAAATTTAGATGAATTTAATTTAGCATGGAGACAGAAACAGATTAGATTATGACAGATACGTTGACACAATTTTTATAACAAATAGATTAAAAAAAATCTAACACAACGTCTGACTGCTAGTCGTGTGTGCAGTGTGAAGTCTGCATCAATGTGGCCTGCTGTGCATGTGCCTGAGTACATGAACTTTGTGACAAGCTGGCTAGCTAGAAGGCAATAGTAGGCTTTATTTGAACACCATTCACAACTTGTGAGTGGATTTTCCATGTCATAGTTTGGAATCTTACTGTGTCTACTGCTGCACTGGTGGTTTGTGTTCTTCGCGTTTAGGCCATGCATCACTAGAACCCAGCTACGCATGTGTGAGACTTGCTAGCTAGCTTGAAAAACTTGAAAAGCCTAAAAAGTTGCTTGTAATCCTAGGCTAATCAAAACTTTTGGCTCACCATTGCACAGGTTTTATCTGTACGAATGCTCTTCTAGCTGTATGTTGTTGCTATGAATAGTATTGCTGCGTTCGAAATGTCCACTCATTCACTGCAGAGTGCACTACATTTAAGTGGGAGCCAATTTAAATGTGCATTATGTAGTGAATAAGTGGACATTTCCAATGCAGCATATGTGTCTTCTTTCTTTTCTTCTTCTCTCCCCTCACCCTCCAACTTGTGGTAGATGACTGCTACTCCGCGAGTCTGGTTTTGCTGGAGGTTTCTTCCTAGAAGCAGAAGGCAATTTATTTTTTTTAAACAAGGGGGATGTGGCGTATTCACCAATTTAGCATGAGGTACAAACATATAAATGCAAATTAGGTACAAATTTGCCAAAATAAAGGTGCAAAGATATGATAAAAGATGCCAACATATAAATTAAAGAAGCAAATTACATTTTAATTACACAAAATAAAAAGTTAACCACCATCCAGATGAGATTTGCAAATTTGAATGAAAAAAAGTTAAAAATTTTACAGGAAAAAAAACTGCTAAATTTTGAGAAAAAAGTTGTAAATTTATGAAGAAAAAAGTAACAAATCCTCTATATAAAAAAAAAAAGCTCAAAATTTACAAGAAAGTATTGCAAATTTAAGGGGGGGGGGGAAATTACAGGAAAAAGTTGCAATATTTTGTGGAAAAGTCACAAATATATGAGAAAGAGCTGAATTTTTTTTTAGGAAAGTCACAAATTTATAAAAAAGTTGCAAATTTATGAGAAAAAATCAAACTTTTGAAAAAGTTGCAAATCTACAAAAAAAGTTGAAAATTTACAGGGAAAAAAATGCAAATTTTCAAGAAAAAGTTGCAAGTCTATAAAAAAAAGTTGAAAGATTTCTTTGTTGTTGTTTTTTTGTTTGTTTTTCCATTTCTCCTTAGAACTGGTCCTCCAAGGTCAAGTTTCACTTACATAACGTGATATAAAAAGTTTATGATAATATTGAGGGTGTGATTCTCGCTTTTGTCCAGGTTGAGAGGGGCATTGTCCCCCTCCTCCGTGATTTATACAAATGTGGATGTGGGGATGGCAGGTTAACAAGGGGGATGATTTGGCGTCATTTTGCAGACAAGGGGGATAGCATCCCCCCCCACTCCCCCACCTTTTCTTGCTCATAGCTCATCTGATTGTTGGGGTTTTCTCTGAATTACTTAGGATTTGGACCTTATGTATCTAGCACCTTCAGATGATTTTTTTGTTGTTGTTGTTGTTGTGATTAGGCACTGTATAAATAAATCTGAACTGAACTTAACTGAATTGAAAACTTCCTGAGAGACTTGTTAGTATTGACTCACTTTTTGGTCCAGCCTCAAGTGGCCACTTGAGGAACTGCACCTGTCCCAACGTCAACCCAGAACTTTACCAAAGTGCACAGTACACTCTGATGCTCACTTTGCATGGCTTTCTTTTTAATCGCTGGCATTCTGCACACACTTCAGTATCCTCTCAGTTGCTGCCTAATGATCTCAAAACAGGCACTTACCTGTCAGTGCTCCCCACTATGCTGCAGCTCTAATGGCTGAATAAACAGTTTAGCACTGATTGTTCCCTCAGTGGCATCTCACAGGGGTGTTGAATTACTTTAGTTCACCCTCCGTCACCCCTCTGCACTCCCGCTGCATCTGTACCTCCAAACTTCTCTTGCTCATTAGCCCAAGTCCCAAAATCCATTGGCAGATATTTCAGGTCACTGCTGAGGGGGGACAGTAAACAGAACATTTTCTCCACAGTAAATATCGAGGGGAACGCTATAGGTGCTACTGTAGTTGGGGTCTGATGCAAAGTTGTGTTTACGGACCCCTATAATTGTAATAGAGAGTTCAAACCATTTAAAAAAAAATTATAAAAACTATAGCCATTAGCTAGATCATCAACAACAAAAACAGAATAAAAATTAAACCAGCGTCTACATGAGTGTTGCAAATTTAGAAGAAAAGTCACAAATTTACAAGAAAAAAGCTGCAGATTGATGACAAAAAAAGTAGTGAATTTATGAAGAAAAAATGGCAAATTCATAAGGAAAAAAGTTGCAAATTTACCAAAAATTTTTGGAAAGTTCTGGGGGAAAAAAGTTGCAAATTTACAAAAAAAGCAATTTTAATAATAATAATGCATCGGTTTTATATAGCGCTTTATCATATATACTCAAAGACGCTTTACAATTAGGTACATTATTCATTCACTCCAGACAGACAATGGTAGTGGCAAGCTACTACTGCAGCCACAGCTGCCCTGGGGCAGGCTGACGGAAACGTGGTCATTTTATTAAGAGTTGTAGAATTCAAGGAAAAGTTTCAAATTTATGAGAAGTTTAGATTCATGAGAAAGCTGCAAACTTCCAATAAAAACATTAGATTTATAAGTTTTAAATGTATGAGGAAAAAAGTTGCACATTTACAAGAACAAACCTGCAAATTTATGTGAAAAAAGTTTAAAATATGAGAAGTTGCAATTTTACAACAAATGCTGCAAATTTAAGAAGTTTTAAATGTATGAGGAAAAATATTGCAAATTTACAAGAAAAAAGTTGTAGAATTCAAGGAAAAGTTTCAAATTTATGAGAAAAAAGTTTAGATTCATGAGAAAGCTGCAAATTTACAATAAAAACATTAGATTTATGAGAAGTTTTAAATGTATGAGGACCAAAGTTGCACATTTACAAGAACAAAGCTGCAAATTTATGTGAAAGTTTAAAATATGAGAAAGTTGCAATTTTACAACAAATGCTGCAAATTTAAGAGAAGTTTTAAATGTATGAGGAAAAATGTTGCAAATTTACAAGAAAAGTTGTAGATTTTAAGGAAAAAGTTTCAAATTTGAGAAAATTTCAGATTTATGAGAAGCTGTAAATTTACAATAAAAACACTAGATTTATGAGAAATGTTATAAATGGATGAGAAAAAAGTTGCACATTTACAAGAACAAAAAAACATGACGACCTAATAGTATTGAATGCAAAAGACGCAATAGACTTACACACTGGTCTCCTCCAGTATACAACTAGGACAATATCGGTCGCTGCGGAGGGTGACAATATGTATGGGTACATATTCATACTATGTAGGATAACTAACTAGACGGTTATGCTGTTTATTCCATCTAGCTACAATGCTCCGCACTGTGTGTTCATATATTTATATGTACATATATGTATTCGCTGCTCTTGTTTTTCTTGTCTTCTTGATTGTTGCTCTGAGTGTTACTATCCCTGTGCTGTTGCAATCCTGGAATTTCCCCATTGTGGGACTAATAAAGGCTTATCTTATCTTAAAGCGTACCTGTGGTGGTCGTGAAAAAAAAGATATTATATTGAGCCCCTGTCTCACGTTCTAGTTCAAGTTTAAGTTGAAATTCACGTTCAAAGCAATTTGATATAAATTCATTGCTGATCTGCTGGTTCAGCTATGTCAGCAAAACATGGGTACAGCCATACTAGCGGCTACAGGGACTTCCAGGACGCTTCCTGTGATGTAATTTCGTTGACACCGCGATCTGGATTAGTATTGGCTGAGCCTCGAGTACCCGGATGTGGAGCGGCTTCGGGGATATTCAAATTCAAACGTTTATTTCAAACTCAGGATTCATATTAAATGCAGAACTAAAACGAGTAGAAAATAAATAAATGCTTAAATTCAGCTGCTTGTCTCATCTGATCTCGTAACTGCCGCAACACGGAAGATGATTCTACAACTATATACGGAGCAGCAGACACTCGGTGCTCTTGTAAAAACAAAAACATACAATGCGATATAGATATCGCAACATGGTGGAATGTAAAGCCTTTGGATGTCTGAATAATAAGCGAAAAAAACAAAGAAACACTTTTTTTGTGTACCCAAACCCAGCTCACCTTGTCAGAAGATCGGAGCGGAAACAGGGCACAGACGAATAATTTCAGACGAAATTGCGTTGTGTGTGAGGACCACTTCGTCACTTTAACCCTCAGAAGACCTTTCTGGCTCAAACCTGTAGCCATGTTGGACAAATTCTTCCTCAGAGTCCGACAATTCAGCCATAATAGAATAAAAACACTCACAACAGCACCCTAGTCTCTCATACAAGCTGCAAATTTATGTGAAAAGTTTAAAATTTATGAGAAAGTTGCAATTTTACAACAAAAATGCTGCAAATTTGAGTTTTAAATGTATGAGTAAAAAATGTTGCAAATTTACAATAAAAGCACTACAGATTTGAGAAGTTTTAAATGTATGAGAAAAAAGCTGCACATTTACAAGAGCACAGCTGCTGATTTATGCGAAAAAAAGCTAAAAATCTATGAGAAAATGGTTGCAATTTTACAACAAATACTGCACATTTAAGAGAAGAGTTTTAAATGTATGAGGGGAAAAATGTTGCAAATTTACAATAAAAACACTACAGATTTATGAGAAAAAAGTTTTAAATGTATGAGGAAAAAGAGTTGCACATTTACAAGAACCAAGCTGCAAATTTGAGAAGTTTTAAATGTATGAGAAAAAATGTTGCAAATTTACAGGAAAATTCTGAGAAAAACAATTGCAATTTTGCAAGAAAAAATTCCAATTTTATGAGTTTTAAATTTGAGGGGAAAAAAGTTGCAAATTTACAATAAAAATGGTACGAATTTATGAAAAAAAGTAAAAAAATTTAGACGAAAATGGTTGTAATTTTACAACAAAAATGCTGCAAATTTAAGAGAAGAGTTTTAAATGTGTGAGGAAAAACATTGCAAATTTACAAGAAAAAAGTTGTAGGATTCAAGGAAAAAAGTTTCAAATTTATGAGAAAATTTCAGATTTGAGAAAAAAGCTGTAAATTTACAATAAAAACACTACAGATTTATGAGAGTTTTAAATGTATGAGGGAAAAAGTACATTTACAAGAACAAAGCTGCAAATTTGTGAAAAAAGTTTAGCATTTGAGAAAAGTTTCGATTTTACAACAAAATGCTGCAAATTTAAGAGAAGTTTTAAAAGTATGAGTAAAAAATATTGCAAATTTACAAGAAAAGGTTGCAAATTTATGAGAAAAAAAAGTTGCAGAATTCAAGGAAAAAGTTTCAAATTTATGAGAAATTGCAGATTTATGAGAAAAATTTGCAGATTTGAGAAAAGCTGCTGATTTACAATAAAAACACTACAGATTTATGAGAAAAGTTGTACATTTACAAGGACAAACCAAATTTATGTGAAAAAAGTTTAAAATTTATGAGAAAAAGTTGCAATTTTACAACAAATGCTGCAAATTTAAGAGAAATTTTTTTTAGATGCATAATGAAAAACATTGCAAATTTACAAGAAAAAAGTTGTAGAATTTAAGGAAAAAAAGTTTCAAATTTATGAGAAAAAATTGCACATTTACAAAAGAAGCAACTTTAGAAGGAAATAGTTACAGATTTAAAATTGATGCTTCAGATGCATTTTATTCTGTTATGTAACAGGATCTAGAAAAGGTTTATGATAAATGGTGTGGGGGAAGGGGTTCTCTGTCTTTTCCAGGTTTGGGGGCCCCCTCTTGATTTAGGCCCATGCCGTAATCGTACTGATAAGGGTTAGCATTGTGAAATTTGAATACATGAATTCACTGTGAAGACTCTCCTGGCAGAGGTTTTCCCCCCGGAGCAGAGAGTGAAAGCTAATCCCAGTCCACCAGCATCTCCAGCCTCCATTAAGGCCCCCCCGTTAATGTGCCTTCCACGCTTGGAGACGGAGGGACTGGAGGTTGTTTTTGTTTGCGTGCAGTTGCTCGGAAGTGCCCGGTGTAATGGTTCTGGGTGTGGCAGCTGCATCATAAATGGAAAAAACGGGCCGTGGGGCTGTCAAAAGCAGACGGCGGCTCACTCGGCGGAGCCACCGTATAGTGGGGAACGGGGGCTGGCGAGCTTTAGCGTCGGGGGAGCAGCTGAGTGGCTGCCGCGGGCCGGATCCAGGATGATGTTCGAACACCCAGTGGGGACGACTCTGGGCCTTCACAGGAAACCCTCCAGGGTGGAGACGGCCAAGAGATTCTGGAGGGTGAGTCTGATTTTGACTGACGAGGCGGCTTCTCTCTGTTTTTTGTTTGTGTGTGTGTGTGTGTTGGAGAGCTTTGCTGAGATTGCAGCCCGCTTTCTGAAATTATTCATACTGTCACTTTGAATGGGATTCAAGGAAATTCACGCCTGCCCTTGATAAGCATCTGTCTTATTTTGGTAAGGGAAGGATGGGTTATTGGTGCTTCACAGAATGATCACTGCTCTGTGTGTGTGTGCGCCTTAAATATCACTAAAGTCCCCTCAAAATGCCTTAGTGTCGTCTGGAGAGCCATCCCAACTGCCAGCTAAAGACCCATCCTCATCGCTTCCCAGCAAATCAGCCGGATGAGCCTGTAAAACACTTGACTTTTGGTCCCTCTGAAATGCCGTCTGCAGAGGGGAAAAAAAATAAAAAGAATAGAGGAACGCCTCAGATCAAGCTCGAGCTAGCCTCAAAGTTTGTCCGTTTCTTTAAAGGTTACCCCAGGGGAGGTGAGAACCTAATGAAGCTCGGTCTTGTGTGGACGTGGGATCAGAATGCTACACTGGGTGTTCTGGGAGCGCTCGCTGGAGTTGGTCAATATTGCACTTCCCCCAGGATGGTGGCTTTGGAAGGGTAAAGAGACTCTTTCTGCTTAAAGTTGAGCACTGAATACAGATGCACGTTTAGGCAGCTCACAGCTCGTTAGAATGAAATCTGGAGTTTTAAGCGTCTTTATCCTCAGCTCCCTTTTTTCTCTCCCCTTTTTCTTCTGTTTCTCGCCGGCATCCAACTCGCCATCTTCCATTACCCGGGAGCTTTCCTTTCAATTTAATCTCCATCACTCACCGCACGCGCAAGCTCAACTCTCCACATCTCACACTGTCGACCTTTACTCTCCACTATTTGATTTGCACTGTGTAGTGCTCCACCCCACTTGACTCCACTCTGCCGAGCGTCAATCAGGACAGGTCCTGTGTTGTCCACACTTCTTTGGCACCGTGGTTACCAGGCACCATGATATGAGGCCAGGATTAAAGAAGAAAAATCTTTGGATTGAATAGATATTGCACGTTAACATTTTAATGTGTTGTTCTCAGGCAAGGCACGTTTATTTATATAGCATATTTCATGTGCAAGACAATTGTATGTAGGGCTGAGAATATTAAGATGTTAACCTTTTCGATTAATGTGAGCCAAATTAACACATAAAAAAACCTGATGCAGTCAGGTCACTCCCTAAGGTGACTGATTTGTCTCAGCAGCTGGCTCAGCTTAAAACACAAGTAGGTTTTGTTTTTCAACATTTAAATTTATACCACACTAAACTAAGGCTGTGCAATATGACGATATACGTATATCAAATGATGAGCTAAACATGTCTATCATTTTATATAAAACTCTATCATTTATATCAGGTTGTCGCAAAATAGACTGTCCGGAAGGAGTGTGTCCCAGCGTGTTCCAACATGGTGAGCTCCGCAAGAAGCAAGCATGTAAGACTATAGAGTGTTTACAAGTTAAAGGCACAAAAGAATCATCAGCTGTTAAAACTAAACACAAGAGTCAAACGGTAAAACAGGCTTTTGCCCGCGATCACCGGAAAGATGGAAAGGGATAACAGCGGCCATTTCAACCATCTTCATCTAGCCATCAGTGAGTGTCTGAATATATATATACATTTATTTCACTAATACTAAATGGCAGTTGGCCACATAGGGCGTAATGTACCGGTTAAACAAGAGTGTTTGAGATATAAAGCATGTGAAACGTTTGAATAAATGTTGGTGTGCAAAGTAAAACTCACATGATATTCATTTTCCAACCTGACATTAGGAAAGGGGATTAGAGGATTGTTAACTGGATATATTATTATGCATCAATTGTGTGTATGTGATATGTCTCTGTGTGTGTGTGTGTGTGTGTGTGTGTGTGTGTGTGTGTGTGTGTGTGTGTGTGTGTGTGTGTGTGTGTATATATATATATATATATACACACTACCGTTCAAAAGTTTGGGGTCACCCAGACAATTATTTTGTGTTTTCCATGAAAAGTCACACTTATTTACCACCATGAGTTGTAAAATGAATAGAAAATATAGTCAAGACATTGACAAGGTTAGAAATAATGATTTGTATTTGAAATAATAATTTTTTCCAGATACTCAACCTGCTCAAAGGAATGTCAGTTTTATAGCTTCTCTAACCAGCTAAACTGTTTTCAGCTGTGCTAACATGATTGTTCAAGGGTTTTCTAATCATCCATTAGCCTTCTGAGGCAATGAGCAAACACATTGTACCATTAGAACACTGGAGTGATAGTTGCTGGAAATGGGCCTTTATACACCTATGTAGATATTGCACCAAAAACCAGACATTTGCAGCTAGAATAGTCATTTACCACATTAGCAATGTATATTAGATATTAGAGTGTATTTCTGATTAGTTTAAAGTTATCTTCATTGAAAAAAACAGTGCTTTTCTTTCAAAAATAAGGAAATTTCTAAGTGACCCCAAACTTTTGAACGGTAGTGTATATATATATATATATATATATATATATAGTTATATATATACACAGTGAGGTAAAAAAGTATTTAGTCAGCCACCAATTGTGCACGTTCTCCCACTTAAAAGATGAGAGAGGTCTCCAATTTTCATCATAGGTATACCTCAACTATGAGAGACAAAATGAGAAAAAAAAAATCCAGAAAATCACATTGTCTGATTTTGAAAGAATTTATTTGCAAATTATGGTGAAAAATAAGTATTTGGTCAATAACAAAAGTTCATCACAATACTTTGTTATATACCCTTTGTTGGCAATGACAGAGGTCAAACGTTTTCTGTAAGTCTTCACAAGGTTTTCACACACTGTTGCTGGTATTTTGGCCCATTCCTCCATGCAGATCTCCTCTAGAGCAGTGATGTTTTGGGGCTGTCGCTGGGCAACACGGACTTTCAACTCCCTCCAAAGATTTTTTATGGGGTTGAGATCTGGAGACTGGCTAGGCCACTCCAGGACCTTGAAATGCTTCTTACGAAGCCACTCCTTCGTTGCCCGGGCGATGTGTTTGGGATCATTGTCATGCTGAAAGACCCAGCCATGTTTCATCTTCAATGCCCTTGGTGATGGAAGGAGGTTTTCACTCAAAATCTCACAATACGTGGCCCCATTCACCCATTCATTCTTTCCTTTACACAGATCAGTCGTCCTGGTCGCTTTGCAGAAAAACAGCCCCAAAGCACGATGTTTCCACCCCCATGCTTCACAGTAGGTATGGTGTTCTTTCTCCTCCAAACACGACAAGTTGAGTTTTTACCAAAAAGTTCTTTTGGTTTCATCTGACCATATGACATTCTCCCAGTCCTCTTCTGGATCATCCAACTGCTCTCTAGCAAACTTCAGACGGGCCTGGACATGTACTTGCTTAAGCAGGGGGACACGTCTGGCACTGCAGGATTTGAGTCCCTGGCGGCGTAGTGTGTTACTGATGGTAGCCTTTGTTACTTTGGTCCCAGCTCTCTGCAGGTCATTCACTAGGTCCCCCCCGTATGGTTCTGGGATTTTTGCTCACCGTTCTCGTGATCATTTTGACCCCACGGGGTGAGATCTTGCGTGGAGCCCCAGATCGAGGGAGATTATCAGTGGTCTTGTATGTCTTCCATTTTCTAATAATTGCTCCCACAGTTGATTTTTTTTTCACACCACGCTGCTTACCTATTGCAGATTCAGTCTTCCCAGCCTGGTGCAGGTCTACAATTTTGTTTCTGGTGTCCTTTGACAGCTCTTTGGTCTTGGTCATAGTGGAGTGTGGAGTCTGACTGTTTGAGGTTGTGGACAGGTGTCTTTTATACTGATAACGAGTTCAAACAGGTGCCATTAATACAGGTTAACAAGTGGAGGACAGAGAAGCCTCTTAAAGAAGTTACAGGTCTGTGAGAGCCAGAAATCTTGCTTGTTTGTAGGTGACCAAATACTTATTTTCCACCATAATTTGCAAATAAATTCTTTAAAAATCAGACAATGTGATTTTCTGGATTTTTTTTTTCTCATTTTGTCTCTCATAGTTGAGGTATACCTGTGATGAAAATTGGAGACCTCTCTCCTCTTTTAAGTGGGAGAGCTTGCACAATTGGTGGCTGACTAAATACTTTTTGCCCCACTGTATATGCGTGTGTGTGTGTGTATATATATGTATATATATATATATATATATATATATATATATTCTACTGTTCAAAAGTTTGGGGTCACTTAGAAATTTCCTTATTTTTGAAAGAAAAGCACTTGTTTTCAATGAAGATAACTTTAAACTAATCAGAAATACACTCTATGCATTGCTAACGTGGTAAATGACTATTCTAGCTGCAAATGTCTGGTTTTTGGTGCAATATCTACATAGGTGTATAGAGGCCCATTTCCAGCAACTATCACTCCAGTGTTCTAATGGTACAATGTGTTTGCTCATTGTGTCAGAAGGCTAATGGATGATTAGAAAACCCTTGTGCAATCATGTTAGGTCTGCAATGCTGTAATTGATGCAAAAGGAGGATTCTTTGACGAAAGCAAAGTTTGAAGGAAAAAATTATTTCAAATACAAATCAGTATTTCTAACCTTGTCAATGTCTTGACTATATTTTCTATTCATTTTACAACTCATGGCGGTAAATAAGTGTGACTTTTCATGGAAAACACAAAATAATTGTCTGGATGACCCCAAACTTTTGAACAGTAGTGTGTGTATGTGTATATATATATATATATATATATATATATTGGATATTGTTACATCTTTAAATAAACAACAGATGAATTTTTACAATATATTTTTTCAGTATATAATTTCAAATGTTAATAAAGGAACATATACATATATACTGGGGAAAATAAGTATTGAACACATCAACATATTTCTCAATAAACCTATTTCTGATGAAGCCATTGACCTGAGATTTTCACCAGATATCAGTAGCAGCCCAAGTAATCCATACATACAAAGAAATCAAGGCAACCGTGTTCACAAAATAAGTTACATTTAATAAAGTGGAATGACACAGGTAATAAGTATTGAACACATGAAGAAACAGAGGTGCAAAAAGGCATAGAAAGCCAAAAACCAGCTGAAATCCATGAAAATTTAGTAAGCCATCCCATCCCCCATCAGTGCAAATTTATTTTTGCTGGTTAAGTCCTGACTGATAGCCTTTAAAAAGGTCTGTGAATATTGGATTGTCACACCATAAAGAACTCATAATCGGTAGAAGCAAAGAGCTCTCTCTAGACCTTTGCAAGCTTATTGCTGCAGAACACAGTGATGGCATTGGTTACAGGCACATTTCTAAACTGCTGAATGTTCCAGTGAGAACTGCTGGAGCCATCATTTGGAAGTGAAAGAACATCATTTTACCATAAACCAGCCATAACCAGGAGCTCCTTGCAAGATTTGACAGATGAGTCAAAAGAATAATCAGTGTTATCTAAAAGCCAAAGACTTGGCGTTAGCAGGAAATGCTGTTTCAAAGAAAATAAGTAATACACTCAACTGACATGGGCTCTATGCCTGCTCACCTCACAAGACTCCATTGCTGAAGAAAAAGCATGTTGAAGTTCATTTAAAGATTGCTGCACAACATCTGGGCAAGCCAGTAAAATACTGGGATAAGAGGAGACCAAAATTGAACTTTTTGGATGTCACAACATACAGCATGTTTAGAGAAGAAATGGCACTGCACATCCCATCGTGGTGTGGGGGTGTTTTTCTACACATGGTACAGGCAGACTTCATATAACTGAAGGAAAGATGAATGGACAAATGTACAGAGACATCCTTGACAAGAATCTGTTGCCATCTATCAAGATGCTGAAGATGAAACGAGGGTGGACATTTCAGCAAGACAATGATCACAAGCACGCAGCCAAGGAAACACTCAACTGGTAAAGCTGCTAGAATGGCCCAGTCAGTCGCCTGACCTGAATTCAATTGAAAATCTATGGCACGAACTGAAGATCAGAGTTCACAGAAGACGCCCACTTCAAGATTTGAAGACAGTTTGTGTGAATGGGCTAAAATCACTCCTGACCAATGCCTGCGCCTAGTTTCTCCATACAGGAGGTGTTTGGAAGCTGTTATTACCAACAAAGGCTTTTCTACTAAATATTAAAAGAATGTTACCAAGTGTGTTCAATACTTATTCCCTGTGCCATTCAACTTTATTAAATATAACTTGTTTTGTGAACACATTTGCCTTGATTTCTTTGTATGTATGGATTACTTGAGTTGTTACTGATATCTGGTGAAAATCTCAGGTCAATGGCTCCATCAGAAATACTGTTTGTTTAATGACAAAAAATGTTGATGTGTTCAATACTTGTTTTCCCTGTTGTATGTCTGATATGCTGTAAACTTTTTTTTTTTTTTTTGGTGCTACAGAAATTCAGTGAAATTTCCATCTTAATAATAATTAGCCTTTTTTTAATGTGCTGCAAAAATTTCAGTGCAATTTTTAGTTTGAATTTTTTTGTTTTGGAAAAAAAAATATTTTTCAAAATGTTTTCAGTGTTTTTTTTTTCTTCTTCAATTTTTTTTCTCCTGAAATTTAAAGTTAATTTTTTTTTTTTTTTTTTTTTGCTTTAATCTGAAGGGGATTTTTTCCCTTTTTTTTTTTTTAGATTTTTTATTTTATTTTTTGTTCTTTTTTGGTGAAGGATGAAGCTAAAATCTTTACAAATAATCCAGTGAAGACTTTTCTGTACAGCACCTTGGTCCACTTTGATTGTTTTTAAGGTACTTATAAACGGATTGGATTGCACTGGAAGAGATGATCCTTTCTATGTGGTTATTATATCTATACTATAATATATATCTCAATAGAATACATTTTCAGTAAATTCTAGATTACTTTATGGGCCATGAAATTTTGGTCATATCGCACAGCCCGACACTAACCTGATCTTCTGGTGCTCAGGGTGACGTCATTATACACACACACACACACACACACACCCCTCTGACGTAGTGTTATTGATTAGGGCTGCTTGCTCAAAAGTATGAAAAGAGGGAGAGTTTCTGTTAGAGTGAGTGGAGAAAAACACACTCCAATATAAAGTCAATAAAAGCTTCTAATTCACCATTAAGGTCAGGAACTCTGGAAGTCAATTAAGAATTGCTCTGTTTGTACTTTTTGAGATATTTTGGACAATTACCTTCAGTAGAAGCACTAACTTCCTCTTTGAATGTTCAAAATAAAACAGGAAATGGGCAAACAATATTAGTAGTTTTGCAGAGAAATTGAGTCCTTTTTGATAATGAACTGAAAGAATATTACAAATTGCTATCATAAACATATTAAATTAAATATGCATTAATGATTATCATGTTTTGTGTTGCTATAACAGTATATTTGTTAAATATGAGGGTCACATGTATATCTGATGAAAAAAGGCAATTAAAAGTTGCTTAAAAATACTTATTTTTCATTGTTTTTTTTGTTTTTTGTTATCATTTTAGTGAGTAATCAGAATTAACTATAGAAAAATGTGCAATTAATTAGTTAAAATTCGTAATGAATTCCCAGCCCCAGTTTTCTGACACTGGTCAAGATAAGTTGCGTTCTGTCACATGTAAATACGCTTTCTTCCGCTGCAAATTTTGACATTTTAACTTGCTTTCATAATTTGTCTCCAAGAGCCCATTACAGGAAATGCTTTGCTTTAATATTTCATCTGTGGAAATGTCTGCTTAGTACCGCATAGAAAAGTTTATTTAGAAAAAGGAGGAACATTAAATCAAGAATATTATTTGCTGTTACACAGTTGTTTTTTCACTCAAAATGGCATTATTCACAGTGCATTTCTCATTTCTGTTTGTAAGCCATGCAACTTTTTTTGCAGAGCAGCCCATTTTCTTTTTAAGTTCCATTAATCAATATTTTACATTAATAATTGATTGAATGGCTGTGTGTACTTGGAATAATGTTGGTAGTTATGAAACACTGTAGCGAATTATTGCACAGTTCAGCAGTTCTGCCCGGCTCTACAGAACGTGCTCATGTTCAGGGTAATGGTTTTCTGGTCCCCTAGTCTTGTTTTGGTTCACCCCGTCCATGTGATCTGTCGCACGTCTGGACAGTTCACGAGTCAGTCATTTAGCAGTGGAAGACCATCATGATTTTCCACTTGGGATTTAAGGGAATTCAACAAACAGTGTGGGGGGGGGGAACCATTGCTGAATGGTGCTGTTATGATTACATTTTCTACTTCTGTAACAGGATCTCCTAAAGCAATCACTTTTTTCTGTATTTTTATATGTAAGCACCTTCTTCATGTTGTGTACACTTTTTCAGTGCCTTTGTGCATCTATCTGGATGTCTGGAGGGCCTGCCCAGCCAGCAAACCCATGTGGGCCCCACCATAGGTTTAACCTGGGCTGTCTTATGGCTCTTATATGGGTTTTCCCACAGGTTCCATGTGGCTCCATCTGTGCTCGCCAATATGGACTTTACCTGTGGTGCAGGTACGCAGGCGACCTGTTTACCACTTTGAACCTGTCTGGGCCCCACATGGGTTTAACATGGCTGAGCAGGTTTCAGGAACACTTGTGCCATAAGGCAAAATTGAGCAAAAAAGTCAAAAATTTATGAGGAACAAATGTGAAAATTTAGAAGGAAAAAAGTGAGAATTTACCAGAAAAAGTTGCAAATTTATGAGTCACAAATTTACTAGAAAAAAGCTGCAAATTTATGAGAAAAAAGTGAAAATTTAGGAGAAAAAAGTGAAAATTTAGGAGAAAAAAGTGAAAATTTAGGAGAAAAAAGATGCAAATTTAGGAGAAAAAAGTTGCAAATTTACAAGAAAAAAAATTACAGAATTACTTGAAGAGTTACAAACAAAGAAAAATTTTGCATATTTACAAGAGAAAAGTCATAAATTTATTAGCAAAAAATTCAAAGAAATAGCAAATTAGCAAAAAAATAGCAAATATACTGTATGAGTAAATAAATTGGAAATTTATGAGAAAAAAGTCCCAAATTTATGAGGAAAAGTAAGTTTACAGTAAAAAATGTTAAATTTTTGAGAAATTTACAAGAAAAATGTTACAAATTTATGAGAAACTCACAAATTTACAAGCTAAAAAGTAACAAATTTGAGGAAAAAGTTGCAAGATTAGAGTAAAAAAGTGGCAAAGTTCCAAAATTACAAGAAAAAGTTTGCAAATTTGCAAGAAAAAAAGTCACAATTTTACAAGAAAAGCAAACAAATTTATGAGAAAAAAGTGGCAAATTTACAAGCAAAAAAAAAAAATCACAAATTCATAAGAAAAAGTTGCAAGTTTGCAGTTAAGAAAATGCAAATTTATGAGAGTTTCAAATTTTCAAGAAAAATGCATCAAACTAGGGGGGAAAGTCACAAATTTACAAGAACATAGCAAATTTATGAGAAAACAAGTAGAAAATAGATAAACAGGTTAAGTCCATGTGGGCAAAGACAGATGCGGCCAACATGGAACCTGCGGACAAACCCACATGGGACCCAGAAGACAGCCCAGGTTTAACCTTTGATAGGGCCCACATGGGCTGAAATAGCACAACACTGTCACTTTAAGGTCATCCAGTACCTCTCTTGAAATGAGCGGTTTTGATTTTGGTGGAAAACCCGGAGCTCACTGGAATGGTACCACCCTCCCAGCTTCATCTCCATCCATTTTAACAACAGTGGCAGGATTTCCATGAACATCCAAATCTATACCGGCAGTGCTACTATGGCTGCTAGCCTGCTACAGAGCTAGCTTTGTGACAACTGTTTATATTACTATTTTCTTTAAATTCTAGCTACCCCTCTAGCTATCCCCGCTCCCAACTGGTTCACTAATCCACAGTCAACAACATATTTGTGTCATTGTGGCTTTATTTTGTTAGCGTTTGGCTGTAATGGGCCAGCCCATTGGCCTGCTAGCATCTTAGCTAGCCAGCCGAGGTCAGTCTTTCTACCACCTTGTAGATCACCTAGGTCACAGGTCTGCAACCGGTTGAGAAATGCATCCTAAAAAGCAGAAAATGAAAAGACCTTAAAATTTACTCATTCAAGGTTGTTTGTGTGCTTATTGTATGCCAGGGATCAGTCATGTCCTTTCGGCCGCTCACGTCACACACCCCTGTCCCTGATAATGCTTTAGTTGGTCTTTTACGCAATCAGTTATTTTAGCAAGCTCAATCTGTCTTCACCATCTATAGCTAATAGCTAACCAGCTAACGCTAGCCTGAAAATGGAACCTGCCCTGCCTCAACCAAACGTCCCACTGTGAAGAAAAAGTGAGGGTGGGGGCATTTAAAGAAACATGCACTAAAAGGAGTCATTCTGATCTAATGGGTTGATAATGGTGCAGAAATAAATGAAGCCTGATGCATTTTGACCAAAGCATGTCGCATTAAGACTTGTGGGAACTGTGTCAACATGTTGAGAAGTGCGCCATATGTCCCCTGTATCATTAAACTGAACATATATAGTATAGATAATCCAAGCAACTAACTTGCTGGGAGTGATCCATTAGGCCATACCATTCAAACATATACTGTAGTACTGCTAATCTTCAACTGCTCACTCTTTTAAAGCTTTCTGCCAAGTGGTCCTTCTCAGAATTGAAGAATAAATAGGGCTGCAGTTCACCGAGTCACCAATACGTGTCACTTAAACCTGAGTTTCCCAACGTTTGATAGGGGCACCATTTGCAAAAAAGATTTCCTTAAGGTAGCACAATCAAAAATAACATGAAGAATGCAGTCCAAATGGTCACACCTAATTTGGTTAAAAAAAAAAAAAAAAAAAAAGGTAAAATACGAAGACAAAACTAAATGAAGAAAATTTACCTCTATATAGTTAGTGCGAAGGGTGAAATAAACTATAGAGATTCTTACCAGGCTGTAAATGTGTACACAGTGTTTCTTCCCAAAAGTTGGACCTTTTAATATACATAATTGTCTTTAGAGATTGACTCACTTGGAATGCTTGATGGCAGGTTTTCTACAATCATCTAGGTTCTGCAGATCGTCTGAGGGGCCAGGATTCATTGTTCCGACATTCCACATAGCTAGTTGTTAGAGTGGGTGGTTCCTTCTTAATTTCTTCATTGCCCTGGGGGGGATTTACAGTCCACTTTTCAGGGTTTAACCTTGCTCCAAGCGCCTAGTGGAGCAGGCAATTTGTTTTTGGAGTCGAAGACGCCCATACCACCCTGTCCTATGTCAGTTGGTCTTGACTTAAAACTCATAGCTGCTGTCTCCCGTGTTGGTTCTGCCAGGGGAATGCAATGACGCTGAAGTGGCTTCTCCGGGTATGCACAAGCCTCGAGAATATACATAGACATTCAGGAAAGCCCACGAACTGGGATCCACCTCTTGGAATCACCAGTGAGATCAGTGAAGGCCAGAGCGGCACATTTGGCGCTGGCTTGGCTGCAGGAGCTCCCAGAAGGTTACTTGCTAGGCAGCAGCCAAACATCTACGGGGCCAGACTCTGAGTTTTTCCTCCAGCTTTCCTCCTGACGCCTTTATCCACATAAAGTAGCCATAAGGCAACATGGGCGAGGTAGGTGTGCTATTGCTTGCCCAATGCGAACACCTATAGTGCAGCAGATAACTGAAACAGTCTTTCAAAAGTGGATACAAGCACAAATTCTCCTTCAACATCAGTCTTTTGAAAAAACCGATGCGCCACTTGAAATTCAAGGGGGCTTCCGATTTCAAGATGGCCACCATTTTGATGTATATTTTACTACGGAATCATTACGTTGACCAATTTGGAGGATCTTGGTGTCTAAAAAATAGGTTTTTGAGTATGGGGAAAGCCAAAAATTCAGTTCTAATCCAGTTATAAACCAGTTCTAATTCAGTTCTACATGATCAAAATGTATACTTTGATGCCAGGGCCATCAATATAAGGCAAGTCTGTGCATTTTTAGTACAAGAAGTAATATTTCTGTACCAATATGGTGGCCATCTTGAATTTCAAGCAGCCCGTGGGTTGTTTTTTCTTTTTTCAAAAGAGTAATGTCTAAGGAGTATTTGTGCCCAAACTGGTGCTTGTATCCACTTTTGAAAGGTTCCCCTGAAATATTCAGTTATTTGCTGCACGACTAGGCTGTTGGAGGGAAGGAGGCGCCTTGCTTCTCCATACCAGACTGGCTCCAATCTGGGTCTAGCTGCTGCCCTAAATGAGTCAGATTGCTTCAGTCTATCTCCTTTTTTTGTAAGAGAAGCAACAACTTATTGGTTAATCTCTTGGTCTATTCCCTATTCCCCTATTATGTGTAGGATAATTTTTTTACAATTATGAAACAGCTGTCCCTCTGTCATTATCTTCAGAAACTAAATATCTAGCAATCTCTTTTAGATACCGCAGTGATTAATGCGTATTCTAACATAGCTGTAATTAAGCACTTTCTGGTTCAGACAAGAAAAAAAATCAAACATCTTGCTGATCCAGTCTTTGTCCCCTTTGGCAAAATGCAAAGTCTTATATCAGGGTCAATCAAGATTCCTTTACTTTTTCTCTCTGATCAGTCAGCTTCCCGTTTCCTGTCTAATCAGTCAAAGCTGCTACCTGATTCCTTTCATTTAAAGTGTCTACGGTATAATATGTCATCACATTTCTTTCCTTTCTTTATCCCCTCTTCTTCTTTTTGAAGTTGCTCTTTGAGGCACGCTTTCCGCCATCATTACACGGAATCAGTCTGAAGCAGATTTGTTTATGTCGGCAGTTTGCGGCGCCTCTCCCAAGGCTTCCTGAAGAAAATAAAAACAGATCATTTCATCTTGTACAATGCGTCCAATTTCTGAGCCTCCTGTCATCACTTATGTAGCCTTGAAGATGTCGCCTCCCAACTTGAAAAGTGCTGACCCGGTATCAAGGTCGGGCTGCAGGGAGAGTTGTGTAACTGGATTCTTTCAGCTGCACGACATGTTGCGTATACGCTCTATGGAGACTTTTATATGTATCAAACACGTTTTTTTATGAGTCCAATATTGCTTTTGTTTGCATGCACACTAAAATTGATTATAGCTTAATTATTGGCATTACCTTAATATTCCAGGAGGTAAACACACCAAGTTTACTGCCCAATAATCCATGTATTTAGTGCATGTATATCTTCTGGTTAGAGGTCGGATTGGGCCCAGAGTTCTCCCACTTAATCCCACATGCCTCCACATCGTCTGTGCAAATTTTCAGCCCCAAACTCCTTTTAGTTTCTTAAGCAACACTGAGTTTGAGTTTTATGTCCTTTATTTGTTGAAAAAAAAAAATCCAACTATTGACTGAGTAATTGAAATAATTTGTGAAAGTGATTAAATTAGCCAAATTCAATAAATAAATAAAGAAGTCAATGTTATATCTAAGCAGCTAAAGACTTTCAGAGTTTGTCACTACAAGATTGGTACCCGGAATAAGAGCGGTACATAAATACATTGATAGAATATCGTTCACAAATTATACATTTGTGCATTTGAAGACGTGACCAAGTACTTGCAGGTTATTCTGTCCATTTGTCATTTAAATAAATGTGCATGTGCACCGAGTGCTAGGGTGCAAAGTAGTTGGCACAGCTTTTCCACTTGCTTACCGTGCCAGAAGAGTGCTGCTAACGTTAGCCTAGCAAATAATGCGCGCATCACTGACAGTTCATCCGGTTGCAGTATTTTTTTTTTTTTTTTAAAGTGCTCTTCTGATATTTGCTAAGCAGGTCAACTAGTGTTATCTAGCATTAGCCAGAATGAGAGCTTTTTTTCCTGGCTTAATTGGAAGTTAAGCTAAAAGTAGGTCTTCAGCAGCACTGTTCTAATTTATTTACCTTTTGTTCTTATTAAAGACAAAAATAGGAGATGTTTTTACCTTCTTTACATGTTTCGACTGTCCCTGCAGTGACTGTGTATTAAAACCCCAGAGCCTCTCATGGTGGGGTGTTTGACTGCCATCGCTGTGAGATTAGCAGTGTAGCCTCTCTGACATTATTAGCTTTGCTGCTCCCAAAGCAATTTTGCCATCATTATGGCGACTGACGCTCCGTATCTGTGGCTTCTCATTGTTGTACAAGATACAGGATATTCATGGCGTGTTCCAGACTGTAATACAGGACAGAGTCTCTTGGATTTGCTGGTGAAGAGGACATCAGATGAAGCGCATGATACCTATACTTAACTCACCATTTATGACAATCATCACACTGACCCTGTTTCTGTTTGCTTTTGATTTTTATATAATCTGTGGGATCAGTCAGTATTATTGACTCCACTTAGATTCTTGAGCGTTTCGTGTATTATACATTTGTGTTTTTTGTGTGTGTGGCTTCATTTGAATCCTAATACCCGTTGAATTTTGCATAATCCCGACTCGTCCTTGGTGTGTTTCCTCTCGGCAGGTCCTTTCACAGTTGAGTCCTTGCTGCAAATCAAAAGTCCACACCCATGTCGCTTCTGAGCTTGTTTTCTAACTATCCATTCACCACAGAAACCGCGGTTACCTTGGAAGAGAAACGGCGGCTGAATTTAGGATTTTCTTGCTGCCGTGAGTTTGTGCCAGCCTGGCATTGTTCCTCCACCTCCTCCTAATAAAAAGGGCTTCAGCAACCATAAAAAAAAAACACTTAAGAGTTTAAAAAGTCTTGGTTTGAACTTGCTGAATGATGTGCAGAGTGGAATGAGAGAACTCTTAACCCTGAGATTCACTTAGTCTGGAGGAGAAGCAGCTCGAGAAATTGTGCTCAGATAAATCTGTGCAGGCGAAGATCTCAGACCCGCTGTCTGTGGGCTGCACAAGATGGTCTGCTCCCTTCCACTGATGCATTTCTCACGGCACAGTGGGTGCAAGAAGCGTTAGCACAGAGGGTCAGGATTTCAGGAATGCCTCTCAAAGTGTGAACAGCAGATTGTTTTTTTGGGTGTAGAGCAGGTTTGACAGTGAAGAGACTAATATTCCTTCAGATCAGTAGGTGATTTTTTTTTTTTTTTAATGAAGGGGCCTGGATGGTGGTGGTCGTGGGGGGGTACTCACCAATTTAGCACAAGATGCAAACATATGAATGCAAGTTAGGTATAAATTTGAAAGATAAAAGCTGCAAAAGTATGGTGCAAGATGCTAATTTACAAGTTCAAGTCATAAATTTACCACAAGTAAATCCAAAATTTATGAAAAAAGTTACAAATGGACAGGACAGGAAAAAGTTTAAAAAAAAAAAAAAGTCTTAAGAGAAGGGGAGCCGCAAGTTTATGAAACCGGCTGGAAAAGATGCAAATTTACAAAACTGAGGGGAAAAAAGTTGCAAAATTACAAGATGGGGAAAAAGTCAAAAACTTGAGAGCAGGGCAGTCCAAAGTTTACAAAATGGTGGTGGGGGGGGGGGGGGGGGTCACAAATTTATGAAATTGGGGGGAAAGTCACAAAATTACAAGATGGGGGGGAAAAAGTCAAAAACTTAAGAGGTGAACAGTAGAAAGTTTATGAAGCCTCTGTGTGTGTGTGGGGGGGGGGGCAGATTTACAAAACTGGGGAGAATTTCCTAATTTTAAAAAATTTCAAATTTCCTAATTGGGGGGGAAAAAGTCGCAAATTTGCAAAACTGGGTGAAAAACTTCCCAATTTACAAAACTGGGGGCGGGGGGTTCCTACATTTACACAACTGGGGGAAAAAGGTGCAAATTTATTAAATGGGGAAAGTCGCAAATTTAAAAGATGAGGAAAAAGTTGCAAGTACAGTTTTGTTAAAAAAATTCTACCTGCACATGTAGTAAATGGAACTCATTTCTATCTTACTGGACTCTTGATGAAGACGGGGGATGACGGCTTAACATCACATGTACTGATTTGCAGTCCCAGCTTGAATTTTTACCATTTTTCTCCCCAGATGTATGCATTCTATGCATGGCTGCTCTCTCGTCATTTAGCTGGACACTCTGCCTTGTCGTGTTTCGTCTTTTTTCATCAGCTCATAAAACGGGAGCAACACATTTTTCCTCATTTATCAGTGCCTCCCTAACTTCTCTCCACCTCCTTTCCTCATAACTCTCCTCTTCTTTTGTCGGCGCACCAAAAGCAGACAGGAAGGCATTTTGCGTCTGATTGCGGGAAATGTGTGGAAAATGTCGTTTTGGCATGTCTCTGTGGCTGTGCAGAAAAAATGGTGGTAGAATGGAAGAAGACAGCCAGCATGCCCGCTTTAAACCTGCAGTATTTGTGTTTA
The DNA here is from genome assembly GCA_020510985.1 of Pholidichthys leucotaenia. Taxonomy (NCBI): domain Eukaryota; kingdom Metazoa; phylum Chordata; class Actinopteri; order Cichliformes; family Pholidichthyidae; genus Pholidichthys; species Pholidichthys leucotaenia. Next base: position 211,212,055 of record CM035844.1, read on the forward strand.
ATGTGGCTGAGCAGGTTTCAGTAACACGTGCACCGTAGGCAAAAGTCACAAATTTATGAGAGAAAATGTATGAGGAAAAAAAAGTCAGAAATTAGGGAGAAAAAGTTGCAAATTTACAAGAAAAAAAAACTGTAAAATTACTTGAAAAAGTTACAAACTTACAAGAGAAAATTTCCAAATTTACTAGAAAAAAGTCACAAATTTATGAGGGAAAATTTAGAAGAAGATGCAAATTAACAAAAAAGTAGCAAAATAAATAAATTGAAAATTTATAAGAAAAGTTACAAATTTATGAGACTAAAGTAACAAATTTATGAAAAAACATTGCAAGTTTACAGTAAAAAAAATAGAAAATCTTTTGAAAGTTCCAAATTTACAAGAAAAATTTTGCTAATTTATGAGGGAAAGTCACAAATTTTCAAGAAAATGGCAAATTTTCAAGGGAAAAGTTGCAAGATTCCAGTAAACAAGTGGCAGAGTTCCAAAATTCTAAGAAAAAAGTGAGCAAATTTGCAAGAAAAAAGTCAGAATTTTACAAGAAAAACTAGCAAATTTATGAGGAAAAAAGTGTCAGATTTATGAGGAAAAAAAAATCATGAATTCATGAGGAAAAAGTTGCAAGTTTACAGTAAAAAAAAAAAAGTTGCAAATTTATGAGAGTTTCACATTTTCAAGAAAACAGCAAATTTATGAGAAAATAAGTTGAAAATAGGTAAACGGGTAATGTCCATGTGGGCAAACTCAACCTGGAGCCCACGGACGAACCCGCATGGAACCCATAGGACGGCGCAGTTTAACCTTTGGTGGGGCCCACTGGACCTGCTGGCTGGGGGTGGGGGCCACTTCTGACTTCAAGACGCCAACTTGAAGCAAATGAAACTTCCAACATTTAGCCAATTAATTAAACCTCCAAAGAGCAGAAAATTACTGACTGTTTACTTGGAAAATTGATTTGTCATTCTGCGAGGCACGTTGGAGATTTCACGCACAGTAATCAGTTTGCCGGCTGCAGCGCGCGCATTTTTATAGTTTAATCAGAGCGTGATCCTTACAGGAAGCGAGGATATCTTGGCCAGTATTGCTTTGATTGTGGTTAAGCGCTGGGCTGCTGTTAAGTGTGATTAATGTTTTGATTAAGGGGAAAAACGTGGCTCGTCACAGTCTTCCAAAGTTCCACATATTCCTTCATACCATTATTTATTCATATGCATGTATTGATTTTATTGCTCATACATCATCTATACCTCACTAAGAGTCGATGCAGTCGTCCCCAGTAAATGTTTGCTTTCCACACATTACCATATAGAGCTACTTTTAAACCCCCCCACAGCGACATGATCCATCATGTGTGGCTTTAAGGATTGCGGGATGGTGTTGTGCCTTTTTTCTGCTTTTGAGCCAGAGGGCCATAACTCACCTGGTATCAGTCTAAGAATTAATGTGTACGTGTAATTTACGAGCTACTCAGACAGGGAGCTTTATAGCCTCATGCAGTATTTACACTCTGTGTATATTCCAACTCTCAGCATCTGGTCCGATAAGGAAACCCAGCCCACGCAGCGGTGTCTGTGTATTGACTGAGCCGTAATGAGGAGGGAGACCTTTTACAGTTTACATTGGCTGCTCTGCTGCAGTCTTTGTTAACGCTCTAAACGTCTCCAATAAGACTCTTAAAATACTTATTCTACATCTGCTTTTACTGTGCTTCACAAGCAAAGGCTCGAATGGCCTCTCTCATTACTTTAAAGGGGAAAATGGGATGAAATCTTCACTTTTTCACTGCTTTTGTGCATGAATTTTTGTATCTGAAGTGACTGCCTACTATCCAGTAGGCACGTTGTTATTTTTTAACAAGGGGGGTGGGGGGCATTCACCAATTTAGCATGAGGTACTAATGTATAAATGTGAAGGAGGTGCACATTTGCACAAAAAGATGCAAAGATATGATAAAAGATGACAATTTTCTAAATTAAAAAGGTCACAATTACAGTTTATTACACAGAATAAAACATAACCCGCATCCACATGAGTGTTGCAAATTTACTAGAAAAAAGGTGGACATTTACGGGGGGAAAAATTGCAAATCTATGAGAGTTTCAAATATGAGGGGAAAAAAGTAAGAAATCTATGAAAAAGCTCCATATTTACAAGAAAAAATGTTGCAGATTTATGAGAAAAAATATGAAAATTTACAGGAAAAAGTTGCAATATTTTGAGAAAAAGTCACAAATTTTTAAGAAAAAGGTTGCAAATTTATGAGGGGGAAAAAAACTAACAAATCTATGAAAAAAGCTCCAAATTTAGAAGAAAAAATGTTGCAAATTTATGAGAAAAAAAATTAAAATTACAGGAAAAAGTTGCAATATTTTGAGAAGAGAGTCACAAATTTATGAGAAAAACATTGAAATTTTGCAGGAAAAAAATTGCAAATTTATGAGAAATAAGTTGCAAACTTTAGTCACATTTTTAAGAAAAAAGTTGAAAATTTGAGGAAGAACTTAACAAGTCTATGAAAAAAGCTCCCAGTTTACAAAAAAATGTTGCAAATGTATGAGGAAAAAAGTTTGAAAATTTACAGGAAAAAAATGCAAATTTATGAGAAGTTGCACATTTTTGAGAATTTAAAAGAAAACAGTTGAAAATTTACAGGAAAAAATTGCAAATTTATTAGAAAAAAGTTGCAGATTTTTGGGAAAACACAAATTTTTAAGAAAAAAGTTGAAAATTTTTGAGAACTCACAAATGTTTAAGAAAAAAGTTGAAAATTTATGAGGAAAAAACTAACAAATCTATGAAAAAACTCCAAATTTACAAGAAAAAAAACATGTTGCAAATTTGTGAGAGGTGAAAATTTACAGGAAAAAGCTGCAGTATTTTGAGGAAAAAATTCACAAATTTATGAGGAAAAAAGTTTAAAATTTACAGGGGAAAAAATTGCAAATATACAAGAATAAAAAGATAATTTGAGTTTCACATTTTTTGAGAAAAAAGTCAGATTTATGAGAGATGAAATTTTACAGGAAAAAAGTCTCAAATTTATAAGAAAGTTTAAAATTTACAGGAGAAAGGCTGCAAATTTATGAGAGAAAAAAGTTCCAAATCTGCAAGAAAAAAACAGTAAATTTATCAAAAAATTGCAGATCTATGAGGAAAAAATTGAAAATTTACAGGAAAATGTAAATTTACAAGAAACAACCTTGCATATATTGGCCATGTAATCATTAGCAGATATGTCCAAGTTAGTCCCACTTGGCTAATGTTTTCATATCCCTTTGGCATAACTCACCCACACCACCAAATGCCCATGATTTCAGTCAGATCGTCTACCAACACTTCACCACATATCTCATTGTGGATGCTATTATACTTTATTTTAGTGTGGTTTAAAATACTCTAGCCAGAACTACTCCAACAACCATGGTCAGCTGCAATTAGCAGAGCTAGCATTTTATTATTTTTTTCATATGGACCAGTCCTATCCTATCGACCACTCAAACCACACACCTCTGTCTTCTCTGTGCTTTACTGTGACTAGTATCCTCTCCCCTTCAGCCAGTTTTATGGTAGTTATTTTGCACATCCACTATTGTGGTTTGTTTTGTTTTAAATCACCACATGTGAGTAGGAACCTCTTTTTACAACTACACATTCCATTACACACACATATCAGTCAACCAAAAATTTCTAGTAGAGTTAAGGATGCAAAAAGCACCCGCTTAAAAACTTGAACAATTACTTCAGTCTTGAAGGTTTGAGGTTCTTCTCCAAAATTTATAACAATTTTCTTATATTTTCTACTTTTGTGATGGGCGGTGCGGTGGCGCAGTGGTTAGCACTGTGGCAGCACAGCAACTCACCCTTAGCCATGGGATCCCTGGTTCGATCCCAGCCCCTGACCAACAGTGATTTGTGTGAAGTTTGCATGTTCTCCCCGTATGTGTGGGTTTACTCCAGGATTTCTCTGGTTTCCTCCCACATGCCAAAAACATGCAGGTTAGGTTAATTGGAGACTCTAAAGTGGCCCTAGGTGTGAATGTGTGTGTGAATGGTTAAGGGATAGCGCCATACCGTGGCTGCTTCATCCACCCAGGTGGATGCCCTCAATTTCCCCTCTGGGGATCAATAGATCAATAAAGTATACAAAATTAAAAAAAAAATCAATAACTGAACTAGCCAGTTAGCATTAGCCTCAAGCATAGATCTCAGAAGTGACAAAAGAGGGAGAGTGTGGGGCTCATTACTGAAATGGGTTATTGTGGAAAAAAGGGTGTTTAATCTGGATGGAAAATGGTGCTGAAGTATTTAAACCTTGAAGTACTTTGTCCAAAGCCTGTCAGATATTTCATTTAGACCTCTGGAAACTGTGCGGACAAAGGACACAATATGTCCCCTTTACACATAAATATACTGTATAGGCACTATTTTAAATGGCGTCAATCTAGATCAGATTTAAGCTGGTACCACAGCTGACTGTACTGTCACCTGAATTCCAGTTGTAGCACACACAGAAACATGCACAGCCTGCCACCACTACTCTTCACAGGAACTATTAAAACAAAAGGGAAAAGGAGACATTTGAAGTGCAGCAATGCAGAGTAACAAAACGGGGCATCCAGGAGATGAGTCTGTGTAGTTTCTATCACTAACTACAATCAAGCTTTACTGTCATCTTCATCACACAAAGTAAGACAAGACTACGCTTTATAATCATGGTGTGATTTGAAATTATAAAATAATTATATATGCTTTCCGACATTTAATCAGCTTTCTTCATCACATTTCTTTCAGTACAGTGAAGTGAGACATTTCGTACTGGATATTATCCTAGATTATATTGTTTAACCTAAGTGCCATTGCAGCCAAGCAGGAAGCACCAATGTCTTCTTTTGTTAATCCTTTCACTTTACTTCTAAACGCTAGTGATCTTCGGGAGGGAGGGATATTTGGGTGCTGTGTGAATTCTGGAAGAAGGGTACAGGGTTGCATTGTCAGCTGTAGGAATAGATCAATGGGATTTAAACTTTCGCATAGTCTGCATTTTTCTAAAGTGAAACTTGGTGAGATGTTTGAAAGAGTTTCTCAGAGGCTGTCCTCCTACAACAGATGACCATCTAGAGCAGGACTATTCAATTACAAAATCAGTTGGGCCACAATTTGAAATCAAGACATGAAACTGTGCCGCACATGTTCAGCGAGCTGTTGAATATGACAAATTTCAAACCAACACAGATCAGTATGACAGACAATACACACTTTTTAGTCAATGTCTTGGTTTTAAATGTGCATTTGGAACATGATTAAGGCACATCAGAAGTATGTAAAACACAATAACAGTACTGGGGTTGAGCAGAACTTGAAGTAGTAGAAATATGTTTCTTCTTGAACAACAATTAAATAAATGAAAAAAAAAATTCTGTAAATAACCATTTTGGTCACATCTTACTCAGGCATATCTCAAAGTGCATAAAAATTCAATGTGCACTGTTAGTAGCATTAACACTTGTTTCCCTTTTGAAATAAAATATACTACATCCTGGTCATAGCTGACCTTGGCACATCACAAAATGCATTTAGCTGAATAAAAAAAGAACTGTCAAACACTTCAGTGCACAAACCCCCTGAGAAAAAATTGATAACATTAACAGACATTGCACATCCACTTTTGTGGTTTGTTTTGTTTTAAATCACCACATGTGAGTAGGAACCTCTTTTTACCACTACACATTCCATTACACACACACACACACACACACACACACACACACACACACATATCAGTCAACCAAAAATTTCTAGTAGAGTTGTTAGAGGATGCAAAAAGCACCCACTTAAAAACTTGAGTAATGACTTCAGTCTTGAAGGTTTGAGATTTTTCTCCAAAATTTATAATAATTTTCTTAGTTTTATACTTTTTTCTGTAAATTTTGTAATTTTTGTCTATTTTTAAATAAAACTACTGTTTTTTTTTTGTTTGTTTTTTTTAAATAAATTTGAAACAGATTGTGGTAAAAAAAATTTTTACTTTTCCTTATACAATTTATACTTTTGACCATAATTTTGCAGAGCCAGAAAAGAACAATACTTTAACTCTGATTTAAAAAAAAAAATAATAGTTATATTTAATGAAATAAATTAACTTAAATTACCAAAGATGCAGTTATTTCTGTTAAAATATTTCGATATATTTATAGTTTTTTAGAATTCTCCTCACCACCCAGAGAGCAGGAAAAACCTCCCTTATTTTGAAATCCAAATGTAGGGACGTTTAGTTTGTCTGAAGGCTGTGGATGGATTAAAGTTGCTGACTTCGTGAATTTTGGTCATCTTAACTTGCCAGGTACATAATAATGAACATAAATTAGTTAACCACTTGCACTCCGGGCAATTTTCCTAAAAATTCCAAAAAATAACGTGCCCAGAGTAAATCGAAAGCTGTTCTTCAGCCCTTTGCAGCATCTTCATGGGGTTGGTCTCATTTAAAAGAAAACACTTTGAATTTTTTGGCAAAAAAAAACATAATCTCTCTACGTGCTCCGGCCACTGAGTTACAGTCATCTAAACATACTGAACTTGAAGAAAAAAAATTTGGACACAGTGTTTTTTTGGATACAAATGCTTGTAAATAACACACAGCTGTCCGATCCGGCTGGAAAATGCAACAGAAATGTAGAACCAAGTGTTATCCAGCTGAGATCCAAATTTGGTAACAATACCACAAAAAATGAATATTTTACACAGCTTTGTTCTCAGGCTGTTCCCAGGCGTTTTGGAACTGTGCCAAATTGTGCCAAATGGCACAGTTTGGAAAAACGTCTGTAACTTTTGAATAATTCAATGTAGAAGCTTCATTTTAGGCTCAAAGGAAAGGTCACACTCAGGGCTGTGTCTGTGTGTGTGTGTGTGGGGGGGGGGGGGTCGTCCCCCCCCGCTATCAAGGACAGAGTTCGGCCCTCGCTACATGACAGATTACACTCGTTGCATGTTTCCACAGCAACGCTGTCACAGCGGCTCCCCCCCCCCCCTCCGCTACTGTGTGTGTGGGGGGGGGGGTTGTCCCCCCCCCCGCTCGCTAGGGAGGATGGACTTTAGCCATCGCTACACAACGGATTAGCCTTATGTGGTGATGTAGGACAGTAGTGCAGTCACCGCGGCTCCCCCCCCCCTCGCTGCAGAAGAATAGCGGGGGTGGGGGGGCGTTCACAGCCTGTACACTGCAAGCAACCCCTTGTACCGCGGCGCACGAACTTCAGACTTCGTGAACCACACAGCTGTAATTTACTGATCGGTCAAAAGTCATTTTGGATTACAATTTTCAGGGATAGAGAATAATTTAGCTTATAACACCTTACCTCTTCACAGCGGAGTCTGGGCGAACTTGTCTCCTCATTGTCAGACGAACGCGATGCTGGTCCGCTGTGGTTCTGGTCTCGCGACTCGATCAAAACATAATTCCATTATTGCGGGTTTGTGCTTCCATGATTGCGGTTTTTGGCGAACGATTTTTCAAAACAAATAACAGTAGTAATTAAAAAAAGACTGGCGAAGGCGTGTGTGTCACTCAGCCTCCGTCGTCAGCCTCCGTCGGTCTATGATGACCATGGAAGAAATCATAACGTCTCCTCTGCTGGAACCAATACAAAATAAGCACCGCCTGGGGCCGAACATGCCGATCCACGAATGGCATTCCCTGTCACACAGGTTGCATTTGTGGATGGTCTCCATGCTGCTGGGTCTGTGGAGCTCTTCCCGTGTCCTTTTTTGATCCGCTCCAGCAGTCAGTCTTCACCCAGCCTTAAAAAAAAAACAGCTCACGAACTTCTCTGCTTCAATTGGCTCACTGCATTCAAAGCGTTGGGAGGCGGGTCCTCCTTCCTAGGTTTTCATTCATTGGTTCGTCAAGGTTTCAGAAACCCAATTCAAGGCTCTTATTAGTCGAATGAGAGGTCAATCAGATGAACTAATCTGTTCGCGGCTGTGTTTGCAGACTTTTTTTCAGTGGCGCTTGGAGGGCACACCACCTACACCATCACCATCAATATCCTTATCATGCGTCATGCGCACGAGGGCGCACGAGCGCGCTCTCATGCGCCTTAGGACGCAAAGACTTGCCCGCCCGCGGAACAACGGAGTGCAAGTGGTTAATTAATATTGTAGTAGCTCATGAAGTCAATCCTCAGTGATTCATTAGTCACTCTTGTCTTTCCTGCATATGAATCCTAACCACACCTGTTAGCTAAGCAACTCTTTGTTATTGTTCCCGTTTCCAGCGGGTTAAAACCACCATCAATGCCTCCACTGCTTACATACCTCTTCTGCTTTTTTCCACAATTAAAGTACTTTAATCAGCTCGTGCTTCTCTCGGACACCGATGGTAGCGAGACACTCTGTCTGCCGACTGGAATGGTCACACGGGCGGGCACTTCTGAACTCCGCGCAGATGATGGTTACATGTGTTGTTCGTGTGCGCGCTTGCAGACTATCATTCCTTCATATCTTTTTTTTTTTTTTTTTTTTTTAAATTCATATTTCCTTGGCGTGGCTTGGGCCTGGGCCACTCGGAGGTTGGTTTTGGGCTGCATGTGGCCCACGGGCCGCTAATTGTATAGGCCTGATCTAGATCATTTTACTAAAAGAATTATGACTTAGTTACATTTTGGAGAAAAAAGGGGTTGCAGTTGCGAAAATTACTACATGCAGTGAGATAAGAGACATTTTACTCCTTGGCTTTTAACCCAGCACGAGACATTGATTTTACTTGTTTTGTTGTTTTTATTGTATGATGTTGATTTTTATCTGTCTTGTTTTATACTTTTTTAGCTGTATTTTATTGTCTTATGTTTTACGTTTCTTTTATATTTTATTTATCCCTGATGTACAGCACTTTGCCAGCTGTAGTTTTTAAAATGCTTTAGAAATAAAGCTGGATTTGATTGGATTAGGTGCAGTGTGGGTGAGTTTAAATGTGCGAGAGGTTTTACCCCATACAATACCTTATCCTTTTCCTTTTTTGTTTTTACTGACCAGTCCTAGCTAACTGTAATGTAACATGTGCACATATATTAATGAGTGAAATAAGTGCATCAAAAAACAAACTTAATGTCGACAAAGGTTTACAGCTGGACTTGAACCCCAGTCAGCTCTGAAGAAGCACTATTTTTATTGCCGCTGTTTCTCCTTATGCAGATTTTATTGCTTTCAAACCACAAAAATATGCTGTGTAAGTTGGTTCCCCAATCTTTTTTGCCTCACGGACCAGTTACTCATGTGGTTTGGACTTGTGTGGGCGACGGCCCTGTCTGGTGATGGTGGGATGGAACGGCGTCTAAGGAGAGTTCTTCGTGTCCGGTCCACTCCGGCACCTGATCCTGGTTGTCGTTGGGGATCCCGCTCCACAAGGGTGGGAGGTTGAAAGTGTGATCAGGGCCTCCAGTGCTTCCGTGGTGGTTACAGGATGCTCCGCCTTGGCTTCGGTCCAGGGCATTTGGCAGTGGGGATGCTGCCTTGGGCGTGCAGGTCCGCTGTCATTTGCAGTTTTGGGTGGCCTGTCTTTCTGAAGACAGGCTTGTCTTTCTTTCTGCAGGGTCGACTTGTGTGGCAAGCCAGTGTGGCATGGTATGTGCTCATGGAGGAGTCGTGGGTCTGCCATGGTCAGGAATAAACTCTCGAGAGTCAGAGATTGGTGATCACGCACCATCTGGAAGAGGGAAGTCAGTTGGGGACCACTTACTTAGAGGACTTGTTGGTTTCTCCTTTAGGTGATGGCTTTAGCATCTCTGAGCAACCACTTTCTTAACTATTTTGGTACCGTCCAGTTCTAAGTCATATGTAGCGTGGCATCATTAGCTTTCCAGACAATACAGTGTTAGCATACAGCCTGAGATAACCTTAGCAACAGTCAGTTGCTCTAAAAGGACAAGAACCATTTCTTTACATCAGAAGAGAGTCAATAAGTATCACTATACTCTGTGCACTTAATATAGGGATGATTTAAGTTTAAAGATCTGACCTTTCATGAGTCATAAAGATCTCAAAACCTTTTAAGAAAGTCTGATTGGACCTTTCCATATTTCTCACAAGGCTTCCTCTTCTCATGATCATGACAATATAAAGCTGGCAGCAAAGAAAGACCGGGGCCCTTTAAAGAAAATGAGCCTGCAATCACTTAGCCTTGCAAGTGACACCATAATGAAAACTAACTGGGATGTGACTCTATTGTGCCGTGTGCAGGTCTGAGACACAGGTTCTGGTGGTGAGGCTCCTTTCTCAGGGATATTGCGGTGTCAAATGTTAGATGAGGTGGATGTCTTGAAGAAAAATAGGATCAGTGGAACCCCTTTATTATTCATGAGCCGGAGACTCTGGCCACTGCAGAAAAATTTATTAGGGGGCAACTCTTTCAACCTTTAAGCAGAGCAGCCGGGCCGTGAATTTTCTATGTATATTCTGCCAGCAATATGGGAGTCGGGCTTTGCACATTTATGCGAAATACAGGGGATAAAGGGCAGTTCCTCCAAGCTAATATGAATGTTTGAGCATCCGTGGCATTTTAGGTGTGGGCTTATTGCTTTTTCATTGTTTTCTGGGTGTTTTTAACTCTTCTTTTATATAAAAGTGCAAGCATAAATATCTCAGAATTTCAAGTGTGTGTATATATATAACTCAGAACAATGCTTTCCAAAAGGATTGCAGGTCCAAAACATAAAATATTGTGGTATAGCTCATGAATAATGTAAATTTCCATTGTCAGTTACTGAATCAATGAGAACATTAAAAATTCATTATGAATTAAAGGATTTACTGGTAGCAAGTGGTATGTATTGTAGTGGTTTTCAACCCTTGCGTGCACCCATGGCTAATCCTATACTCGGAGGCAATTCTAGAGCCACTTGGGGCCCGAGGGGAAAAAAATCTCAGGAGGCCCCTCCAACCAGAATGCATCACCCTTATATGAGAAAAGTGGAAAAAAAAAAGTGAAATTTAAACATTCTTTTATTTATTTCAGAAGTGCAGTTTTCTTCTTTCTCTTGTCACTGCAACACTGATAACTTTGCTTCATTTCGATACAGCCACTCTCACTTGTTTGTTTACATAGGATGCGCACCAGTGCTGGCAAGAGAGTGAGAGGTGGGGGTGGGTCCCCTTTATGAAATTCTGTGGCGACCTACCACTGTCATTGTAAACTCTCCATATTGTCAATGCTGTAGTGATTCAAGCATTTGCCTGCCTTGGCTGCCAGCATGCAGCACCTCTGCCTATACTTTAAAAGTGCAACGTCTAATAATTAGTGCTATTGAGCAGTCAGATTTCAAAATGCAAATATTTTCCACTATTATGGTCTTTACTCCTTTCCAAAGCATTTAGGATAACCTACAAGAGTTATTTGTATAATTAGAGTTTGCCATATAAACTTGGAAAGACATTTTAATAGTCCAAGATGACTGCCTACTTGGAAGCGGACCCTGTTACTGTGTATAAAATACTGTTCTTACTTTACAGGAAACACATCAAATTTTAATTAAGAATGACTATATAATGATGCTAACAGAATCATAGATTAATGCTGCATTACATTTCAGAACACAGATTATCCAAAATATTACACGCTGCACCTTTAAGTCGCGTCTTTCTTGTCATCTCCTCACAATAGTAACAAGTCAACAGTGCTGATGTTGATTGCGTTATGATATGGAAGTAGTTTTAGCATCTGGAACTACAGTGTTTTTGATGGTGAGATCTCCCCTCTGTGAATTTGTAAAAAGTTAACTGAAATTTAAGAATTATTAGGTAACAATGAAAAATAAAAATTGCTTCCTTATCTGAGACGTGAAGCCAAAGCGGCACTCACTACCTTAAACCTGCATTCTGTCCAAAGTCCAGGAGGTACAACTACCCAAAATACTAGTTTTGAGGTTCCAGATATTAAGGAACAATCCAGACTGAATATAGAAAATATTGTCTTCATCTTTCTTCTCCCTCAGTGGGCTACATCTGCATTAATGTTTTTTCAGAAATGTGACTTTATGCGGGTCAGCAACTTTTTTCTTGCAATTTTCTCCTCATAAATTGAGATTTTTTGTGAATTTGAGATACTGTAGTTTTTTTTGATAAATGTACTTTTTTGTCCTTGTAATTATAATATTTTTCTTAGATTTTCAGCCTTTCTTGCAAATTTTGAACTTTTTTTCTCACATATTTGTATTTTTCCTGCAAATTTGAGTCTGTTTCTTTTATATTTGCAAATTTATAAGGTAAATTTGATTTTTTTTTTTTTTAACAAATTTTGTAACGTTATCATCAAGTAGCTTGTTCTTTTAGCTTCTTCCAGCAAAGCAGCGGGCAGTGGTGGACTAATGGGTAGGGACGTGCTCTGGTGAGCGGAAGGTTGCTGGTTCTATCTCTGTACTGGCAGGATCAGATCTGGGTAGGACAGATAACGTAGCAGTATTTGCCCCACCCTCCTTAACCCCACTGTGGTGCCCATGAGCAAGGCCTTTAACCCCAACTGCTCCAGCGGAGCTGCTCAGTGGCCGCATGTCAGTCTGTGGTTGTAGTGGCTGTTAAGCAGATTTTGTAACTTTATCATCAAGTTCTTTTAGCTCGTTCCAGCGAAGCCAAAAGGAGCTAACACATCTGTCATCCGTCCATCTGTCCACATTTCACGGGGACCCCTCATTACTCCTCCTAGGCATTTTCCCCGATGGTCACCAAACTCACACACAGTAATCCTCGGGTGGGTCTGCACACAGGTTGTGCTCGCGGTCAAGGTCAAAGCTCAGGAGATCTGGGCACTCTTGGGTTGATTTCATCAGGCTGGAATGAGCTACTCTGTCATTGACCTTCTGCTTTCTTGTGAATTATATGAAGTTTTCCTGAATATGAAGAGGGATTTTTTTTTTTAGTAAATTTGGTAATTTGTAATTTACCTTTTATTAACATTGACCAGTTTTGGGGAAAAGCAAATATATGAATCCCAAATTTGACAGCCGCATACCAGTGTCATGAACGTATGTTTGGATAATGAAATATTTAGATGCAGCCATGCCAGCAGGTGGCAGCACATGTGATCTTGTGAAAAAGTGGTTTCAGTCAGACAAATGCCCATTGTGTTAAAAAAAAAAATGGAGTCATGAAGATAATGCAGGGTACTTCTTTCCTTGTGATGTGCAATTTGCAGGCCTGTTTGTGTGCACTTTCCCTTAATTGTCCTCCATACACTAAAGCAGAACTTGGAGTGCTCTGACAGTTTTATTGCGAGCTTGTATTGAAGTAAATTGATGATTTTCCCGGCTGGCAGATGGCAGAGCGAGCCAGGGCACAAAGAGGAGTTGAGGGCGCGGGAGAGCGCAAGGTTATTTTTTTTTGGGTCTAATTAGTTCATGACCTCTAACATTCAAAATTGTGGCGGCCTCCAAACCAGCTGGCCCGATGGCATTATTTCCACACTGGTGAGCAGAAAATCTGGCGAATACCGAGGCGAACAGCTGGGCGGATATCTGTCGGAGTTGTTGGATGATGAACCTAGGGTGTGTGAGCAGCAGCAGGCATGGGGAGACGGAAGCAAATAGGGGATCAATGAGGCACAGAAGCAGGGGGAAAGAGCAGGTGATGCCATGGCAAGGTGCCGCCAGGATGATGACGACACAGGCATGTACCAACTTTGAAACAGCCGTCATAATGCAGTTTAGAGGATAGTGATAAATTTACCTTGTTGATACTCTTGCTGTAAAGAAAAAAACAGCCTTTTGTCACAGTTTCATATTAACAGTAGTAACAACTTTGCAAACTTAATGTGGCACCATCTGAAAGATGACTTTTAATTGAAATTTGTGCATCCAATTAGTACCACGATGGTAAATTACAGATCTGAAGGTGCAGTTGTTTATTTAGGTAAAACTGTGAGTCGTAGTCACAGAAATCCCACAGCAAACCTCAGATCGTCACACAGTGCAGCAGCATTGGCATTTCATTTGCATGTATTTGGATGTTTAAAGATCCCCAAATGTCACTTTACCTTGTAGCGCTGAGTTGATTGGCATACAGCTGCGCTGATTTGTTTTGCCAGTTTCATTTACAAAACAGACACATGCAAAGAAAAACAGAAAAAATACAGTATCATAAAAGCTGGGCCATGGCCCTCCATTATTTTCCCATTATTTGCTCATATTTATCAGTTAGAACCACAAACTGTTTTGTTTTTGTTTTTAGACTGCACTCCAACAGAAAATGCCTTCTATCATTTTTACCTGTTGGCCCTAAGACCGCTATGCATGTTTTTGCATAAAGCGACCCCCAGTGGCCGTGGAAAGAATGGCATGAAGTGACATGGTGGATAGTTAGATGTATTCTGTGTAAATTAGACCCTCAACTTTTCCTAAGCCTAACAGTAAATCTGATCATTACCAATAGAGTAGTATAGATCATTACCAATAGTAGTATAGAGTAGAATAGAATAGGCTTTGTCATTGTTCAGTTGTACAGTACAATGAAATTGTGTTACAGTGACCACCTGAAAAAGTTCATTTAATGCTTAAAAGAAGCTAAATGCAAAACTGGGAATGAGTTGCAAATGAGGTTTGCGCCCCTCTCACACTGGGGAAAATCCATCCATCTATCCATCTTCTACCGCTTTTCCGGAGGTCCGGGTCGCGGAGGCAGCAGTTCAAGCAGAGAAGCCCAGACTTCCCTCTCCCCAGCCACTTGCTCCAGCTCTTCAGAGAGGATACCAAGGCGTTCCAAGACCAGCTGGGAGACATAGTCTCTCCACCGAGTCCTGGGTCTGCCCCGGGGTCTCCTCCCAGTAGGACGTGCCTGAAACACCTCAAGTGGGAGGCGTCCAGGAGGCATCCTAATCAGATGCCCATACCACCTCAAATGACTCCTTTCAATGTGGAGGAGCAGCGGTTCTACTCTGAGCCTCTCCCGGATGACTGAGCTCCTCACCCTATCTCTGAGGGTGAGTCCAGCAATCCTATGGAGAAAGCTCATTTCAGCCGCTTGTATCCGCGATCTTGTTCTTTTGGTCATTACCCAAAGCTCGTGACCATAGGTGAGAGTAGGAACGTAGATTGACTGGTAAATGGACAGCTTTGCCTTAGAACTAAGCTCCCTCTTCACCACAACAGACCGGTACATCGTCCGCATCACTGCAGATGCTGCTCCAATCCGTCTGTCAATCCCTTGCTCCATTTTCCCCTCACTCGTGAACAAGACCCCAAGATACTTAAACTCCTCCACTTGGGGCAGGAGCCTGTCCCCAACCCAGAGAGGACAATCTACCTTTTTTCCGGCTGAGGACCATGGACTCGGACTTGGAGGTGCTGATTCTCATCCCAGCCACTTCACACTCAGCAGCAAACCGTCCCAGCAAGAGCTGTAGATCATTGCTGGATGAAGCCAACAGGACAACATCATCTACAAACAACAGAGATGAGATCCTGTGGTCGCCAAGCATGACACCCTCCATTCTCTGGCTGCGCCTAGAAATCCTGTCCATAAAAATTATGAACAGGATCGGTGACAAACGGCAGCCCTGGCGGAGTCCAACTCTTACTGGGAATGACTCCGAGAAAATTCAAGATGCAAAGAAAAAACAAAATGCATCATGCCAATTCATGCAAGAATCACGTGAAAAGGTTTTCTCAGACTGGTCAGATGTCTCTGCCATGGGAACCAGAAAAATAAATATAGGAAGAAATTTGTGACCCATCAGAATGTGTAACTGCTAGGGATGGGCATAATTTACCGATTAACCGATAATTGATCATTAAGAATTTCACCGAGGAAGTTCATTTTCGTCGACAAACCGTTTTTTTTTTTTAAACAATCTGAGGTTATTAGGCCTAGTGCACGGCCGTCCTCAAACAATGCAATGGCAAAATTTGGGCACCAGGGGGCAACATTACACCATCGCCGTACCCTGGCGTGCCTCAGTTTATACATGCGGGCTTCCGTAGGGCAATCGCCAAATCATGAAGCGGTTACGGCGAAGTGTTGCGTGGGACCATTTCAATTTAAAAAATGACCAGGTGTACTGCAATCACTGCAATGCAGCATACAAATATACCTCATCGACAGGGTCCATGGAACACCCTTATTACACGAAGAAACCGCCAACAGTGGTTGCGCGCTGAGTAATGGCGGTCGTGAAGATTCTTTTTTTTTTCAGAAACTTTATTGAGAAGGTGAATGAATGAATGAATGAATGAATTTTATTTCGGATAATACAGTACAGGTTAAAAGAAACTGTATAATATAACAACAAGGTCAAATTAGACAAAGACTCCTTCTACTAAACAATTCCACGTGAGTTATCCGAAATGGGTGATGGCTGAAGCCGCAGCTTATATTGCCCACCCATATTCCATCCAAGAATTCAAAAGAAAAAAGAGTAAACAAGACAAGAGTGATTACAATTTAGAACAAAGCTAAGACAAAGTGTGACTGAGAGAAAAAAAAAGGAAAACTAAGCTAAGCTAAGTTGAGCGGTTACTATTCAAGACAAATCTAAGACAGAATGTCACAGAGAGAAAAAAAAAAAAAAAAAAAAAAAACTAAGCTACAACACAACACAGGCTGGATATGTCAATCCTTATGTGAGTTTACATGTCGTCTTGTAAATATGTTTGGAGTATTTCTTCCTTTAGTTTTTGTTTAAATTGTCCAAGCGTTGTACATGATTTTAATTCAGGTCCATAATCGTTCCATAATCTGACTCCTTGCACTGAAATACAGTGTTGCTTGGTGGTTGTTCTCACTGTAGGCTTTTGAAATATACATGCTCCTCTGAAGTGATATCATTTCTCCCTTGTTTGGAACAACTTTTGGATATTTGCTGGCAGTGATAAATTCTTCACTTTGAACATTATTATTGCGGTTTTAAAGTCAACCAGATCTTTCAACTTGAGAGTTTTTTGTTTAAGAAAAAGTGGGTTTGTTGGTTCCCTGTAAGCTGCTTTGTTTATTGTTCTAATAGCTCTCTTTTGAAGCATAAAGAGTGGATATATGTTTGTTTTGTATGTATTTCCCCATACTTCATTACAATATGTCATGTATGGGAGTATTAATGAATGATACAAGGTGTATAGTGTGGGTTGATTCAGCAAATATTTCACTCTGTGTAATATTGCAATTGATTTGGAAACTCTACCTTTAATATAATTAATATGTGACTTCCAACACAGTTTGTTATCAATTATTACTCCAAGGAATTTAGTTTCAGATACCCTTTCAATCTCTACACCATTTACACTGAGTTTGGGTACTGGATTGTTGTGATGGTTGTTAAAGACTATACATTTTGTCTTACTTAAATTGAGCGTTAATTTGTTTGAATCAAACCACAGTTTAAGCTTTTCTAATTCCTTCCCGAGTGTATCCATAAGTTGTTAAATATTGTTTCCATTGCATAATAGATTAGTGTCATCGGCAAACAATATTAAGTCCATTTTTTCTGAAACTTTACATATATCGTTTATATACATATTGAATAATAATGGTCCCAAAACTGAACCCTGTGGGACTCCACAGGTGACCTTCAGCAACTCTGAGTTTTTGTTGCTAACACATACATACTGATATCTATTCTTTAAGTAACTACTTAACCAGGACAGTGCTACCCCTCTAATACCAGAATTTTGTAGTTTCTTTAATAATAAATTATGATCTACTGTATCAAATGCTTTTTTAAGATCTAGGAATACTACAACTGAATACTCTTTATTTTCAATGGCTGTTGATATTTTTTCTGTAATTTCCATTAGGGCATATGCAGTTGTCCTCTTGTGTCTGAACCCATATTGCTGCTCACATAATAAATCATTCTTCAGTATGAAGTTGTCAATTCTCTCATAGAATATTTTTTCAAGTATCTTGGAAAATTGCGGTAATAGTGAAATTGGTCTATAGTTTGAGAGTTCCCCTCTGTCGCCCGTCTTGTATATCGGAATTACTTTAGCTATTTTCATTGCATTGGGAAATATACCTGATTGGAGAGACAGGTTGCAGATATACGTCAGTGGTTTTACTATGCATTCGATAACAGTTTTGACTAGTAGCATGTCAATACCATCACAGTCAGTACATGTTTTACTTTTGAACGATTTAACAATTTCGATGACCTGTCTTTCGTCTGTGTTCTTTATGAAGATGGAGTCTTTTACAGCAGTGTTATTGCATATTGTATCACCTGTTGGCACCGTAGTGGGTATTTCTCGGGCCAGTTTAGGTCCAATGTTAACAAAAAAATTATTAAATTCATCTGCAGGTGAAGCAATATTCACACTCTGAGTCGTTTTATTATTTTTTGGAATGTTAGTTGGGTAGCTTGTATTTCTGCTTTTATTTCCAAGGATACTGTTGAGTATTGTCCATGTATTTTTAATATTGTCTCTGTTTTTCTCCAGTTCTTTACTGTAATAGTCTCTTTTACTACATCTTATTATATATGTTAACTTATTTTTGCATGTTTTATACCGCTGCTCTGCTTCTTTTGTTCTTTTCTTTAGGAAAGCTTTATATAATAATTTTTTCTTTTTACACGCCTTTTGTAGTCCTTTGGTTAACCATGGCTTGTTAGCAAATTTGTGTTTAAGCTTTTTTATTACTAATGGGCAGTTTTTTTCATAAAGAGTGGTTACAATATTTATAAATGTGTCATAGGCTTCATTTACATCTGATACATAGACTTCTGTCCAGTCTTGCTTCAGCAAGTCCTCTTTAAGAGAACTGATTGCATTTGGTAGTAGTAGTAGTAGATTAGTTTATTTGACAGGGACATTGCAATAAACATAGACAATTAATCAAAGACAATCAATCTGATGTGTTGCGTGATTTGTGTCTGAACGATTTTGAAGTTTTTTCTGCGTTGGGCCCCGTGTGGCCATGGATAAGTGCAAAGGTTGGCAAGTGGTCACTTATATCATTTATCAATAATCCACTTTCTATTTTCTTATCGAAAATATTGACAAACAGGTTGTCAATAAGTGTAGCAGAGTGAACTGTGATTCTACTGGGATGTGTTATTGTGGGATATAGACTCATGCTGTACATAGAGTTCATGAACTCTGTAACTACATTTTGTTGATGAGGATTCAGTAAGTCAATATTGAAATCTCCACAAATTGCTACCATTTTCTTACTAGTAATATTATTGTACAGCTCGACTAATTTATCTCTGAATGTCTCAATGCAAGTTCCCGGCGTTCTATATATGCAGCTTATGATTAGATTTTTTGTTTTGTCTAGGTCAAGCTCAACAGTAACACATTCCAAAATCCCTGGTAGTGCTAAGGACATTTCATTTACAAGCTTACACCTGTACAGGTCATCAATATACAGTGCAACACCACCACCCTTTTTTTGAGTTCTGTTAATATAAAACATCTGATATCCTTCTATTGCCATCAGGGGAGCCTGATCTTCATTAAGCCAGGTTTCAGAGACTGCAATGGCTGTGAATTTTCTGTCTAGCTGTTTTAAATAGTCCTGAATCTGTGGAAAGTTTTTGTTTAGACTTCTGCTATTGAAGTGTATTATTGACAGTTTACCATCTAATTGCATTTGACTTTTGAATTGTTTTTCGGTGTAATATTCACAGTGGTTATGAATATTATTGAAAAAGTGGTTATCAGGATCAGTATCATTCTCCATCTCTTGTGGTTTATGTTCAGCATAATGGTATGTTTACAGAGTTTGAGTTTCCTCATTCTGTGTCAAATGACTTCCTCCATCTGGGGATAATTGATGTCTACTTGAGTCGGTCATAAGTTTTTGTTTGTTTTGGTTATTTTTATTAAAGTACTTTGGCATGGTGTATCAAAAGAACTATTCTTATCGTGTGTGTTCATCTGTATTTATCTAAGTCAGTAGCATCTCTGATCATTATACTCTTTGCTTGCTCAGGTGATCCATTTAGTTTAATCCAAATTCTACAATTTCTTGTCCAGGTTGCTTGTATCCTATTTTGTTTTTTTAGCATCCGTGCCTGTCGTGCTAATTCAGCGTTTTTTTTTGTCAGGTGTTCATTTATGTAAACTTGAGTTTCCTTTAGCTTTTTGGCCTGCCTCAGTATGTTATTCTTTACTCTTCTGTTCACAAAGCGCATCACAATTGATTTCTTTGTTTTGTTATCTTTCTTCGGTAAAGCATAGCAGGCTGAGATTGCATTGGCTTCTACCTTAATGTCTTTATCATTAAGGAACTGAAGCACTTGATTTTCTAAGGACAAAGATTCTCTCATGGGTGCATCTTCACCACTCAGTCCTACTGTGGCATGGGCGTATGACTGATATCTGATGTCTAGTCCACTTATAACTAGGTCATCAATACGAGAACCTTGTTCAAGATCCTCGACGCGTTGCTCCAAAAGACGCCCGTGTTGCTCCAGGTCCATAATTTTTTTGTCTTTTTCTTGAATTATTAAATTTAGGGCTTGTACCTGTTCTATTAGGCCTATTATTTTGTCCTGTTGGCTAGTCAATTTGGCCAATTCTTCTGACATAAAGCTCAGAGCTTTTTTGATTTCTTCCATTTCCTCTTTCTTTGGTGGCATCTTACTGACCTGTAGATAGAAGTAAACAGAGAATCCGGCTAGGCCTCAACTAGCCCGGCCGCTGCTGAACTCGCCGCAGCAGCTCCTGCACAGCTCCTCCGCCAAGTAGCGCTGTACAGCTCCGCAGATCACCCCCGTCATTCGCCACCCCCTGCCGCCGTCTGCCTGGCCGGTTATGCCGCACACCGCCGGCGCAGCCGAGCTTCACCAATCACCGCCTCCGCTCGCCGCCGTCTGGCTGGGTGGCACCTCCGCTAGGCCCCGTCACCGACCGCCGTCAGTCTGGTAGCTCCTCAGCTGGACCTCGCAACTGGGTTCCGACTCAGGCCACTGTCCTGCTGGGTCCAGGTGGTCCCATCTCTCACCAACGCCGCGCTCGAGCTCCCAACTGCCGCCTCGGTTGGTTCCTCCGATAGGCCCTCACCGGGGACTGAGCCGCTTCTTGTCGGAGTTAGGTGGCGCACTGGGGCCAGCGTTAAGCTAACTAGCGTTAGCTTGGCAATCGCTTCTGGTAGAGCGCAGCAGTTCTACCCGATTAAAGGGGCATTCCAAAGGGATTCTGACGGAGGTGGAAATTCAGCCCGTGGGTCATGAAGATTCAGTGTACACACGTCGAGGGAAGCTGCAGGAGGCGGCGTAGTGGCTCGACGGGAAGACTATCTCGCACAAAATGGCACAAGAGAACAGCAAAAAGTTCTGCGTGGCTAGACTAAGTAACACGAGCGATAGAGCAATGAATGCAATCTTTGTTTGTTGGGTGGCCGCTCGGCAGGGACAGAAGCTGGGTAAAACGTCTCGGCCAATCAGCTTGCGGGTTGAAACGTCTCGGCCAATCAGCTTGCGAGATTCCTGAGGGCTCTCCGTGCTGATTCCTGATGTTCTAATGTAGTCTACCTGCCTTGTTACGTACCTAAAAATGTTAATGATTAACCGATTATTAATCATTAATTCTCCCGACGATCGGTGAAGAAAATTTCACCGAATGCCCATCCCTAGTAACTGCACTCACTGATGCATATGTGTGGTTTTAAAATGAGAATGGAAGTGTTTAGATCAGGGGTCTGCAACCCATGGCTCTTTTGCCTATAGATGGTGGCTCCCTGAGGCTCTGAGAAAGTTCCAAGAAACAGAGAAAATGTTGCAGTTTTATGAGGAAAACCCCTACTAATTGGCAAGAAAAATCATCAGGAAAAATTACCAGAAAAAGCTGCAATTTTAATAAATTTTGTAGAATAGAAACTGTTGCAAATTTATGTAAAAAAAAGTCAGTATTTTTAAATGAAAAAAAAAAGATGACAATCTCATGAGAAAAGTACAAGATTATGCCAAAAATATCAACATTTATGCAAAAAACTTTATAATTTTATATGGAAACCTGAGTATTTGCTTCTGTTGTCTTTTAGTTTTGTATATTATGTTTTGCTCTTGTTTGGCTGTCATTTATTCTGAAAGTGTTTCCTGTCATCTTGTTTGGATTAGCTTAACTTGTTTCTCTTTTTTTGTAGAATATTTCCTGTTAGTCCTTGGTTATGATTCCCACTTTACTTTTAGGTTTAGTTCCTGGTACTCTATGTAGTTTTTTTTTTTTTTTCTATGCTACCTTCGTTCTGGTTTTATCTTTTAGGTTTTATTCCCTTGTGTCTGCCTCCTTTTCCCGTGGTCCTTGTGCTTTGTCCGTGTTAGGAAAAATTCTTAACCTTCAGTCAATAATCAGGCAGGATCAAAGTTTCAGCAAATTTAATTACACTGGCCAGTGGAAAAATGATACAAAAACAGTCTCAAAGCCTATTCACGCATCACTCTGACTCAAACACGCATTGCTCAGTCCTTTAAGCCCTTTGTTATCCGAGAGGTGGAAGAGAGAATGTCTATGATTGGTTCAGTATATCTGGTCAAAACTTGCTGCACAGGTTATCGCTTTCTCAGGAACCGTCACACTCACTCAGCACTAGTCACACAGGAACAGTACAAGTGAACTAAAACAAAGTGATAACAAGGTACAGCTGCATCAGCATCTTTAGCACTTTCACACAGACTCTGAGACAAAGCAAATTACAAATATGAAACAAATAAGAAACTTTTCTATCAGTCTGTCTGTGCTCCTTGCTGCTTCTCACCCTCATTAGTGTGATTCCCTTCACTTGTGCGTTTTCACCTGTTGTCCATTCCCTTGATTGTCTACTCCCCCTAAATTCAGTCCTGTCTTTTCTTGCTTGTGGTGTAATTAGTGTGGTTTCCTGTTCCCCGATCAATCCTTGTCTCCTTCCTGGTTTGGTTACATTTCATTATCCATACTTTCAGTTCTGTTGTTTATTTGCCAGTGTTTGTTTACCTTTTTTCCTAGATCTTGTGCAACAGCTTTTATTTCTTAGTTCAGTTCAATCCAACTTTATTTATATAGAGCCACTATATATTTTCCCGTTCTCCTTCGATCTTTTTTTTTTTTAATTTCACGAAGTTTTATTTGCCTCACTGGATGAACTTCTAAGATCGCGGCGTGTCTGTCAGACTTTATTTCAAATTCGTAACTCAGACCAGGGCAGCACAAATGTAGAAAATTGATGAATACTTGGTGTTTGTGCTGTTTGGCTCTCATTAGCCACCGAGTGCTCACTGCAGATTTCAAGGATCCATACCACAGCAATCAGTGCAGATTAGAAGATTTAGCAAAAGCAACGTTAATATTTAATCAACACCGAAGGACACGTTGATTTTATGCTGATCTAAAATTATTTGACCCACTGCGGTGTGCAGCCACACTCAGACCTTAATCCCCGCTTTGTATGCATGGCCAGGCTAACGTACAAGAGAGACCTTTTATGTTGTAATCAAATATTTATATTATAATGGTTTAGATGACAAGGCCTGTCTCTTTACTGCAACATTAATGGCACATTTGTCTGCTCTCCAGCCTCTGTTATATGAAAATGAGACGAGCTGTAGAAAGTAACCGAGCATATTGTTGGATGGGGAATGACGCTTCAGGATTTCTGGTTTACAAGGGCAACATGGAGGGGGCGATGTTGTGGAGGGGGGTTGGTAAACAGCACCGCCTGCTCTCATCGCTTTTTAATGCTCAAAGCGTTTGGTATGAATTCAATAACAATTTTTCTTATGAATTTGCAGCTTTTTTTATGTAAATTTGCTCCTTATTTCTCACAAAATTGCTACTTATTTGAGGAAATTTTTGATTTGTAAAAAGTTTTGTCTTTTTCTTGCAAAATTGTGTGGGTGTTTTCCTCATTAAACTGTGATGTTTTATTTTTTTAATTTGCTATATTTTTGGCATAAATGTGTTTTGCTTTTTTCTTAAATTTGGCATATTTTTCTTTGCAAATCTGATATTCGAGACTTTTTCAATGTAAATTTGTGACATTTTTCCCAATAAAGTTTTATGCTTGTTTCATAAATTTTGATTTTTTTGGCATTAGTTTCTTATCAGATTGTTACCCTTTAGTAAGGTAAAACTGCTGCCTTTTTCATATTAATTTCCAACAATTTTCTAGTAAAATTGTAACTTTTTCTGGTAAATTTGTGACTTTTTTTGATAATTTGTGGGTTATTCCTTCATAAATATTACAACATTTTCCCTAAATGTTCAGTATTTTGGGCATAAATTTTCAGCTATTCTCATATTTTTCTTTGTAAATTTATTACCTTTCATGGGTAAGACTGCAGCATTTCTTACATAAATTTATTACATTTTTCTCACAAAACTCCAAAATTTTTTTCCAGAAAATTTGTGATTTGTTTTCCAGAATTTTTATGATGTTTTTACTTTCAAATTTGTGGGAATGTTTTCTTCAGAAAATTGCTAAAATTTTAACTAAATTTGTGAGATTTTTTTTTTTTCATCTATTTTCAGTTTTTCTCATCTTCTTCTTTTCAGAACATTTTACTCATGAATGTATAACCTTTTTTTTTTTTTTGTTAATGTATTGCGTCTTTTCTTGGAAATTTGAGGGTTTTTTCTCAAGGCCTCAGGGAGCCACTATCTATGGGCGTAAGAGCCACATGTGGCCCCAGAGCCATAGGTTGCAAACCCCTTGGAATTTTGGTGAGTTGTTTTCAGGATGTTGGAGAATAAAAAATAAATTGTAGCGCTGCCCTTTGTCACCGATCCTGTTCATAATTTTTATGGACAAGATTTGTAGGTGCAATGGTTTGCTGCTGAGTGTGAAATGGCAGGGATGAGAATCAGTACCTCCAAGTCCATGGTCCTCAGCCAGAAAAGGGTGGATTGTCCTCTCCGGGTTAGGGACGAGCCCCTGCCCCAAGTGGAGGAGTTTAAGTATCTCGGGGTCTTATTCATGAGTGAGGGGAGAATGGAGCAAGAGACTGACAGACAGATCGGAGCAGCATCTGCAGGGATGGGGACGTTGTACTGGTCTGTTATGGTGAAGAGGGAGCTAAGGTCTAAGGCAAAGCTGTTGATTTACTGGTCAATCTACGTTCCTACCCTCACCTATGATAATGAGCTTTGGGTAATGACCAAAAGAATGAGATCACAGATATAAGCGGCTGAAATGAGCTTTCTCCGTAGGATTGCTGGACTCACCCTCAGAGACAGGGTGAGGAGCTCAGTCATCCGGGAGAGGCTCATAGTAGAACCGCTGCTCCTCCACATCAAAAGTAGCCAGTTGAGGTGGCTTGGGCATCAGATCAGGATGCCTCCTGCACGCCTCCCACTTGAGGTGTTTCAGGCCCATCCCACTGGGAGGGGACCTCGGGGCAGACCCATGACTTGCTGGAGAGGCTGTCTCCCAGCTGGTCTGGGAACGTCTTGGTATCCTCTCTGAAGAGCTGGAGCAGGTGGCCGGGGAGAGGGAAGTCTGGGCTTCTCCGCTTGAACTGCTGCCTCCGTGACCCGGACCTCTGGAAAAGCAGTAGAAGATGGATGGATGTTCATTTTACTTAAACACATATGTATAAATAGTAAGTGGGTGTCACAATGTCAAACCACTGACCTGCTGTCCATACCACTAGTTGATATGATTTTTTTTAAAATAGAAATTTTAGTTTAGATTCTAAAATATTATGGACACCATCCTTTGTTTTATGCCTATCCCACTTTTGTCCACTATACTGAGTTCCACTTTTTCTACATTGCAAAATGTGCAAAATAACCATTATCTGTATGAAATAATGTTGAAATTAAGTTAAAATTGGGCTCTTATTTGCAACCACAGTGCATAGACACTTTAAGCCGTGTAAACAGATGGCAATTTGTTTATTTTAAAGACACACTCCGTTTGCTGTAAATGCTCCAAATCTACATTGTCTAAAATGGTATCTTATGCTCTTTTTTTCTACAAAAAAATCCCTTTTCATTGTTTTACAGTTTCGTGTCAAAATCTTCTCACTCCTCCCCCCCTTCAAACACCAGAATCGGTGACTCGGCCCAGCCCACATACCACAAGACTAATAGTGGCTAATGCTACATTAAACAGCATAAATCCTGTGATAAAAAGACTCACCAGTTGAAGGACATGCCCAGTTGTATGCACGGTGGCCCAGGATAATACCTGAAACTGCATCAGTCCTTAAAAGCAGTTTAATGGTAAAACCCAACTTAATTTGGGTCAAGTTTTCAAAGCAGCTAGCTCAAAATTGCTAACTGGTCAGAGGGTAACTTCATTTAGTCCAGAAAGTCTTGATTGGCTCAACACTGCTCACGTTCCAGCAGCTGTACATAGCTACGTCACCAAAAACGCTCTCGCCTTTTTTCAGTAGGCGGGGCTTAAGTGAAACTTTAAAGCAAAAAAAAAAAAGATGAGACATTTGACTGATTTAGTTCTTGATATGTCTTGAAAGTCATAGAAATGGTGTCACTTTAAGTTGAAAAATGAAATGAATGCAAATGAAATAAAACTCTTATGATGGAATGGAAAACAGGATCATGGTGAGTAGACAGTTTATACTGTAAAATCAAGCTAATCCTTTACATCATTAGTGCTTTTATGATCTTAAACCGACTACTGATATGAGTCTAATGATGAAATGGAGAAATCTAAAGTTTCACATTTTGATGCTTGGTGTAGCGTTTGAACTTTGCGACATCAGCCATAAAACACAAAAATAGCACACCATTCCAGAAAGCATTGCAGCTCTTTTGTATTCCTCTTTTCATTGCTTTCTGCATAATGTGATCCTCTGTCTTATTGCGAAGCCGCTAAGAATGGTAGTTTTATCTCCTCTATAGTGAACTGCGCACATATAGAATCGTCGTTATCTGCGGCTAATCCACTGCCTCTGTTTACTGTACGAATCCATTTCCCCTCTGATCCTCGAGCACAGCTGCAGCATGAGTGTCGGGAGTATAATGTGTACGATTGGCCCGGAGCCTCCCGGCAAACACCATTACGCGCTGAGTCGTTGGCACCGATGAGTACTAATTATCGTCCTCCCGCTGCAGCGCTGCATCCGTTTAATGGAAAGGGGGAAAGAGGGAGTGGGTGGCGGACTTCCTGTCTCAGGGGTATCTAAAAAAAAAAAAAAAAAAATCAACCTGCTAACTCTGACTCCCTCTCTAATCTCTTAGCTTCAGTTGCTGAGTTTTTTTTTTTTTTAATTGATTACTGGATCACAGCCACCAAATGAAATGTTCATAATTACATAAATTATAAGTTGCTGTTGTCAGCCCAATCAAGGAAGACAATTTTACACTCAGGGTAGGGGATAGTGTGTCCCTCTTGTCTGTCAAAACATGTATTTTCTACTTGACTTCGAGGAACTGTGTGTAAATATCATGCTGCTTTGGGCACATTCGCATTCACACAAGGGTTTGACAATATAGCAAAGAAAATGTATTGTGATATAATTTCTCTATATCACGATACACAATATATATTGTGATATGTATTTCGTGCACTGAATGTCCTTCAGAATTTGGTTTTACTTACATTTTTATTCAGAAAAAAAGTCCTCAGCAGCAGTAGCCAGGGAGAGAGAGAAACGCTGCATGGAGTGATGTTCCGGCTCATATTAACCTGACAAACTACTCGATATTCACAATATAGGCTCTTTATGTATCATGGGTGACCATGTATATCACCCAGCCATTGTCCACGCCCGTGCATTTTCATGATTTAATGAGTAATTTTGCAAAGAGATGATGTTCTAAATGATGAAGATAAATGCAATTATTCTGGGACCTGACTATCAACTTACCTTTTTTCATTCTGCAGATACAGTATTTTGTATTTACAGTCTTTGCAGTAATTTCCATATAAGTGTGGTAGTCTCAGCTTCATTTTTTTAAACCCCTTTAATTTTTTGAGTTTGCTTGTGGTCATTTTGGATCAGTTTATGAACAATTCACATATTTCCCATGAATGACTACCTTTTATTTCCATGATTTCTGTTAGTTTCTGACCTCTTGGGCTACTAGACTGAACTGTAAATTTGGTTGATATGCCATTTGCCTTTTTTCTCCTCCTTCACCACTGACCAGCTCTGCTGCTGGTGGTATTTGGAAATTACTTCATTTTGTCATTTTTCAGCTTTCCATCTGGATCTCCTTACTGCAGAAAGTTGCTGGTAGTTGTAATCTTTGAAAAGGGGCAAATGTTGAGAAAAGATTGTACTGTTGTAGCTGAAAAAAACTCTATACTTATTCATCTACCTCCACACAACAGCCTAGCATTTAGCCCCTTAACACCTCTTGATGTTAGCGATAGAAATGAAAGCTAAGAACTTACCCTGGTGGAAGAAATCTCAATCACCAACCACATGAAAGCTTAAACAAACATGGAAATCTTGACCTGGTGCACCCCCTCCGTGTTGGGACTCTGTGGACTATTCCACTGGAAGGTGATGTGTAGTCTCTGGGTTGTCTGCAGCTCTCATGATTAATCATGATCTTTAAAGTTTAATTAGTTTGGTGAAGCCATTCAAGTGGTCCCAAAGGGACTTGTGGGAATTGATCTAAAGGCAGTAGCTGCACTGGAAGAGATCATTAATTGCACAGGGAGACTAAATTGAAGGGTAGATCAACCTAAATTAAAGCAAAACAGTGGAAGAGTTTCACCTTGAAATAATGTCTGTTCGTCCATCCATCCATCCATGTATCAGGTCCTCACCAATGTTCCCGATGAGCCCTATGGAGCTCGTCCGAGTCTCAATGGACCACTCTCAATCTGTCCCTTCACCTAGGACCATTTTGTCTTGGGAACCCCTACCCAAGGTCATGTTGCCCCCGACATCATACCTCCCGGGATCATTAGGACACACAAACCCCTCCACCAGAATTTGGTGATCCACCATAGCCTGAGTGGCCCATGTCCCCTACAACAGTGCTGTGTAACTGTGCTTTTCAGGCAAGAACATTAAAAAGGTCACAACTGGTATGTTTTATGGCTTGCAGTCCAATGCTAATTTCCCTTAATTATAATATAAAGTTTGCTATTTCTAGAACGGACCTCTTGGTAGAGCCAGTGAAGAAACCAAAGAGGGAAAGAAAGCAAGAGTGTCCGAGCATGAGCTTGGATTAGAGTGAATATTGGACTAGCTAACACTTGATAATGAGAGCTAGATAAACGGAGATAAACAGATGCAAGACTGATGGCAGCCTGGCCTTGTTGGTATTGGACTAGTAGTCTTTTTTTCCCCTTTGCTTTTTGTTTTGGCTGTTTCTGAATTCCCTGAGTACTTATCCATTACATGGTAAACAAATGGACACGGCTGGGTCATTTATATTCCACCTATTGTTCAGAGCAGTCAGAGAAGGAAGTTCCAGTGTTTGAATGAAAACTCAGCTAAATGACAACATAAAGCCAAAGCCCATCACACAATAAATAAAATACTAGAACAGTGTAATCTTTCCCATCTGCTCCCGCACCATTATTCCAGGCTGTCAATGGAAAGCATTTACCTTATCTGAAGGCCCCTCTGTCCTCGCCAGATGCCGACATCTTCACTCCCAGCAGCTTGTATTTCTGCTCAGCAGGAAGCATTGAGAGTCTCACGGGTCCTCATTGACACTTTGATCAGCCAACCGTGTGCTGTTTTGATTTCCTTTTGATTTGACAGTGTAGGCACACCGTTCCCCCATCCCTCCCCACCCTACTCCAAAAGATGCACAACGTGTGCACTGACACGCAGTGTACATTGGCATTTCCGCACTTTCATTCTTGGATGACAGCCAACTCAGCCATCCGGGTACACCTGCAGTCGTCCCTTCAGTTTCACATCTGAGTGTCTGACTTATGACAGAGCTGCCAAACTGTGATGAGTGACCCATACTGTGTTTTTCCTGTCAGCAACCTAGATGGGCACAGAGGAAAGTTGTAGAAATAAATGCAATGTAATAATGATTGGCTATTTATTCAGTCACATCAAAATGAATGTTTTCACTTGACCTGGTTTAACTAAGAAAAACTTGCATGTGCTTATTGATCAAATTATGTCTATAAGAGTTAATCCAGTGTAGGGTATGGAAAGCTAGTTGATTTTGCCAAAAATCTTCACTTTTTTATGCATTAGCTTACTAATACAATTTTGATTCAGTATATGCTTTCATTTTTTTCATTGTGGCAAGTTAGCTTCATGTTGTTTGGGTGGAAACAAGTTCATAGACCAGATGTAAAGTTAACATGACTAGATTACAGTATAAAGCAAGAGACCTAATTTTTATTCAGAGCTCTTTTGGTTTAGAAAGTGCAAACGGGTCCTCAACATAATAGCAATAAAAGAACTACTGTACATCCATTTGCAAGATGATAAAAAGTGCTATGAAGTTAATAATATTTAATTGGGATTACTCGAATTCCCCCTATAGTTAACTCATGATTAATAGTGTTCCATAGTTATCTCATGATTAATTGCGTTCCATGGTTAACTCATGATAATCACATTTCAACCTCTGATTAATCGCATTACCCATCATTAACTCATGATTAATCGTGCTCCATAGTTAACTCATGATTAATTACTTCCCCATAGTTAACTCATGATTACTCGAATCCCCCTGTAGTTAACTCATGATTAATTACATTCCATAGTTAACTCGTGATTAATTGCGTTCCATAGTTAACTCATTATTAATTACATTCCATAGTTAACTCGTGATTAATCGCATTAGTTAATTTATGATTGATCAAATTTCCCCCATAGTCAAGTCATGATTAATAACATTCCATAGCTAACTCATGATTAATCGTGTTCCATCATTAACTCGTGATTAATTGCATTTAGTTAACTCATGATTAATTACTTCCCCATAGTTGGCTCATGATTACTCGAATTCCTCTGTTAACTCATGATCAATTCCATTCCATGGCCAACTCATGAGTACACATTTCCCATAGTCAGCTCATGATGATCACATTTCCCATAGTCAACTTATGATTAATTGCATTACCCCATAATTAACTCATGATTAATTATATTCCATAGTTAACTCATGATTAATCACATTTCACCATAGTCAACTCATGATTAATTACATTCCACAGCTAACTCATGATTAATTACATTCCATCGTTAACTCATGATTAATTACTTCCCCATAGTTAACTCGTGATTACTCTCATTCCCCCCTGTAATTAACTCATCAATCAAGCAATTAATCAAACTTTATTTGTATAGCACTTTTCAAACATTAGATGCTGAGCAAAGTGCTTTACATAGATAAAAACAGTAGACACATTTAGTTACATATTTTACATGATACATCCCCACCCCCTTCCGTCTTCTCTCTTGGTAGTCTCTCGGGAGCCGAGAATTGATTGATTGATTTTATTTATTTGAACATGAATGACATGTTGTGCAGTCATCTGTGGACACACATGTCGCTTCGGATGCCGAAGTCCGAAGTGCACAGTCGGTTGCAGGTTGGGCATGGAACGCTGGCTGTCAGGACAGTGGAAAACGCAATGTGTTGTCGATCACGTGCCGCTGCAAGGCATTGGCGGAAGTCGTCTTCAAATGCTGTTACGGACCTCTTTATCGCAGCACGCCAAGCAGTTCTGTCAGCTGCATTGGCCTCAAGTTCTCGCAGCTGGAGGTCTGCCCACTTGAGGTTTGCCTTGAGATTGTCCTTGAACCTCTTCTTTGGGCGACCCTGGTTGCAACTGCCCTGTGCCAGTTCTCCGTAGAAGAGCTGTCTGGGGATTCAGACTCATCCATGTGGATGATGTGGCCAGACCATCAAAGCTGGGCCTGGAGGATCTTGGGTTCGATGCTTGTAAGACCCGCTCAGTCGAGGACCTCTTGGATGGTAATGCGGTCCTGCCAATGTGTCCGCATGATTGACTGCAGAGAACGTTCGTGGAACTGTTTCAGCCGCTTGATATGTCTGTGGTACAGGGTCCATGTGTCGCAGCAAGACAGCAGTGATGATAGGACCACAGCACTATACACCTTGAGCTTGGTGGAGAGACGGATGTCTTTGTGCTGCAAGACTTTGGTACGGAGTCTGCCGAATGTCTGGCTTGCTTTCTGGATCCTTTCTGATATTTCGCTGTCCAGGGATCCATCACATGAGATGGTGCTGCCCAGGTACCTGAAGTTGTTGACATTCTTCAGCAATTTGCCATCTATGGTGATGCTTGGCTGTTGGGGGACACTGCATGGTGCAGGCTGGAAGAGGACTTCTGTCTTGCTGAGGCTGATTGTCAGGCCGAACATCTTAGATTCTTTGGAGAACTTATTGACAATTAACTGTAGGTGGTTCTCCTCATGGGCCATCAGAGCACAGTCATCGGCAAACAGAGCATCTGTTATGAACCTCTCCAGTGCCTTGGTCTTTGCCGTAAGGTGCCTCAGGTCACTGATCCATCCAGACGGTATCTGATATAGATACCCAGGTCAAGGTCTCTGACAGCTCACAACAGCACTTGTGTGAAGAAGAGGTTGAACAATACAGGTGCGAGGATGCAGCCCTGTTTCACACCATTGGAAATGCTGAATTTCCCAGATGGTTCACCGTCTAACAGAATTTCTCCTGTCATGTTGTCGTGAAACAGCCGGATGAGCATGGTGAGCTTCATTGGGCAGCCGAGTTTTCCCCAGAATGATCCATAGTGCGTCATTTTTAATGTGTGAAATAAAATTAAAGTCAGAGTCTAAAAGAACGTTCAGGTTCTTGACACAATGTGTAGGTTTTAGACCTAGCAATTTAGGTAAAAGTTTCTCTCTCTTGTCTTCAGGACCAATTATTAAAACTTCTGTTTTGTCCTGGTTGAGCTGTAGGAAGTTCTCTGCCATCCGTGACTTTATATCTAAAACACACTTCAAAAGGGCATTAATTACCTCCGCCAAAGGGGGAGGTTATGTTATCATCGGCGTTGGTTTGTCTGTTTGTTTGTCTGTTTGTTAGCAAGATAACTCAAAAAGTTATGGACGGATTTTCATGAAATTTTTACAGGTTGTCAGAAGTGGGGTATCCTACAGATGATTAGATTTTGGTGGTGATCTGGATCACCGTCCACAAGAAAACCGCCATTACGCAAAATGCCATTTTCCTCAATAACTGCTGAACCACTAATCCTATCATTGTCAATCCAATTGCTAGTCATATCTTTTCATGGTCAAGGAATCTGAAAACGTACACACAAACACTGTATGGGGGGAACTGTGGTGCTAAACTGCCATTACGGAAAATGCCATTTTCGTCAATAACTACTGAAACACTAATCCTATCATTGTGAATCCAATTGCTTGTCATATGTTTTCATGGTCAAGGAATCTGAAAACGTACACACAAACACTGTATGGGGGGGAACTGCGGCCGCCATTACGGAAAATGCCATTTTCGTGAATAACTACTGAACCACTAATCCTATCATTGTCAATCCCATTGCTAGTCATACGTTTTCATGGTCAAGGAATCTGAAAACGTACACACAAACACTGTATGGGGGGAACTGTGGCCGCCATTACGGAAAATGCCATTTTCGTCAATAACTACTGAACCACTGCTTGTCATATGTTTTCATGGTCAAGGAATCTGAAGACTGTATGGGGGAAACTGTGTCGCTTGGCGGAGGTCTGCGCTCTCCGAGTGCTTTTCTAGTTGGTTTTGTCATCAGGAGATGCGGCAATGTACAGCTGTGTATCATCAGCATAGTTATGAAAATTGATGCCATGTCTCCTGATAACATCCCAAGTGGTAACATATAAAGATTAAAAAGTATTGGCCCTAAAATTTTACCCTGGGGTACCCCACACTTGGTTTCATGGATTGCCGAAGAACATGTATCCATACTTACAAAATAGCGACGATCTGTGAGATAGGAATGAAACCATTCAAGAACAGTACCTGAGAGGCCCACCAAGTGTTTGAGTCTGCTTAATAAAATGAGGGGATCTACTGTATCAAAGGCAGCTCTGAGATCCAGCAGCACCAGGACTGACAGTTTGTAGCAGTCCATGTTACACCTGATATCATTAATGATTTTTAAAAGGGATGTCTCGGTACTGTGGTTTTTCCTAAAAACCAGATTGAAATTTCTCAAAAATGTTGTGGTCTGTAAGAAAATCATTTAACTGGAAGAAAACAATTTTTTCTAAAACTTTATACTAAAAAGCGGTAAGTTGGATACAGGTCGATAGTTACTGAGACTATCAGGATCTAAATTACGCTTTTTTAATAGGGGCTTCACCACAGCCGTTTTAAAGGCAGTGGGGAAAACACCAGTCAGAAGAGAGCAATTTACAATGTTTAAAATCTCATGTTTGAAGAATCCATAAAATGTTTTAAAAAGTGATGTGGGAATCGGATCTAAAAGGCAGGAGGTCAAGTTTACCTGGGAGAAAACTCTACCAAGCATCTTAGCATCAACCAGGACAAAACAGTCCAGCGTTTCCTCAGCTAAAGGTGAGTCCAAGATTCCATTAAAAACAGTCTTCTGGTCAGATAAAATGTTGGCTCTAATAGAATCAGTCTTGCACCTGAAGTGGTCTGCAAAACTCTAAGTTGGATGGCAGGTTTGTGTTTTTATTAAAATCTGGGTTGATGAAGTGATCAATGGTTGCAAAAAAGACTTTAGGGTTATTGTTATGGGTTGAGATTATGTTGGCAAAATACTCTGTTCTTGATGTTTTGACTGCATTATTGTATATTTTTAATTTATTCTGTAGTATTTGGCAATTGATAGTTAATTTGTTTTTCCTCAATTTCCTCTCAGCCATCCTGCACTCTCTTTTCAGTTTTGGATTTGTTTTTGTCTCCATGGAGGCTGTGGTTTATTCCTAACTGTCCTTGTGATTATTGGGGCAACTCTGTCAATGGTTGATCTTTATTTACTGTTAAAATTATCAACAATAAAATCACACAATGCAGATAAAATAACTGGGGGAGTGTTGCGTAAGAGTTTGATAAAATCAGCAGCCACTTCAGGTGTCAGATGGCACTTTCTCACAGTTCACACAAAGATCTCCTGTTGCAAAAAAACAGTGGTGTTAAAAAAACACACAGTAATGGTCCAATACAGCCAAGTCAACAACAGATGACACACTCTTGGGCAGGCCATGGCTAATGACAAGATCCAGAGTGCGTCCCCTGTTGTGAGTTGGCTGCATGACATGTTGAGTAAAATTCACGGACGTGAGCAAGTCATTAAAATCTTCTGACATATGGTCACCCTGTTTATCAGTGTGTAGATTAAAATCACCGGAAATGAGAATAAAATTGTATGAGGAGTGGATTACTGATAAAAACTCAGAACTCATTAATAAAAACGGCAGAATTTGGGTAGTCTGTAAACTGTGACACATAAAATTGCGGGGCTGCTAAAGACGAAAGCGTGGTGCTCAAATGCGGTATGATTAAATGCGTTCCATAGTTAACTCATGATTAACCACATTTCCCATAGTTAACTTATGATTAACCACATTACTCCATAGTTAACTCATGATTAATTACATTCCATAGTTAACTCATGATTAATCACATTTCCCATAGTCAACCTATGATTAATTGTATTACCCCATAGTTAACTCATGATTAATTGCATCTCCGCCATAGTTCACTTAGTTGCAAACAATATTTTGAAAAACTTAAACAATATTCATCTGAGTAAAATCAAAGCAACAAGCAAGAATTAACATAGAACAAACAATGAATCTGATTTATTGTGAAAACATTCAAAAAAGACGCGTTCACAAATTCTCTCTGGAGTTTGTTTTCCATTGGTCACTCTGACAGAATCTCTCTATCTTTTCATACTCTCCAACGAGCAGCGCCAGTCAGTGAGCACTACATCAATGGTGTGTGCTTGAAGTGTATTCATGTGTGCAGGATGAGGTAGTGCACTTCAGGTGCCCTAAGTGATAGAGGGTTGACGCAGACCAGACATTTGGGTGTCACGGACCACATTTGGCCCACGGATCACCATTTGAGGATCCATGGTGTTACAATTACATCTAACATTGGTAATAAAATCCCAAGGATCCAGTTCAATGGATTTGCGACTCCTGTAGTTCCTGTGTACAGTTCTCAACTCTGGCAAATGCTCCCCATTAGGAGGTGGCACCATCACATTGTCACATCTCAGAAATTGTACTAGTAAATTTTTCTAATTCTAGTAAATTATTTACTTAATTGTTTTTTTTCATAACAAAACCAAACCAAAAAAACATCAGTCTCAAGGACCTGTCCAAAAATTGTTGATATACTTTTCAAATTGTCAAACCATTGTCCTCATTTTATCACTTCCTGTGTTTACTCTTTAGGTTGAATGTAACGTTACCCAAAGGTTTGATTAGAAAGATGGGACTCTCTACTACTGTGTATAAAACAACATCCCTGCTTCGTTTGTCTTACCTGTGTTTTATGGGCTTTATATGGAACCATAAACTGCCTTTATCCTAATTGAAAAGTCGTTTTCTGAACTTAAATCATTTTCTATTACTTCACACACCTTGATAACAGGATACTGGCTCCACAAAGCTTTCTCTGTCTTTCATTCTCCCCCCCTGCCTCCTGTCAGACTTTGTTTCCATTCTTAACAGGCTCGCCCTCTGCCTGCCCGACCTGATATTTGCTGCGGAATTCATTTGCACACGAATCAGTTTCAAGTAAATTAGGCAGGTGTTGCCCTGGCCGAATCGGAAATCCTTATGCAGTTCAAGTCCCTCAGTGGGGGACAGTGGAAGGTCAAGTTATCCACCCCGAGCGATTGAGCAGCTGGCCTGTTGCTTGATTGTAGAATGACTTTGAGAGAGAGTGAAAGAGAGAGAGATAACTCCCAGCAGTAGATTCTCTCCCTTCTCCCCTGTGTTCTCTCCTACTGCAGACAGGGCAGGTCATTATGTTCAGTTATATTGGGCAACGCTTCAGCAATTAACCATCACAGCAAACATGATTTCAAACAAATTTTCTTTGGCAGCCTGAGTCCCAGTTAATAAATAGACCTGATAAAATAAAAAAGAAAGAAAGCTTGTATTATAGAGCTGTGTATTAAAATGTTTGAAGCTTTGTGTGTCTTCTCCAGGAAACAATGGCATCTAGACTAAACATATTTTCACCGCATATACTGTATGTAACTCCTGGTTTAACTTACTACCAGTAGTAGTTGTTATTTTAGCAGAAAATTCACATAGATTATAACCATTTGCGTTGGTCAGTTGTGCTGTATCTAAAGATGTTTTCAATATAAATAGTTGATATTGTACTGTTATATAGGGAGAGGTGGGTGGAGTAGCCAGAATATGTGGTTCCAGGTCCACCTGTGGAAGACAGGACCATCACAGACCTGGACTATGCAGACAATACTGCTATCATGGATAGTTCACCCTCCTGGGAACCATCTTGCTAATATCTGACAGTGATAAGAAAACTGGGCTAAAGAGCAGCACAAGTAAGACCAAGACCATACTTATCAGGAAATTTCACAGTCGGCATCCATATCACATCTCTGAAATTTAGATATTGAGGTCAATGGTGAGTCTAGAGCAGGTATACCACTTTTGATTCCTTGGTTCCACCATATCGAGTGATGGCTCCAATGACAAGGAGATCGACATCAGAATTAGTGTTGCGTCCAATGCCCCTAATATGCTCAACCGTATTTGGAACAACAAAGGAGTGTCACTTGATACCAAGATTAAAATCTACAAGAGTGGACTTATCACCCCACTTCTGTGGCTGTGGTATGTGGGCCCTGAAAGCAGCAACAGCTGCAACTCTTGATTCATTCCACCACTCATGTCTGCAGAGAATCCCGCAAGATCAATGGGAAGACCATATCTCAAACCGTGTACCTTGGGCATGCTAATTTGATACACCCGACTTCTGTAGCTCGGATGCCCAATAACAGGTTCCTCCAAGTCATAAAATTTCAGGAGTTTCGTGGGAGAAACATCGAAATGGGAGGGAGGCTGGCATATGGCTTTCATATAGTAGTGGTGGGAATCACCAGAGACCCCAGGATATGAGATTATCACAATCTTGGTGATATGCTGAGTATTGCAATATCAATTATTGTGATTTCCCATTCCAATCTTTGTCTTGTCCAACTCCCTTCTACATCCCAGGAGTCTCTGCTGTGCTGACCTAATCAGTGAGGATGAGCATTAGCACCATCTGATGGATTGAGAAGTCAGATAGTTCTTATCACTACTGTATCTGAGATGTTAATAATTTTTAATAAAGTATCACGTTACTTGTCACTGAATCAATACAATATCACCACCACAAAGTATCACTGACACCATCATCTGCAGTACAGCCCCCCCCCCCCCCTTCCCCAGTGAACAGTTCTGGCTCCCATCCTGTTCACCCTGTGCACTGCTGACTTCATACAACACACCACACTGCCACCTGCAGAAGTCCTCTGACAGCTCTTCAGTCGTTGGCCTCCTCTCTAAATGGGGATGACTCAGAGTAGAGAGGACTGATCCAGGACTTTGTGGACTGGTGCCTCCAGATCAATGCAGGGAAGACCAAGAATGGACTCCCGCAGGCATGGACACCCACAACACTGGTAAATATCCAGGGACTGGACATTGAGATGGTGACATCTTACAAGTATCTGGGTGTTCACCTGAACAATAAACTGGACTGGTCACACAACACCAACACACTTTACTGGAAGGGGCAGAGCAGACTGTTCCTCCTGAGGAGACTCAGGTCTTTTGGAGTGCAGGGGACATTCCTGAAGAACTTCTATGACTCTGTGGTGGCTTCAGCCATCCGGTATGGGGTGGTCTGCTGGAGCAGCGGCATCACAGCTGCTGAGTGGAAGAGACTGAACAAGCCAATTAAGAAGGCCAGCTCTGTTCTGGGTGCCACCTCGACCCAGTGGGGCTGATGGAGAGGAGGATGGTGGCAAAGCTGCCATCTCTGCACGGTGGCGCAGTGGTTTAGCACTGTGGCAGCACAGTTTACCCTCGGCCGGGGGATCGCGGGGATCATGAGATCGTGGGTTCGATCCCAGCCCCCGACCAACAGTGAGCTGTGTGGAGTTTGCATGTTCTCCCCGTGTTGCGTGGGTTTACTCCGGGATTTCTCCGGTTTCCTCCCACATACCAAAAAAACATGTAGGTTTAGGGCGCTCGCGCACGCAGCGACCAGCAGCCGGTGGCTTGTCACCAGACTGCAAACCAAATCTACCTACGGGTACAAATAAGTAACAAAAAAAAACAAAAACAAATCTCTGCTGGAGTCCAAGTCCCACCCAATGCGGGACACACTAAGTGCACTGAGTAGCTCATTCAGTGGCAGGCTGCGCCATCCAAGGTGCACAAGGGAGAGATATTCACAGGTCCTATCTTATCTAATTTCAATAATTTTCTCCCACCAATGTGAGGTATGGTTCTGCAACCAGCTTATCACCTACAATTTGTTGCCATATGAGAATGTAGGAATGAAGATCAGAGCTCCCTCTTTGAATGTCTGGTGTGGTGCTTCACTATGGACTCTGTATCAGCCTGTATGTCAGTCAAACTAAACACAAAAACCTCAGAAGTTTTACATGCTCTCATTCTATTTATCTTTCTTTACCAAACTGCTAATTGGTTTTCAGTAATTCTCTACGCCATCTGAAAGTGCCTGTATCTGCCATCTTTCAGTTCATGGTCAACTTCAACAGCACTAGTCTGAATCCTCCACTGAAACTGTCATTTCAAATATGCCCCCACACACAAATGTTTCTCCCCACACTTAATAATCATTTCCATTCAGGCAAAAATCCTTGTTATTAAAGTCCACATCATTACTGTTATTGCGGGGGCGATTTGACATTGACTCTGGAAGAACTCGATAAAGGGGGCTGATTTCTGATAACGGATCTCCGCCGTTGAGGTTATTTGGCTCGCTTTTGTCTGAGTCCACCCTCCTCACCCAGTTGCTTATCTCCCGTCTTAGGAGACAAGAAGTTTTAATGAGTTACTTTATTGCCTGCTTCGAGGAAGTATCCCCCTGCCGGCAATCTCACCTTTAATATTTCAAACCGTCTTCAGCCCATCCTCAAACAAAAGAATACTCCATGGGCATAAGCGGTAAATCTGGAATGCCTTTACTTCTATAATTACCTCTGAAATCAGCTTGTGATCTGGGTGGATTTGTCCCATCTTCGGTGCTTCAGTTCAAGTCATTGACTTTTAAATTTGAGGGTACAGATGTGTTTGGACTCCTGCTTTTACCATGTGGTGAGAACATCTCCACTTACTCTGCTTTTCTCACCTGGCTCTGCTGTATTATTTTGGAGTGAAATAAAAAAGGAAATAACACAATACGTCACAGTGTAAAGTTGGGTTTTTGCTGCTCCTCTGAGGGATTTGTCAAGTAGAATACGAGTTTCAATACTGATAAAAAGATCGAGTTACCATACGTGGGCCCTACTGACCCCCCCCCCCCCCACACACACACACACACACTTCAAATTCACCATTCTCTGTTGCTTTTATTCCTCCATACATCAGTTCTCTGCATTCAAATCCCTTCCGTCCCATGGCACCGGTGTCCCACCTATTCTTCTACCAGAGTTAGCAAGCACCCCGCCAGGCTCTGCTTCTTTCCGAGCACCACCTTGCACCATGCCCCCCCCTCCACTACCACCACCATTAGGAACCCAAGGGCATGGCTAACAGAGCACAGAGGCGGTGACAAATTCACAACAAAGCTTTTCTGTGAGGAATGAAACGACCACAGAGGTGGAAGGAGCGGTGGTGGGGGTGGGGAGCGGGAGGCAGAGAAAAGAGAGAGACCCGGTGTGATGAAAGGACATGTGGCCCACTGTGACAAATGTTACCCCCGACTTGCGATTCATCATGGTCGAGGGACTGAGGCGGCAGCTCCGGCTCACCCGGTGCAGTTGTGGACCATACAAATAACTTCCACGAGAAAAATAAAGTGCTTTTCATGCATTTATCCGAGAGCTACAACTTAATAACAGGCTGCAGGAGGCCGCAGGAAGTCAGGATATCACTGCATTTTATTACTGGTCACTGTTTTTACCGTGAAGCCTTGGCTCGTTTTGGAGATTATCGCCTCTGTTGTTTACACTGTTTTGGAGTCCCTGCTCGATTTCTCATTCAGGCACCAAGAACAAAAAACTGCTGATCCACACAGTTTAGTGGCTTACTGTTTTATTGAATAAGCTTTAATGGGGAACTCTGTCGTAACGCTGGAGAGAGCTGCAGACAATTAAAATAAGCAGGTTGTGTTGCCTTGACTGTTCGTTTAATATGAAGCAGTGCTTACCTGCAATTGGTTTAGTCAAGTTACATTTTTGGAGCAAAGTTTTCATTTAGTTTCTATTAGTTTTGTTTTGCCTGGAAGGTTCACATGATTTACTGCAGCAGAAAGTGTGGTTGCAGTTTTGCACCCAGGCTTCAAACTTATCCCTACCTGCATTTTCAACAGTGGGACTTTGACACCAAAGTGTCAGTAAAACTTTTTTTGCAAAATGACCAACAGACTTGTAGAGCATGGATTACCAAATGCGGCCTGAGAGAGCCACGGGTCTGGTCCGTGCAGATCCTCCAGCACTTAGGGCACCTGAAGTGCGTTACCGCATCCTGCACACACACACACACACACACACACACACACACACACACACACACACACACACACACACCAAATACGCTGCATTTGATGTAGTGCTCACCGATTGGCGCGGCTCACTGGAGAGTGTGAAGAGATGGAGAGATTCTGTCAGAGCGACCAATGGAAGACACACTCCAGCAGACCAGTGCACAGCAGTTTCAGCTCACACTGATATGTAAAGTGAACAAAAGCATCAAAGTCACCATTCAGGATTATGTTTGCTCTGGAAACCAACAGATAATTGCAGCATTTGTTTATACTTTCATTTGTCGAGATAAGGAAAGTTACCTTAAATAGAAGCACTGACTTCCGGTCTGTGTCAAAATAAGAGGAAATGTGACAACAAAACTAAAAATGGTAGTTCAGCTGTGAAATTCACTCCCTCTTTATATTAAAATGAGTGTTCATACAAACCAGAGGCTTCTACATTACTACCAATATGGATTTACTTACAATCACACCCAAGCACGATGTTCGAAATGTAACATGTCCTTGATAGTCTCCTGGTTTATCATCATTCAACAACTAATATAGTGATAAATTTAGAGTTTCATCATCAACATTAAGCATTCGTCTCATAATGTGCTGAATGGGCTCTGATGAGTTGCAGCCAATTGTCAGAGGGTTGGATTTGAAATTCTGCTATTTGAAGAACACTCCAAACTGATAGTGTGTTTGGGATGTGGCATTTCTAGAGTGATGGGGCTTTCCAGCAGTTTTTCCTATGTAGGATTTCCCCAGTCAGTTGCTGGAAGATGGTGGACACAAGGCCACTGAAGTGGGATTTCTGACTACATACAGTAAGTCAGGTAGCCAATGCCATCCTGAAGTTAGGGCCCCTTTACACAGAGATTGGGATATTTTTTGGTCTTTGGGATCGTTTAGGAGGTCCTTGTGTGTTTTGGACTGAGTCAAAACTTTGACGAGACCGTAGTGACTGTGGAGATCACTTAAGATCATTGATGGATCTTTGGCCAGATCACTCAATGATCTCCACCCCTGTGTGCAGGGTGTGTTGGAGAATTTAGGGATTCAAGATGATAGTGGCCAGCATCAGGAGTAAGTGGAAGCTCAACCAAAATATACTGTTCATCAGTATTTCCAACAGAGCAGAAACAATAGTGTCACTCATGGCGGTGTCTGTTTGGTTTCCTTATTTTGTGAAAATGTCACGCTGGAACACTTTTACAGTCAGAAATCCAGCTTCAACACATGTGGCATATGATAACTTCCAGGTGACAATCTGGAAAAACCCAACTCCGTGAACACAACAACACTGTCGGTATGTTTTATGCAATGACATACCATAGCTCAGTTCTTTTTATTTGTGTCACATTTGTTTCATCAGCTCATTCTGGTGAAACCAAAAGGATTTGATTTTTAATTTTGTATACTTTATTGATCCCCAGACGGGAAATTGAGGGCATCCACCTTGATGGATGAAGCAGCCACGGTACAGCGCTATCCCTTAACCATTTACGCACACATTCACACCTAGGGCCACTTTAGAGTCTCCAATTAGCCTAACCTGCATGTTTTTGGCACAGCGTTCATAGTCCGTCTGTCCATCCATCCATTCATTCATCCATCCATCCATCCATCCATCCATCCATCCACATTTCAAGGTTATCATTGCTCCCCCTAGGCATTTGCCAGATGGTCACCAAACTCACTCAGAATGTTCCTCAGGTGGGTCTGCATCCAGGTTGTGCTCAAGGTCAAAGGTCAAGAGATCTGGGCACTTAGTATGTGATTTCAGAACAATCACTATTTGTCCTAGGTAATTGCCTCAATGCTCACTAAACTCCCTCACAATGATCCTCAGTTTGTTCTGCATCCAGGTTGTGCTTAAAGTCAAGGTCATTGCCAAAAGTCAGGAGTTCTGGTTATATATGATTTCACGAAAATCATCACTCCCCCTTGGCAACTGCCCCAATGTTCTAAATTTGCCAACAAAATACAACAAATTATTATACAATTTACACGGATAATTAAACTAAAAGCTAGAAAGAATGGTCTTCCTTGGTTAAACAAATTTATTCTGAAATTGATGAAAGAACGAGATCACTTTTTGAAGTTGTCAGTTAAATCGGGACACAACAGGCACCAATTTATTTCATTGAGAAATAGGGTAGTGAAAGAAATAAGAAAATCTAAAGCTGACTTTTTCATTACTGTTTTGAATAGTGCAAGGGGAAATTCTAAAATAACCTGGAATTATATTAAAAAACCAATGGGTGATTCCCAAAAAAACAAAACTAATGCAAATTCAATTAAATGGAAACATCCTGACGGAACCTCGAGTGATGGCTATTGCTTTTAACAACAACTTCACTGAATCTGTGTCAGAAATTTCTGATAAGTTTATAGTAAAACAAAGGAAGGAATACCCTGCATTGTCTGTAACACAGTCCTTTACCATTACAAATATTACTGAGACCAAAGTTATTGATTT
The DNA here is from genome assembly GCA_020510985.1 of Pholidichthys leucotaenia. Lineage (NCBI taxonomy): Eukaryota > Metazoa > Chordata > Actinopteri > Cichliformes > Pholidichthyidae > Pholidichthys > Pholidichthys leucotaenia. Next base: position 211,256,053 of record CM035844.1, read on the forward strand.
AATTCAATCACTCAAACCATCTAAAGCAAAGGTTGTTTTTGGAATGGACACGAACATGCTCAAAGATTTAGGTTCAGCTCTTGTTACTCCTATTGCCTCAATCATTAATCTTTCAATTTCATCTGGCCATTTTCCAAAGGCCTGGAAATCTGCTATTGTTACCCCTGTCTTTAAATCTGGTGACTCAGCTTCTCTGCATAACTACCGACCAATAAGCATTCCTCCGGCTATTTCCAAAATTGCAGAAAAATGGGTGGCAGAGCAGACTGTCCATTATTTAAACAGTAGTTCCCCCTCTCTCCACGCCATGCAGTTTGGTTTTAGATCCAAGCATTCCACTGAAATGGCTACATGCCTCTTCATTGAGAAAATAAAATCTTTCCTTGATAAGGGTGGAGTTGTAGGGGCGGTGTTTTTGGACCTCAGGAAAGCATTTGATACAGTAAATCACTCTGTTCTTCTTACCAAGCTTTTTAAATTTAACTTTTCTCACAACGCTGTGAGCTGGATTGAATCATATCTGCATGATCGAACACAATCTGTATCAGTTAACAACTGCAGATCTGATTCTCTTAGGCTAACTTCTGGAGTCCCTCAGGGATCAATATTAGGCCCCCTTTTATTTAGTCTTTATATTAATGATTTGCCCACTGTTTGTCCTGAAGCTGAATGTTTAATGTATGCAGACGACAGTTTTTTTTTGTTCATGGTCGCTCCAAAGACACTGTTGCTGCTAAACTTAGAAAAACAATGTCCTGTGTTACAACTTGGTTGCAGGAGTGCTGTCTATAGTTAAATGTTTCTAAAACTGTAGGCATGTATTTCACTAAAATAAATAGTGTCACCTGACCCTGACATACATGTTAATGGAGGAAAAATACAAATTGTTAGCCAGTATAAATATCTTGGGTTAATAATAGATTCACAGCTTTCTTTAAAAGCCCATATTGCTAAATTGTGTAAAAAAAATCAAGTTAAATCTTGCAAATTTTCGTGCAATTCGAAATGAAATGTCAACTGAAGCCGCAAAAATATACTTGCATTTAGTGATTCTTAGTCACTTCAACTATTGCTTAACTAGTTGGTCCCAGGCAGGTCTGAGTGCAAAAAAAAACATTGGAAGTTTTGTACAAACAAGCAGTCAAAGTTATGGATAAAAAACCTAGGCATTATCATCATTGTGCAATTTTTTTTAAAAAAATAGTCTTTTAAACTTGGATAGTCTTCATACATTTGCAGATTTAAATTTGATTTATAAAGTACTGCATGATTTGGCTCCAGATCCTTTGGCAGAGTTCATCAGCCAAAGAAATAGCTCTGAGCGTGTCACTTGAGGCTCTGTCAGAGGTGACTGTTTCATTCCTCTGCGCAGGAGCACTTTCAGTAAGTCGGCCTGGTCAGTGAGGAGCGTTAGTGAGTGGAACTCAGTACCTGAGGAGGTTAAACTGCTTACAACATACAAGGCCTTCACAAAAAAATTGAAAATGTGGCTTATAAACACCTACAGCTGCCAACATTAAAAGATAAGTCTCTTGTGATGTTTGATGTTGTGATTAAATGTACGGTTTGTTATGTATATGTTATTTGTTATATTAGTGCCCTCTTAAATGTCTAACCATGCTTTTTTCTTGTAGATGCAGTTTACTGCTTTTTTACACTACCATTCAAAAGTTTGGGGTCACTTAGAAATTTCCTTATTTTTGAAAGAAAAGCACTGTTTTTTTCAATGAAGATAACTTTAAACTAACCAGAAATACACTCTATACATTGCTAATGTGGTAAATGACTATTCTAGCTGCAAATGTCTGGTTTTTGGCGCAATATCTACATAGGTGTATAGATGCCCATTTCCAGCAACTATCACTCCAGTGTTCTAATGGTACAATGTGTTTGCTCATTGCGTCAGAATTCTCCAGATTACCTCAACAAATTAACAGCTAGAATGCCAAAGGTCTGCAATGCTGTAATTGCTGCAAATGGAGGATTCTTTGACGAAAGCAAAGTTTGAAGGAAAAAATTATTTCAAATACAAATCATTATTTCTAACCTTGTCAATGTCTTGACTATATTTTCTATTCATTTTACAACTCATGGTGGTAAATAAAAGTGTGACTTTTCATGGAAAACACAAAATTCATAAAAAATTGTCTGGGTGACCCCAAACTTTTGAACGGTAGTGTATATCTTGGCCAGGGGACTACAGATGAAAACTAGCCTTTTGGCTAATTCTGGCTTTTTTAACCATGTGTAATCATGTGTTTTATGAAATTGCATTGTCCCTTTTCAAATAAACTAAACTAAACTAATGTTCAGCAAACTCATGTACATCCTCAAACAAGTCTGCATCTCAGCTGTGCTCAAGGTCAGGGATCAAGAGGTCTCAGCAGTCTTGCGTTGATTTCATCAGGTTGGAATGACGGTCTACTTGACCAAAATTGTGAAAACTTCAAACCAAAGATGGAAGCCAACAGATGAAGCTACAGTGATTGTGTGTGTGTTTTTTCCCTTATCACTTTTTATTTTTGGTGTAACAACACTATACAGCGCTGTGAAAAAGTATTTTCCCCCTTCCTGATTTCTTATATTTGTCATGAATTGGCTCCTGCAGGACAGAGACGTGAGACTCAGGTGCTGAACTGCAGTTTGTGGTAATTTAATGAAAAAACACAAGTCCAACAGTGCACAAAATAAAACTTACAGACGGAACAGGGAGTAGGATGAATGAAATGTCAGAATGGGACAGGGTGCTGACGGGAACAGGAATAGGATTCCTTGATGAGACTCCAGCAACGATTGAATAAACAGACAGTCCTTAAGTAGGCATGCAAACAATTATCACAAATGCCATCAGGTGTGAATCACATGAGTGGGCTGGAGGTGGAAGTGATTACAATCAGCTGTGACTCATGAGGAGAGGAGATGGGGCTGACAGCTTGACAGGGGCACCACCCACAACCAGGGTAAAACCCGGAAGTGCCTCTGACAGCTGCAATCCCAGAGAGAGAGGGAGAGAGAGAAGGAACTGGCAGCATACAAATATAATGCGATGACAAAGACTGAAGGAAAAAAATACAAGTAAAACCCAAATATGTAAATAACAACACTACAATGAATGTAAACAGGAAAATAAGTCACACTAAGAAACAATACAGAATATGTGAAAACCAACAAAGGATAAAACAACAGGAAGTAGAACTCAAAAATACAACACTATGCAAATATGGGAAAAAAGGCAATGAGACAGAGCACGGCGGAATCCCCCGTGCTCAGATCGTGACAATATTTTTGCATATTGGTTACACCTCAATGTTTCAGATCATCAAACAAATTTTAATATTAGACAAAGATGACCTGCGTAAATACAAAATGCAGTTTTTAGATGATTTCATTTAAGGGAAAAAAAGCTATCCAAACCTACCTGGCCCTGTGTGGAAAAAGTAATTGCCCCCTAACTGCCCCCTAAACCTAATAACTGGTTATACCACCATTGGTGCCAACAATAAGATAAGATAAGATAAGCCTTTATTAGTCCCATAACGGGGAAATTCCTGGATTGCAACAGCACAGGGATAGCAACACTCAGAGCAACAATCAGAAGGCAAGAAAAAAAAACAAGCAAGCAAGAGCAGCTAATATACATATGTACATATTACTATAAAATATACGTATATATACACACACACAGACACACAGTGCAGAGCATTGTAGCTGGATGGAATAAATATATGAATATGTAAACACACAGTGCTTTGTGCACAATGCACACAGTGCACAATGAGTCTTTTACTGAGCAATGAGTCTTTTACATCGCTGTTGAGGAATTTTGACGCACTCTTCTGTGCAGAATTGTTTAAATTCAGTCACATTGGAGGGCTTCATGAACTGATGGCCGGACATTCTTCTTCAGGATTTTTTGGTAGAAAGCAGAATTCATAGTTCTAAGGCAAGTTGTCCAGGTCCTGAAGCAGCAAAGCAGCCCCAGACCATGACACTACCACCACCATGTTTGACTGTTGATACAATGTTCTTTTTTTATGAAATTCTGTTAGTTTTATGCCAGATAAAACATGACACATATCTTCCAAAAAGTTCAACTTTTGTTTCATCAGTTCCCAGAATATTTTCCCAAAAGTCTTGAGGATCATCTAGATGTTTTCTGGCAAATGTGAGATGAGTTTTTGTGTTCTTTTTGTCCAGCAGCAGTTTTTGTCTTGGAACTCTCCCATGGATGCCATTTTTGCCCAGTCTCTTTCATATTGTTCCATCATGGATCAGTGTCCAAACTGAGGGAAGTGAGGCCTGCAGTTCTTTAGACGTTGTTCTGGGTTTTTGTTTCTCATCTGATCTTGAATTTCTTTAGATCACAGTGGGATGTGTTGCTTTTTGAGATCTTTTAGCCGACTTCAGGTTGTCAAAAAGGTTCTATTTAAGTGATTTCTTGATTCAACAAGTCTGGTAGTAATCAGGCTTGGGAGTAGCTACTAAAACTGAACTCAGCTTGTAGTGCTTTTCATAAGATTGAGGGTAACATTGTAGTTATAGTTGTAGTTCAGGATGCAGCTGTGTTTCTTCTTACTCTGATCATGCAGTCGCTCCATGAGTCAGAGTAGCGAGCTTGTTCAAAAGGGTCGTGCCTGTTTTGCTTTGCGTGGGGTTTTTTTTCCCTCCTTCCTGTTGCTCAGATGCTTCATGATTTAGAAGAAGACATTCTGTCTCGACCCCACTGAAAATTGCAGGGCATACTCAGGCTGCTGCTTATTTGCTTCAACCATTTTTTTTTTTTTTTTTTTTTTTTTTTGGAGCCTTACAGACACAGATGAAACAAATGAACCCGTCGTTTCTACAGGGTGTAGCAGTTATTGCTGCTGTTAGCTAAAATAATTGGCGCTAATTTTTAAAGGTGAAGAGGAAATTCCACTGCTGGTGTCTGATGCACTCGCAGATGAATGTTTCTATGGGTAAATGAAATGAATATGGATATTCTGGGGGGGGAAAGGTTCCGGAGCTACAGTATGTGCTGTGGCAATGGCAGCTTCTCCACAATCGTGTTGATTTGGAGCCAAGAATCAACCAATGGCCTTGATTAGATATAGTTTTTGCCAATTTAAAACATCTCTTTAGCACAGATTTTTAAAGCATTTCCTCTTTCTTATGAACGCTCCACACATTCTGCTCCCTCCTCACGAAAACTCTCACCCCACAGTCTCCAACACAAATCCCCCATGCCACAATTGCAAATAATGACGAGTGATTTCAAAGAAACTGTCACGCAAGCATGAGTCCTTCCTGGTTCCATCAATTTGTCATAATGACAGGACACTGATGACATTTGACTTCCATTCCAGATCATTTCCTCCTGGCATCGGCTCTCGCAATCTTCTGCGGAAAGTAGGAATAGGCTATTGTGCCGGTATTTTTCTCTACGGGTTCCAAATAGAGAAAGGGCGTCCCAGACGCGGTGGTGAAATACACAGCTGGAGCTGTCCATTAAGTGGTTCTGAAGTCTTTGATGGTGTCTGGACCAGTGCTGTGAGCTGTCCCTCTGCTTTGTGCTGAAATGTGTCATATCATGTGTTGGCAGCTTCTCGTGGTACACAGCAGAAAGTGTTCGTGCCTAAGGGGTCCTTTACATGGCTGGAGATTGTTGGGGGACCACTGAGAGATCAAAAACTGGCCCAATCTCTCAATGATCTCCTAAAGCCTTGGGAAAGCCGTTTCAGTGTAACTTTTGGGGAGATGCTTCAGCAACTTCAAGGGTGATCTATAGAGATCTTTGAAAGATCCTTGAGTCCCAGGGAAGGGGAGATTGCGGCAAGACCAAGGGAGACCACTGAGACACCAGGAGAGGCAAGGAGAGCTTGCTAAGGGATCCTTGAGAGTTTATTTGGTGACCAAAGAGACCTCTATATACTGTATATATACTCTGTGTGTGTGTATATATGTATATATATATATATATATATATACCGTGTAAATCTACTGTGTAAATAATAGTTCAGAATAGTAATTAGTAGTTTTAGTAGTGACTGTGAGATTTTTGGAGTGTTTTTATTTGCTTAAGAACGGAGGCGAAAGGAGCAGTGAGTTTGTGTATAATTGCTCCTGATTTTGGCGTTTTTACCGTATAAATAGTAGTTCAGCCCTCAGCTCTGACTCTGTAACATTTCTAACATTTTCACACGACTTCAGACCTTCTGTACTTAAATGGGTCTTTTTTTTTCTGGTGATTTTGTGCCATTTTCATGTAACTTTTTTTGTTAGTTTGCAGCCCTTTGCATAAGCAGTACGATCTGTGTTTTTCCACTTTTCCTCTGGTGCACTCCTTGTGCACAATTTGGGCTTCTCATGTCTTATCCTTTCATTCCTTCACAATATATACATATATATTGTAACACCTCTGGAGAATCTACTGGATATTTTGGACAGTTTTTACGTTTTTCCTCCGTACTTCAATTTGAATATCTTCATTTGTAAAGAACATTCCAAGGTAAGACAGCTGTGTTTTATATTAAACTATTTTCCTTCTTGCAGTACTCTTTAACTTTAATGTTATGTGTGTTTTAAACCTGCTCATTTGCAATAACTCGCTGCCATCCATTTCAAAGTGAAATGCCGGTTCCACGTTG
>CM035844.1:214459961-214487461 GCA_020510985.1 Pholidichthys leucotaenia
CCTAAAAAAAAAAATTTCAAAGCATATTTTACCAATATAAATCGGCGAGCCTCTCATTCTTGCCTCTCGTCCTCTCGTTCTGCTCCGGTCGCTGTTTCATCCGCGTCTTACGCCACACCCTCGGGCTTGAACAAATACGGCTGAATAACCCCATCAGCACCACCCAAAACTACTTCATCATCAGATTCGTCAGTTTCAATATCATCACTTATATTGCGGTCGTCATACTCGATAAAATAATCGCTGTCCGAATCACTCTGCTGTCGTTCAGCCATTTCTGCAGGCCGGTGATCATCCATTTCCTGCAGCCATTTCCTGTTTCTCCCTGACCTGACGTCACTGCTGCACACCCCTATCGAGAGATGGCGGTACTGCAGCATCACTAAGTGAAATATGGGCTATTAACAAATAAAGTCATTTATGGAGGCTGGTGACACATTTTAAATCACGGGAATGGCCAGAATGGAATATTTTCATACAATCAGTTTATTGGTTCAATAAAAAAATGTCACCGTCCGAGGCCTTTAAAACTGCTGTAATTAAACCCTTACTCAAAAACCCAATGCTGGATCCAGGAGTTTTAGCTAACTATAGACTAATCTCTAATCTCCCTTTCATTTCAGAAATCTTAGAAAGAGTTGTTGCTACGCAATTATTTGACCACTTGCAGGGAAATGGTTTACTTGAAGAGTTTCAATCTGGGCTTAGAATCCATCATAGTACTGAAACAGCCTTAGTGAAGGTCACTAATGACCTCCTTATCACATCTGATAATGGACTTGTTTCTGTACTTGTCCTTTTAGACCTTAGTGCAGCTTTTGACACTATAGATCATAATATTCTACTTGACAGATTAGAACACTATGTTAAGATAAGATAAGATAAGATAAGCCTTTATTAGTCCCACAACGGGGAAATTCCAGGATTGCAACAGCACAGGGATAGCAACACTCAGAGCAACAATCAGAAGGCAAGAAAACAAAAACAAGCAAGCAAGAGCAGCTAATATACATATGTACATATTACTATAAAATATATACAGTATATACACACACACAGACACACAGTGCAGAGCATTGTAGCTGGATGGAATAAATATATGAATATATAAACACACAGTGCAGAGCATTGTAGCTAGATGGAATAAATATGTAAATATATAAACACCCACAGTACGGAGCATTGCAGCTAGGTGGAATAAATATGTAAGTATATAAACACACACAGTGCGGAGCATTGTAGCTAGATGGAATAAATATATAGATATATAAATATGAACACACCCAGTGCTGAGCATTGTAGCTAGATGGAATAAATATGTAAATATATAAACACACACAGTGCAGAGCATTGTTGCTAGATGGGATGAAACAGCATAACCCTCTACTTAGTTATCCTACATGGTATGATTATGTGCCCATACATATTCTCACCCTCCATAGTGACCAGTATTTTCCTAGTTGTATGCCGGAGGGGACCATTGTGTAAGTCTATTGCATCTTTTGCATTTAAAAACTATTAGTTTGTTACGTCTTTTTGCTATCTCTGCGAGCAGCCCTGCTTAGGTTGTACAGTCTGACAGCCGTTGGTAGGAAGGACCTACGAAACCTCTCGGTTGTGCACCTGGGATGATGTAGTCTGCTGCTAAATGAGCTCCTCAGTGCATTCAGTACGTCCTGCATAGGGTGGAACTCGGACTCCAGCAGAGATGACAGTTTAGCCACCGTCCTTCTCTCTCCTATCTCCTCCACTGGATCAAGGCGCTGCCCCAGGACAGAGCTAGCTTTCTTAATCATGTTGGACTTAATGGAACTTTGTTGCAGTGGTTTAGATCTTATTTTATCTGATAGGTTCCAGTTTGTTTATGTCAATAATGAGTTTTCTTTCAACTCAAAGCTCAGTTATGGAGTTCCACAGGGATCTGTGTTAGGCCCTACTCTTTTTAGTTTACATATGCTTCCGTTAGGTAACATTATTAGAAAGCACTGTATACATTTTCATTGTTATGCAGATGGAACACAATTATACCTGTCAATGAAGCCAAATGATAGTAATCAATTAGCCAAGTTAGAAGCCTGTCTTAAGGAAATCAAAGCTTGGATGACTTGTAATTTCCTGGTATTAAATTCAGATCAGACTGAAGTCATTCTTGTTGGTCCAAAAAAACCTTAGAAATACCTTTCCAAATCAAACTTTTAGTTTGGATGTGGTTACTCTTTCTCTTAATAGCTCTGTGAGGAACCTTGGAGTTATTTTTGATCAAGATCTGTCTTTCAATTCACATATTAAATTCGTTTCTAAGACTGCCTTCTATCATTTGCGTAATATTGCCAAGATTAGGAGCATCTTGTCTCAGAGTGATGCTGAGAAACTGATCCACGCTTTTGTTAGCTCTAGATTAGATTATTGTAACTCTTTATTATCAGGTTGTCCTAAAACACCTTTAAAAAGTCTTCAGTTGATCCAAAATGCTGCAGCAAGAGTTTTAACAGGTACTAGAAAGAGAGATCATATCTCTCCGGTTCTGGCCTCCTTTCATTGTCTTCCCATAGAGTTTAGAATTAAGTTTAAAATCCTTCTTCTTACTTACAAAGCTCTAAACAATCAGGCCCCTTTTTATTTAAAAGATCTGATACTCCCCTACTATCCTAACAGAGCACTATGCTCCCAAAATGTTGGATTACTTGTAATACGTAGAATCTCCAAAAGTACAATGGGAGGCAGAGCCTTCAGTTATCAAGCTCCTCTCCTGTGGAACCAGCTGTCAATCTGAATTCGGGAGTCAGACTCGATCTCTGTTTTTAAGAATAGGGTAAAACCTTCCTTTTTGATATAGCCTACAATTAGGGAGGGATCATGTGTCTCTGAACCCTCCCTTAGTTATGCTGCTAATAGGTTTAGACAGCTGGTGGACCTCCAATAATTGCACTGGGCTTCACTCCTTTCTTCACTCTCAATGATTTTTTTTTTTTTTTTGCTGGTCATTAACATCTGTTTGTTCTCTCTCATAGACTGAGTCCCATTCGTGCTGTTTGCTCTCTACATGTCTGTTCTTTTCATCTTCTCTATCCCCTCACCCCCCAGCCAGTCGCAGCAGATGACTGCCCTTGCCTGAGCCTGGTTCTGCTGGAGGTTTCTTCCTGTTAAAAGGGAGTTTTTCCTCTCCACCATAGCCAAGCACTTGCTCACAGGGGATTGCCTGATTGCTGAGGTCTTTCTGCAATTGTGGGGGTTTCCCCTACAGTTGAAAGTACTATGAGATGACTGTTGTTGTGAAATGGTGCTATATAAATAAAGTTGAATTGAAATGAATTCAAACTGAAGTGATTCAGTACATTTTAGTGAACTGTGGATCCCATCACTAATAAGCTACATTCCGATCCACAGTGTACTTCAAATGTATTCCCTTCTTCCTGCTCCGTTCTCAGGGAGTATCAGTGAAGTTAACTGCCCTTCAAAAAATTTCTCCATTTGAAACACCTTGTCACTGTCGGCTCCCTCCTCCGTGCATTACCACGGTAACCATAGACACATACTGATACTATGGTGGATAATTTATATTTCTTAAATAAAATGTTAATATAAATGTATTTTTATTACAGTCAGTTGATATAAACAATAACCAACATCAATTTAGCTTGTTAATAATGTTAGCAACAATTGTTTGTGTTACTCATATTTGAGGCGCAAGTGAAAGAAATCATGTCCTGGATTAGTGCAATCCATAATGATGGCAGTAGCTCTGCTGAGGTACCAAGACCTGAAAATCTCTTCCAAAGAAGGGCGAGAACAACCAGTGATTTTTTGCGGTCTCGATCACTCTCTGCAAAGCTTTGTAGTCAGTCACTTCTTCCTTGCTCGGTTCTCAGTTCCCTTTGAACTGAAGACCGTTTGCTCCCTTCGGTTTGGAATCTCAGTTAATATGGCAGATTACCCTGTGCACTCCACTTCAGAGTATACTATTGGGCGATCAGAATGCACCTATAGTGATGTGAGAGGGAGGGTGGAGTTGAATGAATGAATGAATGAATCTTTATTTCGGATAGATTAAAAGTAAAGATTAAAAGAAAGGAACAGAATAATATAACAAAGGGGAAAAAATCTAACAAGGTCAAATTAAACAATAACTCCTCTGATTATACAGTTCAACATAAGTTATCCGAAATGGGTGATGGCTGAAGCCGCAGCTTATATTGCCCACCCATATTCCATCCAAGAATTAAAAAAAAAACAAAAAACAAAACAACAAGCACAGTTACAATTCAGAACAAAGCTAAGACAAAATGTGACAAAAAAAACCCAACAACAAAAAAAAAAAAAAACCTAAGCAACAGCACAACACAGACTGAATATGATAATTATTAGTGATTTTACATGTCATCTTGTATATACTGTATGTTTGGAGTATTTCTTCCTTTAGTTTTTGTTTAAATTGTCCAAGCGTTGTACATGATTTTAATTCAGGTCCAAAATCGTTCCACAATCTGACTCCTTGCACTGAAACACAGTGTTGCTTGGTGGTAGTTCTCACTGAAGGTTTTTGAAATATACATGTTCCTCTGAAATTATATTGTTTCTCCCTTGTTTGGAACAACTTTTGGATGTTTGTGGGCAGTGATAGATTCTTCTCTTTAAACATTATTACTGCAGTTTTAAAGTCAACCAGATCTTTCAACTTGAGAGCTTTTAATTTAAGAAAAAGTAGGTTTGTTGGTTCCCTGTAAGCAGCTTTGTTTATTATTGTAATAGCTCTCTTCTGAAGCATAAAGACTGGATATATGTTTGTTTTATATGTATTTCCCCATACTTCAGTACAATATGTCATGTATGGGAGTATTAATGAATGATACAAAGTATATAATGTGGGTTGATTCAGCAAATATTTCACTCTGTGTAGTATTGCAATTGATTTGGATATTTTACCTTTAATTTTTTTTATTTTTTTTTTTTTTGATTTTGTATACTTTATTAATCCCCAGAGGGGAAATTGAGGGCATCCGCCTGGATGGATGAAGCAGCCACGGTACGGCACTATCCCTTTACCATTCACACCTAGGGTCAATTTAGAGTCTCCAATTAACCTAACCTGCATGTTTTTGGCCTGTGGAAGGAAACCGGAGAAATCCCGGAGTAAACCCACACAGACACGGGGAGAACATGCAAACTCCACAGAGATCACTGTTGGTCAGGGGCTGGGATCGAACCAGGGATCCCATGGCCAAGGGTGAGTTGCTGTGCTGCCACAGTGCTAACCACTGCACCACCGCACTGCCCAATATAATTAATATAATTAATATATGACTTCCAACACAGTTTATTATCAATTATTACTCCAAGAAATTTAATTTCAGATACCCTTTCAATCTCTACACCATTTACAATGAGTTTAGATACTGAGTTGTTGTGATGGTTGTTAAAAATTATAAATTTTGTCTTACTTAAATTGAGCGTTAATTTGTTTGAATCAAACCACAGTTTAAGCTTTCCTAATTCCTTTCCGAGTTGAATGCAGTCTGAAGATTTAAAGGTATATACACTCAAAACAGGCCATTTTTATGAAGGCTGGAAAAAACATTTGCTGCAAAAATTAAATAATTAAAGAGAAACGCCACCAAAAGACATGTTTTTTTTTTTCTTAACATTGTAGAAGAGCTTGAAATAACGAGGCAATGTGATTTATAAACCAAAGTTTATTATCAGCTCCTCTAACAAGTCTCATCTAGGTGCAGCAGCAGAAGAAGTGAGAGATCGAACACCTTCGGCTCTACGAACTTATACTCGCACATAACAAAAGACATGCATATCAAAAGCTGACATCCCTCACTATCTTAATCCCCTCTTTTGTCTTCGTACCCCTCCACCTGGCCCTGGGGGGTCAGGGCGACCTATCTGGTCTCCACCACAGCGCCTCGGATGCTCTTTGATCTTCACTGGCGGTTGAGACCTTTTGTCCTGTTCTGAGGTGTGAAGTCGCTTTACATATGTAATCACCAAACATTCTCACATGCTTATACATATGTAGGTTATGGGATATATGATTAATATAGACCACAGCCCCCCCAAACGACTAAGAAAAGGACAATAGAAAAATTCACAGTTTAAGATAATTATTATGACATACTAATTGCTACACCTCTTGACACAGAAGAAACTTTCCAGCAGCCATGCTCCTAAGAGAGTTCAGTGGTAATCATAACAGCATAGTAATATCACAAGTCAGTCCTAAACTGTTACAGCACAATTAGTGAACAACTGTTGAGTAGTTTGCATCAGTCCCTGTGCCGTCTGGGTTTTAATCTTCTCCCGAATCTGCTGTGGGTCCGCTTGGGCGTCCTGGTGGGACCTTCCTGTAAGGAATCTGCAGCTTGGGGAGGAGAGTGATTATTTGTTCGCTGCAGGGGGGGCTGAGTCTTTTCTCTTGGGGGGTCTACCCCGCCGAGGTGCTCTCGCCAACCGTGCAGGCTCGTCTCTCAACAAGAAGGCAGGTTTAAGTCTGTCAGTGCTGACTGTTTCTTTTCTATCCCCAAAATCAAGCACAAAATGCTTATCACCAGGTTCCAGCACTCTGAATGGTCCATCGTATGGTGGGCGGAAGGTTGGTTTTAAAGCTTCATGCCTAACAAAAACGAATTCAGCGTTTTTTAAAGCTTGGGGGACAAAAACCCGTGGAAAAGAGTGATGTGCCGGTCCGGGGAGAGAGTCCGGTCCGTTGCTGCCTAAAAACCTCGGGGCTGGAAGATGCCCTGGCTTTGGGTTCTCTGGTAAAAATTCACCTGGGAACCTGAGAGGTTGTGCAAAAACTAATTCTGCTGGGGAGGCGTCTAGATCCTCTTTAGGTGCAGCACGCAACCCCAATAAAACCCAGGGAAGTTTATTTACCCAATTTGTATCCGTTAGTGAGGCTCTGAGGGCGGCCTTTAAAGATCTGTGAAAACGCTCGCATAACCCATTAGCCTGAGGGTGATAAGCGGTGGTGCAGTGAATTGTCGCCCCTAAGCTGCTGGCCATGGCTGACCAAAGCTCCGAGACAAATTGAGGCCCCCTATCGGACGTGATGTCCGATGGGACGCCGAAACGTGCCACCCAGTTTGTCAAAAAAACGCGAGTGACTTCCTCCGCTGTGGTTGACGCCAGAGGGACTGCCTCCGGCCAGCGCGTGGTGCGGTCTATCATTGTTAACAGATGTGTGAAACCTTGGGAGGAAGGTAGTGGCCCCACGAGGTCGACATGAACGTGGTCGAACCTTCTAGCAGGGATTCGAAAAGGCTCTAGAGGGGCTTTTGTGTGTTTGTGTACTTTGGCGCGCTGACAAGAAATGCAAGCCTTTGCCAATTCTTTTACGTTTTTGCGCAGGCCAGGCCACACAAACTTTTCGGCGACCATTTTAACCGAAGCGCGCACACCTGGGTGCCCGAGGGAGTGAATCGAGTCGAAAATACGGCGGCGCCATGCAGCTGGGACTAACGGGCGAGTTCGGCCGGTTGAGATGTCGCATATTAGGGGGGGCACACCGTCGCGTAAACCCCTTTCCTCCAGCCTTAACCCTGTTGGTTCAGACAGGAGTGCGCGCACGTCCGCGTCACTACTTTGCTTCTCCGCCATGGCTGCATAATCTATCCCTGCGTGGATTGGGGCTGCGTATGTGTCCGCGTTGGCGAAGAGTTCTGCGGCTGAGGTAGTATAATCTGTCTCTTCGTGCTCTGGCGATGTCACAGCGCGAGAGAGGCAGTCTGCTACCACGTTGTTTGCCTGCCACATGTCGAATGTCTGTGGTGAACTCTGAAATCGCAGCTAGCTGTCTTTGTTGCCTGCCTGACCACGGTTCGGAAATTTTAGCCATCGCAAAGGTGAGCGGTTTGTGGTCTACAAAAGCCGTGAAATGCCACCCTTCCAACCAGAACTGGAAGTGGCGGATGGATAAATGAAGCGCTAGCAGCTCCCTGTCAAAAGTGCTGTATTTACGCTCAGTTTGGTTTAGCGCTTTGCTGAAAAATGCCAAAGGTTGCCAGATTCCGCCGACGTGTTGTTCTACAACTGCCCCTATGGCCAGGTCTGAAGCGTCTGTGGTTAGCGCAATGCGGGCCGAGGGATCGGGGTGAACCAACAATGTGGCATTAGCTAGGGCACTTTTTACTTCCGCGAAGGCGCGTTTGCGCTCCGGGGTCCATTCGACCACATTGGAAGGTTTTTGTTTTCTGAGCGCATCATATAGGAGCTGCATGAGCTGAGCTGCGTGGGGGAGGAAACGGTTGTAAAAATTAACCATTCCCAAAAATTCTTGCAGCGATTTGACCGTTTGTGGCCGTGGGAAACTTTTTACTGCGTGAACTTTGTCTGGCAGTGGGACTGCCCCCTTCGGAGAAACTCTGTGTCCTAAAAAATCAATTTGTGACACGCCGAATTTGCATTTGGCTGGATTGATTATTAACCCGTGCTCTTCTAGTCTCTGAAAAACCATGGTGAGATGCTGCTCGTGTTCTTCCTCAGACGAGCTGGCTACCAGCATATCGTCGAGGTAGACGAGCACGAAGGGGAGGTCGCGTAATACCGCGTCCATCATCCGCTGAAAGGTTTGAGCGGCGCCTTTGAGGCCGAAAGGCATCCGCAAAAATTCAAAAAGACCGAAGGGGGTTATTACAGCTGTTTTAGGAATGTCCTCTGCTCGAACTGGGACTTGATGATAGCCGCGGACCAGGTCTATTTTTGAAAAAATGCGCGCACCCGCCAGATGTAGTGAAAAATCTTGAATGTGAGGAATTGGGTAGCGGTCATGCGCTGTTGCATTGTTTAATCTGTGGTAATCGCCGCACGGTCTCCAAGAACCGTCGGATTTCGGGACCATGTGAAGTGGTGACGCCCAGGGGCTTTTCGAGCGCCTGATAATGCCTAATTTTTCAAGGGTGGTAAACTCGTCCCGAGCTATGGCGAGCTTGGTCGCGTCTAAGCGCCGAGCTTTGGCGAATACGGGTGGGCCCGTTGTGGGAATAAAGTGTTCGACCCCGTGTTTAGCCATTGTGGCTGAGAATTTGGGAATTGTGAGTGCTGGAAATTGGGTGAGGAGTTGATCAAACTTACCTCCTGCTGTGGTGACGCTGGCTTGCACGGGTGGTGGAGAAACTCGAGCTGAGCAGGGAATAGAAGCAAAGGACAGTGCATTAACCAAGCGTCTGTTCGCTAGATCAACTAATAACCCATGTGCACACAAAAAATCTGCGCCCAACAAGTTAAAACTCACCGCCGCTACAACAAATGTCCATCTGTAGTTGCGGCCATGGATGCGGAGGGGCAGGCTCTTTTCGGCAAAAGTGTCGATGATGGAGCCATTGGCTGCCACTGCTCCATTGCCCCGGG
This sequence comes from Pholidichthys leucotaenia, assembly GCA_020510985.1. Taxonomy (NCBI): domain Eukaryota; kingdom Metazoa; phylum Chordata; class Actinopteri; order Cichliformes; family Pholidichthyidae; genus Pholidichthys; species Pholidichthys leucotaenia. The sequence goes on from CM035844.1 coordinate 214,469,313, forward strand.
TGCCCATGGCCCGGTCTGCTTGGGAGGGCATGACAAAACTTAGTTGAGCTCCCGTGTCGATAAGGAACTGCTTGCCGGTGTGTCCGTCCGTCACATATAAAAGCTTGCTTTTTTCACCGAGAACCGCCGCTGTTAAGGTTTCTCGGCTTTGGCGTTTTCCCGAAATCGTGAATTTGCAGGGGGGAACGCATCTGTAAGCCTTCTCGGCGAAGCGGTGGTGGTAATAACAAACGTCGCTCCGTCTGTTACGTCTTGGCCGTGTCGCTGTCACCGCGGGCTGATTCTGCTCGGTGGTTTGTGGTTCCTCGTGGCTCCGGACATCAGCGTTGAGGTCTGCGGACGCTGCTGTGGGTGTCTGTTCCTTGCAGGCGTTGACGAGCCGTTGAGCTTCGTGAGCCAGCGTGCGGAAGTCCTGCTGGGTGCTGCATCGCATGTTGGCAAGCGTCCCTCTCATGTGTGGCGGCAGCGTACTGAGGAATATGAATTGGAAGAGGAAGTTGTCATTGTCCTCTTCTTTAAGTTGCAGCAAGTCCTCCATGAGGGCCTTGGGTCTGCATCCTCTGTGGCCGTAGACCGCCAGGATCCTCTCGGCTCTCTCCTCGGCTGAGGGGACGAAATTTGCCACGATGGTCGCTTTCAGTTCTTTATATTTGTCCTAGGCCGGTGGCCGCTGGATTATGCTCCGCGCACATCTCGAAGTGGCGGCGTCGAGTTTGGCGACGATGTGATAGAACTTTGTATCGTCAGCCGTGATGCCCGCAAGTGCAAACTGGGCTTCAGCTTGCTGAAACCACGAGGCGGGGTCTTCCTGCCAGAAGTCCGGCAGCTTGACGGTGATGGCGTTTGTGTGGACCGTCACTGATGTGTCCGCAGGGTGAGAGTGCCTTCCTTTGGCTCTCTCAGCAGCGCTGGTGCTCGGTTGAGCCCTCTCTATCACTTCTGCCATGGGGGAACGTTGTCCATCTGTTCCCCTGTCTGCATGGGCGCCGGCGTCTGCCTGGGTCGCCACAGATGAGTCGATCGCGGGGGAACGCCTCTGGTCCATCCTCGCGTCAGGGTCACCAGTGTAGAAGAGCTTGAAATAACGAGGCGATGTGATTTATAAACCAAAGTTTATTATCAGCTCCTCTAACAAGTCTCATCTAGGTGCAGCAGCAGAAGAAGTGAGAGATCGAACACCTTCGGCTCTACGAACTTATACTCGCACATAACAAAAGACATGCATATCAAAAGCTGACATCCCTCACTATCTTAATCCCCTCTTTTGTCTTCGTACCCCTCCACCTGGCCCTGGGGGGTCAGGGCGACCTATCTGGTCTCCACCGCAGCGCCTCGGATGCTCTTTGATCTTCACTGGCGGTTGAGACCTTTTGTCCTGTTCTGAGGTGTGAAGTCGCTTTACATATGTAATCACCAAACATTCTCACATGCTTATACATATGTAGGTTATGGGATATATGATTAATATAGACCACAAACATGTCTGTAACAGGTTTTTTTATTACTTAAAAGATATATTAAGAGTGAAATCTCAATTTTTTTTTGTTTGTTTTTGCTGTTAAATTTCAGTTAAGATCCTCTCTTTGGAAAAAGGCAAGTTTAGACGAAATGTTTATGGTGACGTTGTGGAGAGTTTGGGAAATGAGGAGGCATGTTTACGAACAGACGAAGTTTATTAACACTCTCACATCAGTCATACGCAGAAAAAGCACGATACAGCCAAGCACAGTTCTCCTTATATCCCAACAGATCATCTCACCGCTGCATGACATTTCACATCACACTGCCTGACATCTAACAACACAATACATTCTCCTTGAACCCCTGTCTCCCTCTTCTTGCCAACTCCCCATGACGCCCCTGACTATTGTCCTCTTATGTTTAACTGCTGCATCCTGACTGAGGCGCTCTCTGACTTCCCTCGCCTCTACAATATGCATTTTGTGTCTGCTACAACGTCACTATAACAGGTCTGTAGTGTTGAGCCAATCAGTACTAAGACCTGTCTCTGGCCTGACTGAAGTTTGCACTTTTAGACGGCTGCTTTGAAAACCTGACTCAAATTAAGAGGGGTTTTACCATTAAACTGCTTTTAATGACTGATGCAGTTTCAGTCATTATTCTGGGCCACCGTCTGTACAGCTGGGCATGTCCTTCAACTGGTAAGTCTTTTTATCACAGGATTTATTCTGTTTAATGTAGCGCTAGTCACCATTAACCTTGTGGGATGTGGGTGGACTTATTCAAAGATCCTGGCATTACATTTACTACATGTACTTGGACTGGTACTGTTCCATGCAGTGTTGCTAAGTCCGCTTATTATAAGCGACTTTGGGATCGTTTTTCTCTAAAGTCACTTGCAAATCTCGTCAGTCGCGGGTTACGGGTATTTGGGCTTGTTTTTTGATGTGTAGTTGCTTATTTGGGCTGGCTTTGCTGTCTGTGTGAAAGCATTCCCAGCTCCCCACAATAGAGAGTCTAAGTTGTGCCCCCTCTATTTCCGCAAATGGGACCTTTTTTTTTAACTTTATTAGAACACACATACAATTTTTTAAAACAAAATTGTTACTGCCAGGGAAATAATAATACTTTTACAGTCGGAAAAGTTTCAAGCCAAGGTTGCAATACAAATACAAAATTAAAAAGCGATATTTATGTACAAATACTAAATTTCTCAAGAACACCAAACATCTTAATAACTTTCTTATTTTTTATGCTGCTAATAGTTGTGCCATATTGTTTCTGTTCAAAATAAAAATGTTCGAAGTCTGACTTCATTCTGGAGTCTGTCCATTTCTTCTTGTGTATGTGAAACTTTCCTTTAAGCAATAACAATTGTATAAAATAAACAAAGTCCTTGTCCACTGATTTTTGTTCAAATCCAAAAATGATGTCTCTTTAAACAGAATTTTTTATCCAGTCCTCTGCAAAATAAAATGTTCATCTGCCCAGAACATCTTTGTATAAATTAAGTTAACAAACAGATGAGAGATTCACTCTATCTCCAGTCCACAAAAACATAAGAATAATCTATTTTAAGTCCAAACCTTTCAAATAAATCTTTAACGGAGTATATACTTATTTTTATTTTATTGGTTTAATTTTACAGGGACAGTGCACATTAACAAACATGTCTATAAATGTGACAGTTTAGCCAATAGGCTGATTTTCAACTGCAGTCCCTGGGCAGGTAAAACGCATAAATTCAAGAGACATCAACACTGCATAAGAAACAAAACACATTAAAAAAAAAAAAAAAGCAAGGACAGCACCTACAACAAAACAAAACAATAGTAAAATAGTAAAGAAAAAAACATTTCAGAACACTCAGACGAAATTACACAAAGTGGTCACATATTTGATTGTGCTTTAACCATGATTTCAAGTTAATTTTAAAAGAACAATTGGTATCACAGTCTCTAAAAGCTATTGGCAGACTATTCCAGGTGTGAACTGTTCTCACTGAAAAAGCTGATTGGCTGAAGGTAGACCTCCTCATAGGTATTACACAGTCCCTTCTTTCTACAGACCTAAAGTTTCTACCAAAGGATGTTCTCTGTTGTATAAAAGCACCAATGCAAAATTTTATCAGAAACTTCCTTTTCCTTGTTATTAACAAAAAAATGATCACTAACTGACCAAATTTGTTGTAAATTTAACTCTTGATACTGAGCTGCCCAAAAATATTGACCTGTAGATATCCCCACTGTCTGCATAATGCTTCTTATACAGTGGTGTGAACAAGTGTTTGCCCCCTTCCTGATTTCTCTTTTTTTTTTTTGTATGTTGGTCACGCTTAAATGTTTCAAATCATCAAACAAATTTAAATATTAGTCAAAGATAACACATGTAAGCATAAAATGCAGTTTTTAAATGAAGGTGTTTATTATTAAGGGTAAAAAAAAATCCAAACCTATATGGCCCTGTGTGAAAAAGTGATTGCCCCCCCCCTTCCTGTTAAAACATAAATTAACAGTGGTTTATCACATTTTTGGAAAGCTAAGTTCAATTTCTGAAGCCACAGCAAGGCCTGATTACTGCCACACCTGTTCTCAATCAAGAAATCACTTAAATAGGACCTGCCTGACAAAGTGAAGCAGACCAAAAGATCCTTGAAAGCTAGACATCGTGCTGCGATCCAAAGAAATTCCAGAACAAATAAGAAACAAAGTAATTGAGATCTATCAGTCTGGAATAGGTTATAAAGTCATTTCTAAAGCTTTGGGACTCTAGCAAACCACAATGAGAGCCATTATCTGCAAATGGCGAAAACATGGAACAGTGGTGAACCTTCCCAGGAGAGGCCGGCCAACCAAAATTACCCGAAGAGTGCAACGAAAACTCATCCAAGGGGTCACAAAAGACCCAACAACAACATCCAAAGAACTGAAGGCCTCACTTGCATCAGTTAAGGTCAGTGTTTATGACTCCACTATAAGAAAGAGACTGGGCAAAAATGGCCTGCATGGCAAAGTTCCAAGATGAAAACCACTGCGGAGCAAAAAGAACATAAAAGCTCGTCTCATTTTTGCCAGAAAATGTCATGATGATCCCCAAGACTTTTGGGAAGAAATTCCTTGGACTAACGAGACAAACGTTGAACTTTTTGGAAGGTGTGTGTTCCATTACATCCGGCGTAAAAGTAACATAGCATCTTAGAAAAGGAGCATCATACCAACAGTAAAAAATGGTGGTGGTAGTGTGATGGCTGGAGCTGTTTTCTACTTCAGGAGCTGGAAGACTTGCTGTGGTAAATGGAACCATGAATTCTGCTGTCTACCAAAAGATCTTGAAGGAGAATGTCTGGCCATCTGTTCGTGACCTCAAGCTGAAGCACACTTGGGTTCTGCAGCAGGACAATGAACCAAAACACCAGCAAGTCCACCTCTGAATGGCTAAAGAAAAAAAAAAATGAAGACTTTGTAGTGGCCTAGTCAAAGTCCTGACCTGAATCCGATTAAGATGCTGTGGCATGACCTTAAAAAGGTGGTTGATGCTCGAAAACCATCCAATGTGGCTGAATTACAACAAATCTGCAAAGATGAGTGGGCCAAAATTCCTCCACTGCGCTGTAAGACTCATTGCCAGTTATAGCAAACGCTTGATTGCAGTTGTTGATGCAAACGGTGGCCCAACCAGTTATTAGGTTTAGGGGGCAATCACTTTTTCACACAGGGCCATGCAGGTTTGGATTTTTTTCCATCCATCTATCCATCTTCTACCGCTTCTCCGGAGGTCAGGGTCATGGAAGCAGCAGTTCAAGCAGAGAAGCCCAGACTTCCCTCTCCCTGGCCACCTGCTCCAGCTCTTCAGAGAGGATACTAAGGCGTTCCCAGACCAGCTGACTCCACCGAGTCCTGGGTCTGCCCCGGGGTCTCCTCCCAGAGGGATGTGCCCGAAGCACCTCAAGTGCGAGGCATCCAGGAGGCATCCTGATCAGATGCCCATACCACTTCAACTGGCTCCTTTCAATGTGGAGGAGCAGCGGTTCTACTCTCAGACCCTCCCAGTTGACTGAGCTCCTCACCCTATCTCTAAGGGCGGGTCCAGCAATCCAGCGAAGAAAGCTCATTTCAGCCGCTTGTATCCGCAACCTTGTTCTTTCGGTCATTTCCCAAAGCTCATGACCATAGGTGAGAGTAGGAATGTAGACTGACTGGTAAATCGACAGCTTTGCCTTAGAGCTTAGCTCCCTCTTCACCACAACAGACCGGTACAACGTCCGCGTCACTGCAGATGCTGCTCCAATCCGTCTGTTAATCTCTCGCTCCATTCTCCCCTCACTCGTGAATAAGACCCCAAGATACTGAAACTCCTCCACTTGTGGCAGGAGCTTGTCCCCAACCCAGAGAGGGCAATCCACCTTTTTCAGGCTGAGGACCACGGACTCAGACTTGGAGGTACTGATTCTCATCCCAGCTGCTTTACACTCAGCAGCAAACCGTCCCAGTAAGACCTGTAGGTCATTGCTGGATGAAGCCAGCAGGACAACATCACCTGCAAACAACAGAGATGAGATCCTGTGGTCACCAAGCATGACATACTCCATTCCCTTGCTGCTCATAGAAATCCTGTCCATAAAAATTATGAACAGGATCGGTGACAAAGGGCAGTCCTTGGGGAGTCCAACTCTCACTAGGAATAAGTCCAACCAAAGTGTTGGCGAAATGAACACAACTCTCACAACGGTCGTAAGGAGACCAACTAGCTCGTAACAACAAGCCAGATACCCCATACTCCTGAAGCACCCCCCACAAAAAACCACGAGGGACGCAGTCGAATGCCTTCTCCAAGTCCACAAAACACATGTAAACTTGTTGGGCAAACTCCCACGAACCCTCGAGGATTCTCGAGAGGGTAAAGAGCTGGTCCGATGTGCCACGGCCAGGACGAAAACCACATTGGTCCTCCTGAATTCGAGGTTCGACCAATGGCCGATCTCTTCTCTCCAGTACCTTGGCACAGACCTTCCCAGGGAGGCTGAGGAGTGTGATCCCTCTAAAGTTGGGGCACACCCTCCAGTACCCTTTTTCTAAGAGAGGAACCACCACCCCGGTTTACCATGCCAAAGGCACTGCCCCCGATCTCCACGCAATGTTGCAGAGGTGTGTCAACCATGACAGCCCTACAACATCCAGGGCCTTGAGGTACTCAGGGTGAATCTCGTCCATCCCCGGGGCCCAGCCACCAAAGAGATTTTTAACCACCTTGGCAACCTCAGCCCCTGTGATAGGTGAGTCGTCCCCCTTGTCCACAAGCCCTGCTTCCTCTGTGGAAGGCGTGTCAGTGGGATTGAGTAGATCCTTGAAGTATTCCTTCCACTGCCCGACGATATCCCCAGTCGAAGTCAGCAGCGCCCCATCCGCACCATATACAGTGTGGACAGGAAGCTTCTTCCCCCTCCTGAGCTGCCGGACAGTTTGCCAGAATCTCTTTGAGGCCGACCGAAAGTCTTGTTCCATGCCCTCACCAAACTCCTCCCATACCCAAGTTTTGGCTTCAGCAACCACCTGAGCTGCACTCCACTTGGCCTGCCGGTACACCTCAGCTGCTTTGGGAGTCCCACAAGCCAACCAAGCTTGATAGGACTCCTTCTTCACCTTAATGGCCCCCCTCACCACCAGCATCCACCACTTGGTTCGGGGGTTGCCACCATGAGATGCCCTGACGACCTTGCGGCCACAGCTCTGGACAGCCGCTTCAATAATGGAGGTGGAGAACATGGCCCATTTAGACTCCATGTCTCTAGACTCCCTCGGAATGTGGTTGAAGTTCTTCCAGAGGTGGGAGCTGAAGACCTCCCGGACAGGGGCCTCAGCCAGACATTCCCAGCACACCCTCACTATATGTTTGTGTTTACCAGGTCTTAATGGCATCCTCCCCTGCCATCGGATCCAACTCACCACCAGATGGTGATCAGTTGACAGTTCTGCACCTCTCTTTACCCAAGTGTCCAAAACATACGGTCGCAGGTCTGATGACACGATAACAAAATCAATCATCAAAATCGGGATTTTTTTCCCCCTTAATAATAAACACCTTCATTTAAAAACTACTATCTTTGTCTAATATTTAAATTTGTTTGATGATCTGAAACATTTAAGTATGACAAACATACAAAAAAATGAGAAATCAGGAAGGGGGCAAACACTTTTTTCACACCACTGTAGATTTATCACATATGGGACCTTAAATCAAATTCACTGAAATGAATCACAAGAGCAAAATTATCTTTTGATCACTATTACATTTTTCCACAAGTTACACATATGATGTTTTTCAATTGAAAAGATAATTTTCTACACAATTATAGTTGTCAGCTGTTGTATAATAACAGAGTAATATTTCCTTTTTGATTAAACAACTAGTGGACAGCAATTCCCACCATCCCACATCACTAAACACGATTAAAGTTTTTCAGTTATTTTATTGACTGTCAACTTTACTGTCAATTTGCTGTTGCTCATGCAGAATGCATAGTCATGTGAAAAAATTAGGACACCCCATTAAATGTTCAGTTCTCTATTAAGAAATGTTCACATATCTATGTCTAACCTTGTTTTAGTTTTTACTTGCATTTTTTTTACATTTATTTTATCCATTTTGAGTGGGAATGAATGTGGGGGTGTCCTAAAAAGATGGGGGTGTCCTAATTTATTCCTCACTATTTGTTTAGAATTACATTTTATAAAAAAAATTGAAAAAAGTCTTTTATTAATTGTTTAGTTGTATTACATGAATCTTCCAGTATTTTTAACATTGATATTAAATATCCATACGTCCAAATATGTTAAACACAGGTTTTTTTTTTGTTGTTTTTTTTTTTTTTTTTGTTACTTATTTGTACCTGTAGGTAGACTTGGTTTGCAGTCTGGTGACAAGCCACCGGCTGCTGGTCGCTGCGTGCGCGAGCGCCCTAAACCTACATGTTTTTGGTGTGCGGGAGGAAACCGGAGAAATCCCGGAGTAAACCCGCGCAACACGGGGAGAACATGCAAACTCCACACAGCTCACTGTTGGTCGGGGGCTGGGATCGAACCCACGATCTCATGATCCCCGCGATCCCCCGGCCGAGGGTAAAACTGTGCTGCCACAGTGCTAAACCACTGCGCCACCGTGCAGGTTTATACAGGGTGTCCTAATTTTTTCACGACTGTATGTATTTTCCTTTAATAAGAGTTTATAAATTCAGTTATTCAATGCTGACTGTGTTTACAGTCAATTCACTGCAAACAAAAATAAATGTATATATCTTTACTGTTATCAAGCAGCCTGTCTTTACACAGTTTAGTAGGTTGGCTGTTGGGCTTTTTGGGGGCTTGTGTCCATAGAGCTGGTTGTTTGTTTCTTTCGCGAGATCTAGCAACACTGGTTCCATTTCCCATTGGTTGGAGACCACTGATTTAAAGGATTTGAATTCCAGCAAACATCAGCCCCCAAACATAATCATGCATAAGGCCCCCCTAAAAAGCTAGAAACAGCCCTGATTGACGGACAAAAAAAAAAGAAGTAGAATGGCGGGGGGAAAAGGATGTTTGTTTTGCTTTTTTAAATGTGGGAATGTTTCCCCTGTGTACACTTTCACATCCATTACTTAGAACGCCTGGCAGTCACTTGCACAAATGGAGATCCTACTCACTCTTTATCACTGCTCTGACGTTCAATATTAAAAATACATTCAAGCATGATTGAAGGTTGGATGGCATTATTCTTTGACTGTGTCTGCCAGCTGCCAGACATGAAACGTTTCCCTTCCCCGGCAGTAGCTACTCTTGGAGAGTTCTTTCAACATTTTTCTTTTTGCAGCATTTCCGCTGAATCTTTGCAAACAACAGAATCTCATTTATGCACTGGCAAAGGAAACGCGCGAGACGTGAGGCCAAGAGCGCTGTGAATCACACAGCTTGTCCAGCAATCTCCCATTAATCTCATTTGTTCCCTTCCATTATGTCTGCGTCAAGCTCTCTAATCACAGACTCTAGAGCTGGAGTCACATTCCTCCATATCAAATTAGATAACTGCACACGCATAAGAAAATAAAGCCCTAGCAGTGGCTGACAAATAACCCAATGAGGGGGCATCACTCATCCTAGACTTAGCCCCAGCAGCGAACCAAAGTGCAAATTAACCGTGGTGCAAAATGGTCCGGGCCCCTTTAGAAATATCCGCCACCAGTGAGATGGAGTTTTCTGAAGGGATGGGTGAGAGCATCTCTGAGGATTTGGCCCTTTTTTTCCCAGTGTCCAGATCAAATGGGAAATGAATCATTCAGCAAAGGGAAGAATATGACGCATGACTAAAGGGGATGAGGAAGCTGTGGTGGGGGGACTTAGAGGAGGGCCATGGGAGGTACTATAATGTAAACTGTAACTGTTGGAGAATAGAGACGTGCCAACATGGACTGTGCACTGAAGGAAGAACTTTTTTTTTGTAACTTAAGATTTTTATTCATTTTTCATTATATATATTGCATTCAGATCACAGTCTACATTTAAAAAAAAACAAAGGGGCTAGAGTAAAAAAAGAAAAAGGAGAAAAAAAAAAAAAAAAAGGGGGGGGGGAGACAAATGTTGGAGCATCAAGTTTTTAGTTTCCATCTCTTAATTCTTCTGGTTTTTCCAGCGTCTTTGGTTATTCTTTCAATATCTGTCTCGTTGTTGCACTTTGTAGTGTGTCCATTTCCGCCATTTTTTTTCCCATAGTCCTTCTTGCATTCTTTGTCGATATGTTAGTTTTTCCATCATACGTATGTCCTCAATAATGTCAGTCCATTGCTCTTGGTCAGGAAGAACTTCTGATCGCCATTTTTTTGTGATTGTTTTTTTACATGCAATCAACAAGATTTTAACTAGATATCTGTCCTCAGCCTGTATAACATTGTCTCTTTTAAGATCACATAGGTACATCAAGTTACAGTTCATTGGTATATTATATCCTAATATCCTCTGTATTGTCACATGTATAGATTTCCAGAATGATGAGATTTTGCAGCATTTCCAAAACATATGCGAGTGGTCTGCATTTTGAGCCCCACATCCCCTCCAGCATATAGATTGGGTATTTGTATACTTTCCTTGAATCTGTGGTGTAATGAAAAAGCGAATCAGGTTTTTCCATCCAAATTCCCTCCATGTTCTTGAATTTGTTGACGTGTGTTGTGTTTTCCATATTTCCTGCCAGCTTTCTTCTGTTATGTTTAAATTGAGCTCTTTCTCCCATTTCTCCTTTATATAGTTACTTGAATGATTGTTTGCCATAAGTTTCTGATATAGCTTTGAAATAATTCTTGTTTTATTTCCTGTATATGAGCTTAAAATGAATTGTATAATCTCGCTCACATCTGTTTGGAGGTTATGCCTAATCTTCTTCATATAATAGTCTCTCATCTGCAGATATCTGAAGAATTCCGATCTTTCTAGTTTAAATTTTCTCCTGATGTTTACAAAGCTCCCGAGATCTTTTTTTCCGATATTGCCCCATGCTGTGATTCCCTTGTTCACCAGATTTTTGTATCCCCTATCTTGTTTTGCCGGTTCAAACTGACTGTCAAATGCTACCCATTTCAATAGTTTTATGTCTTCCTTTATATTATACTTTTGTACTATTTTATACCACAGTTCTAAAGTAAATTTAGTGATTGGGTCTATTTGTTTGATTTGCTTATATGCATCTTTATCTCCTATTATGCTTTGTACTGGGAGTCCCTCAATTTCCTTTTCCATTTCTTTCCATTTTGCCTCATATCCCTCGTCGCACCAACATATGATATATCTTATTTGTGCTGAGTAGTAATATTCCTTTAGACTCGGTAGGCCCATGCCTCCTTTCTCTTTTGGTAACTGGAGAGTTTTATATTTCACTCTTGGTTTTTTACCTCCCCAAACAAATCTCGATATCATCCTGTCCCACTTTGAGAATTGGGCATCTGGAATCTCTGTTGGTATAGCCTGGAAGAGGTAAAGTAATCTAGGTTGTATGCTGATTTTGACTGTCTCAATTTTTGAATTCAGATCCATATTTAAGATTGACCATCTATCAATATCTTTTTTTATTTCTTGTTCCAACCTATCATAGTTTGCTTTATAGATTTTGCTTAGATCTTTAGGTATGTTCACTCCAAGGTATTTTATTTCTTTTTGTTTCCAGTTTAGTTTGATCTTATCAGTTATCTGGTTTAGAGGGTTATAGTGGAATGTCAGTATTTGTGTTTTTGTTATGTTTATCTTGTATCCTGATAATTTTCCAAAATTTTCTATCAAGTTCATCATTTCCATTATTGATTCATCTGGTTGTTCAAGGTAAACTATAATATCGTCTGCAAATAGCCCAATCTTGTGTTCCGCCCCCTTTATTGTTACACCTTTTAATTTCTTATTTTGTCATATCGCTTGAGCCAGTGGCTCTATGAACAGAGCAAACAAGGTGGGCGATAAGCAGCATCCCTGCCTAGTTGATCTTTGTATATTTACTTTGTCTGTTAAGCTACCGTTTATCTTGATTCTTGCCACAGGTTCTTGATACAGCGTCCTTATGCATTGTACTGATTTTTCGTTAAATCCAAAGCGTTCCAGCACACTATATAGGAATTTCCAGTTAACCCTGTCAAATGCTTTTTCTGCGTCTAAACTCATTATTACTGCGCTTTTCTTTTCTTTATGTATTTGATTAATTATATGTATTGTTCTCCTGATATTGTCATGTGTTTGGCGTCCCTCTATGAAACCAGTTTGATCATCTTCTATCAATTCCGTCAAGAATGTCTTTATTCGTTTACATATAATTGTTGTATATATTTTATAATCCACATTTAATAAAGAGATTGGCCTATAGTTTCCGCATTGTTCTCTATCTTTCCCTGGCTTTAAAATGACTGAAATAATGGCTTCGTTCCATGATGGAGGTATTTTGTTGTTGTTCAACGTCCAATTAAATGACTTTAGAAGCTGTGGCGTGAGTTCTTCTATAAACAGTTTATAAAACTCAGATGGGTATCCATCACTACCTGGTGATTTACCGTTTTTAAGTGACTTAATCACATCTCTAATCTCTTGTGTTGTTATTTCTGCTGTTAGCTTTTCATTTTGTTGATTTCCTATTGATGGCAAGTCCAATGTGCATAGAAATTTTTTAATATCTTTACTATTTGTTTCTTCAGGTTGCGAGTATAGTTCTTGGTAGAAATTATGGAATATTTCTTCGATGTTTTCTGGGTTAACTGTGGTTTTATTTGTGGTGGGGTCTTTAATCTTATATACATTATTCATTGTTTGTTGTTTTCTTAACCGTTTTGCCAGCAGTTTTGTGGCTTTTGGTCCCGTTTCATAATATTTTTGCTTTAGATATCTATTTTTCCTTTCAATTTCATCCATTTGTGTTTCTTTTATCTTTATTTTTTCTTCTTTAATTTCTTGATATATTTTTGGGTCATTTGTGCTTTGATGTTTATGTTCTAATTCCCTCAGTCTCTCACATCTTTGTTCATATGCTTCCAGTTTAGTCTTATTTGCTTTTCCTGTTTCAACAATTAATTTACCTCTTAACACGGCTTTTAGTGCATCCCATAGTATTGTTGGGTCCACTTCTTCATTGTCATTCTCTTGGATATATTCATTTATGTTTACTTTTATTCTTTCTTTCATTTTATCATCATTTAACAGTCCTACATTAAGTTTCCATGTTGTTTGTCGTTTTCTATTGTTTAAATTTATTTCCATGTATATAGGATTATGATCTGATATTTCTGCCCCTCCAATCCAACAATTTCTCACCCTGTGTCTGTCATCTTCATTCATAAGGATGTAATCTATTCTAGAGTGTACTTTATGGACTGCTGAATAATGTGTATAGTCTTTTTCGAGTGGGTGCAGGTCCCTCCAAATGTCTACCATACCCATTTCTGCCAGTGAGGTTCTTATGAATTTTGTTACATGTTTTTTTGTCTTCTTAACACTTGTTGTATCAATTTCATGATCCATGACAGCATTTAAGTCTCCTCCACAAATTAGGACTCCTTCACTGTGTGTTGCTATGAGATCAAACAGATGTTGAAAAAAACCCTTGTCACTTTCTGGTGGGGCATAGATGCTCACTAATGTGATCTGCATTCCATCTATGCTACCCTTTATTATTACATATCTGCCTTCTTTATCCTGGATTTCCTGTTCACATTCAAATTGTATTTTATTTGAGATTAGTATCATAACCCCCCTTTTAGTTCCTCCCTTAAATGAACTGTAGTAGGAGTTCTTATAGCCAAATCTCTTTAGTTTCACATGTTCTGTCTTGCTCAAATGTGTCTCTTGCATAAATATAATTTCGGCTTTTTCTTTCTTGAATTTTCTTATTATTCTTTCCCTTTTAACAGGTGAGTTCAGACCATTCACGTTTAGTGTTATTATCTTAAGATTTTTACCCATAATCATGTTTTTCCATTTTTTTAACTTGTGCTCCTAGCCCCTTTAACAACAAAAATAACACATATTTATATAAAAACACATTAAAAAATCTCGACCTCTGTACTTTGGGCCTTTCTTCTGCCCACTGGTCCCTGTTGGTAGGTGGAGGGATTGTCCTCACCGAGTGTAGGGCCCTCCCTAGACCTGTATTTACTATCCAAGAAATAGTCATTAGTCTAGAAATGTCCAACAAATATCACTTAAACCTCTCCTAGTCGTCTGTTTCTCTTTTACCTTGTCTTCTTGGCCTTCATTTCTTCTGTGTCTTTCTTAATCTTTGTTATAATCTAGGCTTTCAGTTGAAAGCCTTGTAGTCTTTCCTGGGCCCGCTGCGCCACGTCTCCCCCCGTCTTTTGCCGTTCACTCGCCTCCACTCCGGCTGTCGTGATGCGTTCAGGGCCTCCGCTGCTCCTACCGTTTCCTCCGGCACGTACACCTCAAGGCCCCGCTCCATCATGTCCTGCGCTGCCTCTCTGGCTGTGTTGTAGGTTCTTACGCCGTTCTCCCAATGAATCCTCATCTTCGTTAGCGGCGTTTGGAATCAAATTTTTTTTTCTTTCAGCGTTTTTTTAATGTTGGCATATTTCTTCCGCTGCTGCACAATTTCCGCCGGGTAGTCATGATCAAAGAATATCTGCTTGTCGCCGATTCGTATCTTTTTTTTCCACGCTCGTGTCAGGATTCTTTCCTTTACATCATATTTCAGAAAGTTTACCACAACTGACCTGGGTGTAGAGCGTGGGTTCGGGTTCTGTGCCGAGGCTCTGTGCGCTCGTTGAATCTGCAGATCCGCTTCGCTGGGCAGTTCCAGCTCTTTTTTTAAGAACTGATCTATGAATTTCGTCATCGAGTTGCCTTCAATGCCCTCCGGGATCCCGAAGATGCGTATATTGCCCCGTCTGGACCTGCTCTCCAAGTCGGTTACTTTCTCCTGCATCCTCTGCATTTGTGCCATCAGGGTCTGCAGCTGTTCGCTTGCCTCGCTATTCCAATCTTCCAGCTCTGATATTCGGGCCTGCGCTTCCGTCATACACGCCCGCTGGGAGCGCAGCTCCTCCATGTTTTCTGCTAGCTTGCGCTCCATTTCTCTTCGGAGGCCCATAATTTCTTCCTTAATCTCTTTTTTCAGCTCCTCCTTAAGAGCCGCTAAATCCTGTTGTAGCTGCCGTTTGAAGTCTCTCAACTCTTTACCCAAACTGGCGATGCCAGTGTTCATGGTATCGAGTTTTGTGTCTTCCATTTTCTCTGCTGCGGTCACCTCGTTTTTTTGGGCCCCGTGTTCAGCGGTTTCTCCTGCGTTGTTGAAGAGGAATTCTTTAATTTTACTCTGCTTTTGTCCTTGTGCCCGGCTCCTTCGTGTTTTCATCCCTTAGTTTATTGATCCGCTTATGTCGAGTTGGCCATTTACCGATGATTTTTAATCCGGCTAGGGAGAGCTCTCTGTTTAAGCGTTATGTCTCTCCGCCATCTTCCCGGAAGTTGAAGGAAGAACTTTTAGGGACATTTCCCATACTTTTGCCACATAAAAACCAGGGATTAGTCAAAAACGGCTCCATACTTTGTCAGTTTTTCCTTGCTAATACCATTCCCATATTGGTTTGCTGCACTGGAGCAATATCAACAGATTTTCATGAAAAAAATGTGTGTAAATAGTACAACACTTTTAAGTTGATTTTATGTGTCATGCACAGCAGTGTTAATTTTGTTGACTTAAATTGACTACAATTATTTTATTAACCAAAGCTAGAAATTAAACTAAAATTACAATTTTTACATGTTTCTACTGACACCAAATTGTAGTCGAGATTTAGTTTGAGTCATTGTTCATTATAATTTTATTTAGTCTGTTCATTATCAATCGTTTTAGTCTAGTTTTAGTCAACAAACATTTAGTCGACGAAATTAACACTGATGTACAGGCATTCTAAACATTTTTCTTGCCTTTTCCTAGTAAAAGCGAGCATTTTTAACACTGCACAGCACAGCAATGTATCATGTGTATTAGAATCCTGTTGTTTTGGAACTCTATTCTGTTGTTTTTATTACAATGAACTGTGTTTAACTTGATTATGTTCTCATTGAGTTATTGACTGTTGGGTTTAGTTTCACATGTTTTTCTTGTAGTAGTGCTTTAATTTCTCACTCTGTGGGGGGCTTTTTCTCCTGTCTCCCACTTGGTTTCTGTTATGCCTTGGTTTCTGGTTCTACTTCCTTGTGTGCGTGTCTCTTGGTGTAATTATTCCCTCATTGGTTGCTGTGCTTTTGTCTGTTTGCTTTCCTCCCCATGTCTCCCTCATTTGTGTCATTGCCCTCGCCTCTCAGATTGTCCTCAGCTGTTACCCGTACCCTTTAAATTCTGTCCAGTCTGTTCCTTCCCTATGGCGTTGTCTGTTAGTCCTCTATGAATGTTCCTTTGTTCTTCTCCTTGTGTTTCTCGCTTCTAGTCCCCTGTTCCTGGTTAGTATTTATGTTCTCCTGAGCCTCGGTTCTTGGTTGTTAGTTTTTGTTTAATAAAATCTCTTTCTACCTGACCTCCTGCCTCCACATTGGGTCATCTCTTTGCCTGCCTTCCCTCTGATCTGTAACACAATATTACCAATGATGTTTCTCCATGCAAATGAAACATACAGTAGATATAAAAAGTCTACACACCCCTGTTCAAATGCCAGGTTTTTGTGATGTAAAAAAATGATACCAAGATATATAATTTCAAAACTTTTTCCACCATTAATGTGACCTATAACCTGTGCGACCCAATTGAAAAATAGCTGAAATCTTTTAAGGGGAAAAATAAAAAATAAAAAAAACTTAAAATAACCTGTTTGCATAAATATGCACACCCTTCTATAACTTGGGATGTGGCTGTGTTCAAAATTAACCAATCACATTCAAACTCATGTTAAATGAGAGTCAGCACACACCTGCCACCATTTAAAGTACCTCTGATTAACTCCAAATATGGTTCAGCTGTTCTAGCAGGCTGTTCTTGACATTTTTGTTGTGACATCTTACAGCACAAGCCATGATCCGCAGAAAGCTTCCAAAGCATCAGAGGGATCTCATTGTTCAAAGGTATCAATCAGGAGAAGGGTACAAAAGAATTTCCAAGGCATTAAATATACCATGGAACACAGTGAAGACAGTCATCATCAAGTGGAGAAAATATGGCACAACAGTGAAATTACTAAGAAATGGACGTCCCTCCAAAATTGATAAAAAGACGAGAAGAAAACTGGTCACGGAGGCTGCCAAGAGGCCGACAGAAACATTGAAGCTGCAGGAATTTCTGGCAAGTACTGGGTGTTTAGTACATATGACAACAATCTTCCTTCTAGGGTGGCAAGACGGAAGCCTTATCTTACGAAGAAAAACATCCAAGCTTGGCTATATTTTGCAAAAACACATTTGAAATTTCTCAAACACATGGAGAAATGTATTATTGTCCGATGAAACCAAGGTTGAACTTTTTGGCCATAATTCCAAAAGGTATATTTGGCACAAACACAACACTGCTCATCACCAAAACAACACCATACCTACACTGAAGCATTGTGGTGGTACCGTCATGCTTTGGGGCTGTTTTTCTTCAGCTGGAACTGGGGCCTTAGTCAAGGTGGAGAGAATTATGAACAGTTCCAAAAACCAGTCAGTGTTGGCAGAGAACCTTCAGGCTTCTGCTAGAAAGTTGAAGATGAAGAAGAACTTCATCTAGTATAAGCACGACAATGACCCAAAGCAGACATCCGAATCAACTAAAGAATGGCTTCACCAGAAGAAGATGAAGGTGTTGGAATGGCCAACCCAGAGTCCAGACCTAAATCCAATGGAACATCTTTCGGGTGATCTGAAGAGGACTGTGCACAGGAGATGCCCTCACAATGTGACAGATTTGGAGCATTTTTGCAAACAAGAGTGGGTAAATATTGCCACATCAAGATGTGCCATGCTTATTGACTCCTACCCAAAAAAGACTGAGTGCTGTAATAAAAGACAAAAGGTGCTGCAACAAAGTATTAGTTTAAGGGTGTACATACTTATGCACCCCGGTTATTGTAAGTTTTTTTTTATTTTTCCCCTTAAATGATTTCATTTTTTTTTCAGTTTGGTTGTGCAGGTTATGGGTCACATCAATGGTGGAAAAACTTTTGAAATGGTATAGCTTGGTCTCATTTTTTTAAATCACAAAAATATGGC